>CAXIVR010000011.1:33249528-33739528 GCA_964035755.1 Teleogryllus oceanicus | reverse complement strand
ACATTCACCACGCTGTCCGAGTGGCACGAGCGTATACAAGGCCTCTAATTTGCGACGAGGGGCCGCCGGCGCATGCGACAACTTGCTCATTCGCCTGGCGCTCCGCCCTGCCAGGGCCACCATCACATTTACACGCTGTCCGAGTGAACTGCGAGCGTATACAAGGCTTCTAATTTGAGACGAGGGGCCGCCGGCGCATGCAACAACTTGCTCATTCGCCTGGCGCTCCGCCCTGCCAGGGCCACCATCACATTTACACGCTGTCCGAGTGAACTGCGAGCGTATACAAGGCTTCTAGATTGAGACGTGGCGGTCGAAGCATTTAAATTGGCAACTACTATCCGTGTTATTTAATAATTTACGAGAGGTAAAACTGCTCCTGCGTGAAAGTGCAAATTTAGTAGTGAGAGAATGCCTCATTTTTTGGAAGAAGGCCAGGATATATATACTGTTCAGACATATTAAGAACCCCTTTTATAATGAGAAGTATAAACAGTATAAAAAACAATATAGACTAAAATTGATGAATGAGAAGCATCAGTTAATTCTATAAAGTTAACAACTCAACAAAGCAAATCCTAAACACTTTGTGGAACATGGTTAACATTAGAAAACTCAGACTCGCACCAAAGCATATATCTACTACATGAAGGCATTCTTCTTGATAATCCTTCTGATATTTTTAGGACCTTTAATTGCCATTTCTTAAATTCAAAGCAGGACACTGTAACCAGTAATACTTTCTTCTGGAACTTCAAAATCTATGTTTCTGCATCATATAAATGCTAATGAAGTTAATTAACTGATAAATTCCCTCAAAATAGTTGCTTGGCAGGAAACAATGAAATATTTTCAATAATTCCTAAAGAATGTAAGCCTACTCTTCTTAACATATTTGTTTACTTAATAAATTCATCTCTATCTCTAATTGCTTTCCCAAAATCTCTGAAATTAAGTATTTTAAGACCACTGGCTAAGAATAATAATACAGGATGTTGGAATTATCGACCAATAGCCTAACTTCAGTATTTGGCAAACTCTATGAAAAGTTTATTAGCAAGACTTGGTGTTTTCTTCAATCAACAATATCCTAAATATAAATTACAACATGAAGCTGAGGAGAGAAGCCTCACCACCACTGCTGTTGTAGAATTTGTCCTTGAATATTGGAAACTTGGAATCAAATAAAACAGCAGGTATATTTATTGATCTTTCAAAGGCATTTGATGAGTGTATCTCATGAAAAACTGTTAAAAGAAACTAGATTACTATGGAATAAGGGTGGGTAAATGACCTCATTAGATCATGTACCTTACAGAAACGTAAAGCAATGTACAGAGATCTTCTGGCAATCTGAAAATTTCTGATCCAAAGTTAAATCAAATTTTGATACAATTACCACAGGGGTTCCGCAAGGATCTGTGCTTGGACCTTTGCTATTTCTAATATATGTTAATGATATGGAATAAGGGGTGGAGTAAATGACCTCATTAGATCATACCTTACAAGGCGTAAGCAATGTACAGAGATCTTCTGGCAATCTGAAAATTTCTGATCCAAAGTTAAATCAAATTTTGATACAATTACCACAGGGGTTCCGCAAGGATCCGGGGGTTCAAGGGGGATCCGGGTCCAAGGGGTTCCGCTTGGACCTTTGCTATTTCTAATATATGTTAATGATATTCCAAGATCTTCTGATTTCTCTGTGATTTCTTATACCAGATGATACAACATTAATAACGTGGACAAATCTTTGTCATCTGAAAGTAATCTGTCTGGATCATTAAAATCAATTAAAAATTTATCTGTCCAAAAATGAATTAAAAATTAAATGTTGAAAAACTGTATTAATCATTCCAAGTTTCATCACAGATACCAACATAAACATAAAGTGGGGAAGTAGACAAGGAATCAGTGAATCAAACTGATTGCCATAAGTTTTTAGGAATATTAATAGATCAGAACCTAACTTACAACAAACAAGTTGACACACTTTGTAATAAAATAAACTCCAATATATTCCTCTTGAGATACTTTTCCAGATACCTGGAAACAGTCCACTTCTGTCAATTTATTATGACATAATCTTCTCACAACTTCAATATGGTATTGAAATATGGGGAGGTACAACACAAAGAATATGGATGAATTGATGGTCCTGCAAAAGAAATGTATCAGAATTATTTTCAAGCTAGATCAGACGATCCTGTAAATATTATTTTATTAAATATGAATTACTGACTGTTGTGGCACCTACTCTTACAAGTAATACTCCTATTGAGAAATAATCAGAGAATCAATATCTTGTGAGTAATAAAAATGCATAACTATCATACTAGAGGACATAGGACATTATCTGGGATGTACACTAACTAGTCTTCGCTAATAAAGACCCCTTCATTGCAGCCTAAGCTTTTTAATAATCTCTAGTCCCACCGTAAAATTGGCTGATGATAAATACTTTAAAACATTGCTTAAAAGTCATCTCATCAGTCTGGGTCCATATAAGATAACTGAACTGCTTTAACTTTTCTGTATTTTAAAACCATGTACCGCTACAAGTGTGACCACTTCTTGTACCAGTTACTCAGTTTTGATAAGACAATCATACTATTAAATAATATAGGCAATAGTAATTATGTCCTTGATACTGTAAGCACCCAGTGTATTAACTAATGTATTCAAGTTATTGTAAAGTCAATTAAATTATTGCATAAGATAATGAATTACCAACATAATTGTAGAAAAGTTTTTCCACTGTATAATAATCTGCTAGTTTATATTAATACAGTGATTTATTAATCTTTTACTCTTAGTGTAAGAGAATGTGACTTTGTATTATTAAAATGTAATTATATGAATGTTTGTGTGAGCACTTGCATGCTTTAATATACGTAAACTATCAAGTAAATTACTTGAATTATTACTGTAAGATATGTGATTGATTTTTCAATCCTATTATTATAGCTTAATTTAATTGTTTATATTAATCAATTATATATATTTTTAACATTTAAATTATTAAGATAATATTATAGACTTATAAAAACTAGATTTGTAATTATTACTGTAAGTGCATGTAAGTAAAAATATATGTTAACTTCCTGTAATTTAAATTAATTACTAGACAGACTTTGCTTGATACTTTGTGTGAAGTCTATAAGCAATAAAAATATTATTATTATTATTATTATTATTATTATTATTATTATTATTATCATCATCTTCAACTAAATGAGCTAAAGCGAGAAGTGGACCCATCAATCAAATGCGCTGCTCATAAAACTAATAAAATCAGTGCATTTCATGTCGGACAAATTTGACGATATGAACAAATTACTCGAAGAAAACATAAGAGAAAACAAAGAGCTAAAAAATGAAATAAAAAACATTAAAGAAGCCCTCCATAAAAAGGACAACGAAATAGGATACTTAAGCAACAAAATAAACAAATTGGAACAACAAAAGAAGAGTAAATATGTCGAAATTCATGGAATACAAAATAAAGACAACCAAACGGCAACTGTACAATTTGAGGAGATAGCAAATATGATACGGAATTGGAAGTATGTGAAGCTAAAAAAAATTCCCCTCAAGCATTCGCACATGCTTCTAGTCAAATTAAAAGATGAAGTTCAGCGCAACACATGCATAGCCAAAGGAAAAAGGATTGGTGGAGAAAACAGCGCCTGAAGAGGAAACAAGTCACCCATGTTCTTCAATGAATCATTGATCCCAGAACTAAAGTCTCTTCTGAAGCCAGAATAAAAGAGGAAAACTATGGAAACTTCAAATATGTTTGGGTAAAATGGAAGAATTGGTGACAAAGGAAGAAAATGGTTCAGTGGTCAACATTGAATCATCAACAGACCTACAAAAGCTATTAGAAGGTGGACATCACTAAGGTAATTTTATGTAGTAAAATTATTCGAAATCATTATGGACTGGATAAATTACAAGATATTAAATGATCACATTTACTTCAATGTCTATGAAAACCTTAAGCAATGGAATGACCATAAAAATCATTGGAAAATATGTGACAAAAATGGGCTAAATATAATACATCTAAACATTCGCTCAATAAAAAAACACTTCAATGAATTGCAAATAATCTTAAAACAATCTTTCTTTCATATTGTTGTCTGTCGAAGTAAGTCTCACAGAGGCAGAGTGCTATCTCTTCCAAATAGAAATTACAATTGTGTTATGTGCAATAAAGCAGGTGGTGGCTTGATTATGTATTATCATAATTCGTTAGGATTCAAAGAAAACCATTGCATTTATCCCAGTTTTGAAAATATTAGTGGTAATCTCGTCTGTCTAAACAATAACCAAAGATTCTTCTTTATCTTTGTATACAGACCTCCCAGTTCAAACCGTTTAGAATTCATTCATGACCTCAACTACCTCCTCGAAAAAAATGGAAATTGTGATATTATATACACTGGCGATGCTAATATAAATATTTTAGACACTGAAAATGATATTGTCAAAGAATACGAAACTGTATTATATGGTGAGGGCGTAGCTAGGGTAACATAAAGTGCAACAAGAGAAGAAATAAGAGAAAACAAATTATCCTCCACATTGATAGACCACATGTATGTACGATGTAAAACAAATATTCATTCAGCAGTGATTGAACACAAAATATCTACCCAATCACAATAAGTATAAAGAAAGTAAAAAAATCAACCCCAAGAAAGAGTGAAAAAACTAAATAATGAAAATATACAGAAAAATATAGAAAACTATAACTGGTAAGAATGCACCAATAAAGACCCCAACATATTCATGGGCAACATTAAAAAGCAATTCTCCACCATATATAGAAACAATACTCAATGACTTTCACTAGCAGTAAAAAATAATACCATGTATTTACATTACCAAGAGAGATAAACATGGATTACTGATAAGATGCTATATGTGTCTGTCAAGTCTGCTCTTCAGAAAATGGAAATCAAATCTGAGCAATACAAATTATAAAGAAAACTATAAAAAATTCAGGAATAGGCTCAACAACAAAATTAAAAAAGCAAAACAGCAATACTATGTCAATAACTTCGAAAAAATGCTGGTAATACCAAAAATCTATGGATTCAACTAAATACCCTTTTAGGCAGAAAAACAAACAAAAATATCATTGATTCCTTTGGACAAGAAAACTTACATAAATTAGTTAATAAATTTGCCCAAAATTTTGTCAACCAAATTAAAACTATAATAAGCAACAGAAATGTCAAGAACTTTGAGGATACAACTAGCGCCTGTAATCTCAATTGCAGGTTTAGCATACTCAAACCCAAATATCATTAAAAACATTATATTGAAGCAGATCGATAATAGGAAAACTCCTGGTATAGACGGAATTAGGGCTACTGATATACGAAAAAATGTAAATATTTTTAGCGAAATAATATCAACCCTCTTAAATAACATAATAAGAACTGGCATATTTCCTGAAGATTTAAAAGTATCAATTGTAAAACAAATATTCAAAAAAGGAGAAAACACAGACCTATCCAATTATCGCCCTATATCAATTCTACCAACTATTGAAAAAATCCTGGAAAAATACATTGTGGCAAAATTAAGCAAATATTTGACAGACAATAGCATCATTAATCCAAATCAACATGGCTTTCAAAAAGGAAAAAACACTGAATCAGCTCCCCAATTTAGAAGCCTCGAACCAACATATCTGAACAACTAAACAAAGGAAATGGAGTCATTGGTATCTTTATCGATTATTCAAAAGCTTTTGAGACAGTACATCATGAAATACTACTTGATAAATTATTCAAAATTGGAATAGAAGGTAATTACTTAAAATTACTTCAGAGTTACCTAAAAAACAGAAAATTCATTGTCAAAGTGAAAGACACAAATAGCCAGCTGTATGCTATGGATTATGGTGTTCCGCAAGGAAGTTGCTTGGGGCCTCTCCTGTACCTAATATATGTAAATGACATTCATAATTCTATAAACAAAACCAAACTCATCATGTATGCAGATGATGCTGTCTTACTATATGCCCACAAAAATAACAAAACTAGTCAACAGACAATACAAAATGAACTCAGTTCCATATTGAAATAGTCTTATGAAAATAATTTATATATAAATGTAAACAAAACCAAGGCTATGTACTTCAGAACCTCACATATGGCTAACTTCACACAAGGAAAAATCCTCTTGCACAATGAACAATGCTTGAATAGTAGTTGCCAATATTACTGTAAATGTGAAAATATTGACTTTGTAACAGACATTAACTATTTAGGAATAATTCTAGACACACAAATGAAATTCTCTAAACATACTGATTTGGTGTTCAACAAGCTGAAAAGAATTTCAGGATGTATGTATGCTACAAAAAATTTGATTAACCAAAAGACAAGAAGAATTATATACAAAGCACTGGTTGAATCCATCATCCGATACGGAGTGGAAGTGTGGGGTTGTTGTAGCCATTACCAACTTAGAAAATTAAATATGCTGCAACAAAAAATCTTAAAAATTGTATCAGGGAATGACAAAGACCCAAAAAACCAACTCCTCATAAATTGTGATACACTGACTCCCAGAAGTTTCTACAAATATATACACATAACAAAAAACCTCAACACAAGAAAATACAAAGAAATAACAGATCACATTTACAAAACTAGAAAGAAGAAATTTAATGTGCCAAGATCGTACAACAAATACGGAGAAAAAGGACTCAAATGTGTTATATCTACAATCTTTAATAGCATCGCCAAAGATATAAATCCCAAAGCTAAGAATATAAGGAACATCAAACAATGGCTACAAAATATAGAATCGGAGTAACACTCAGTACTTAACACAAACATTCATCAATATACAGGTATCTTGTAAAGACTGGTATATCATTGAAGGTACTACCATCAAATTCAAACTTACAAGTGATAACACCACTGCATTGTCCATTACAATATACAAGTTTTTCTAAAATGTTATGTAGGTATTAATCATATTTTTCAATTGAATATATGAATGGCACAATTATTAACAAGTTGTAACCTGATGTAAATTATGAGCAATTGTAATCTATGAACAATCTGTAAAGGCTGAAATGTAACTTTCCTATTAATGTAACACTTTAAACACTATGCAACATAGAACAAACAATCCTGTAAATTATGTGTAGCATATAATGTTATACCTGATAACTCTAACATATGAAAATTATTATAACATTAGTACATTTATGTGACAATACTTGTAACAAACTGGGCACCTGATGTTAAGTCGCAAGACTTATCAGGACCCTAAACTGATGGAAAATAAACAAACCAATTCAATTATTATTATTATTATTATTATTATTATTATTATTATTATTATTATTATTATTATTATTATTATTATTATTATTATTATTGTTACATATTTATTTTTTAAGACTCATAAATATTTATATTCATTATTAGTGGCTACATTCATTTTGATTTCGTTGAACTGTTTTTGATCTGAAAATTGTAATTATTGTTATTATTTTTAATTTAATTATGATGATCAATAGTGGAAAACTAAAATGATTGTCCCAAAAAAGAAAATTTTAAATAAAATTTAACATGTGTGTTGCTTGTTTGGAGAATTAGTTAATAAAGAGCTACTTCAATTCAGTGATTTTGGGCAATATTAATCAAAAAATTTAGCAAATTAATACTTCTATTACTTTGTAGTGTGTAGCCTTTGAAATATTTTGTGTTCCATAAATCTATTCCATTTTATCTGTGCCTCATTGACCATATCAGGACACGAGTCCTGAGAAACCTCCAATTGTTTAGATTAAATACATTAAGCCAAATTTGATAAAACTGCAATGTTTAAAAAAACATAAACATATTTAACATAGAAAATGCTCTAAGTGTTTGTGGAACAAAGGATGCCAGATTGTATAAAATCAAACATTTTAAAGCAGTAATGAAAGTATATTTTTTTTTGTCTGCATTAATATAATACACTTATATATTAAAAAACTTAGAAAAATCATTCAACATTTAATAACAGGAGTGAAATAGATAGACAAGAAAATAAAATAGATAGATAAGAAAAAAAATAACAACATGGATCATCAATTTAAAACTAGCAGATGCTAAAAAGAATATCCAATGTAAACACTTGAGTTACAAATAATTTTGTCACCATTATTGAACACTTAGACAAGTGAATTAAAAATTGAAGTCACAGTAGAATTATGCCTCACAGTGTCTCACAATTTAACCTGGCCTTAATAAACTAGAATATATTCAAATTAAACCAATCCAGATGTCTATCGCCAAGTGATTATCACTTTGTTTACATTTTGCACTTCGCTGTAATCACCTTGTTCACCTTTTCAAGATAAAGATAGCATTTGTTTTAGGTCCATAATAACTTGTGAGCACTAATATAATACTAAAATGTGTTGTTTTGGTAATGTTTAAAACTCTGAACTAGAATCTATTATTAAAGATTTGGTGCCGTAAACAGCAAAAGAAACAGACAAAATGTGTGGAAGCAATTTCAAGAATTTCGTGAAGAAAGAAAATACAAATGGACAGCACAAACTACAAATGAAATTACACATACTTCAGACAATTAATATGCAAGGATTAGATGATGAAAAGTACAAAGAATAAGCAATCAAAACTATGTGGAACGTTACAACCAAAATTATTCAGAAAAATACTTCAATGAGTACACACATGTGTTCAATCCATTCAAAATTGACGAATCTCGCTTCTAATTCAACTTGTTCATCCTCCATTTCAAATACATCCAATGAATACCAAGACATGGAAAACTCAACTTCCTACAACTAATAATTGTTTTTAATAAATGTTCTTGTAAGTAACTTTGTTAGTTTTCAAAGTTTTAATACCATAAAATTGAAACATATTTCAAATCATTTTCTGCCTTAAACTGTTACTCATATTTTACTTGACTGTACGTTATTCCAGGAGGCAGTGATAACTCGGAGCTGAATTAAAGTTTCACATATTCTGGTAGTAATTTTGGGTAATATCTCTCTTTTACTTGTTCTGATTGCAATTATCCGTCTAATTCACATGTCTTAGTACTTTGCTATTAACTGTTAACAAATCAATAATCATAATGCAAAGAATTTGTACAATTATTTAGTGATCAAGAGATCAACAGGGAGTTAATAGCTGAATACACACCAGCTGTTTGGCGAAATCAAAATTCTATTGATAACAACAAAAAAAGGTTGTTTTTATGTTGAGGTATAAAAATTTCTACTATGTATTTCCAAAAATTGATGATTATAATACTATTCAAAATAATAAAACATACACCCTAATAATCCATTTTTCAAAATTTTTGTTCATTTTTTTCCCAATTGTTAATAAGTAATTTATATGCGATTATTTAAGTTATGGTTACTTTGTTATATTTTACAGAAGTCAATGAGGTTGATGAAGCCAGATCATTGTTTTAAAAAGGGTCAACCCAAGAAAAATGTTGTGAATACATGATTAGGCATTATACACACAAAAGGCATTATTCAAGCATTCCTGTTTTACAATCGGACATAGACAAACGAAAGTGCATGCTTGAATATTAACAATTAAAAAACCATTCAACCCCATTATCAATAACTAACTTCAATAAATGGTAACAAAAACTTACTTTAAGTAAAATAATAAAATATTGCTGGTAATAGTAAAATAAAAAGCAATATGTTCTAATCATATACTAAGTATAAAAGATGCGGAAGAACATCACTAACTAGTGGTGCAATAGAATGGCACGTGATTTTCTCGCAGTAAAGTTTTCTCATTTCTTTGGTGAGGATTGGATTTACGGTCTTGCCCCATCCTCTTGCCAGCTACCATTATTTTCATCAAAGTACATTTTTTTGACATTTTCTCAACTTTTTAGTTTCCTAATAGTAATAACATAAATATTACTCCAAGAATATTAAAGAAGAGTAAAACATTGAATTAAAAATTCATTGCCAGGCCCTGACAACAAAAAAGTGGATGAATTCAGATGCTAAATTAAAAAAAAAAAAACACTCCTTTAACACATGGTGTAGCCAAAATCCGTTTTGTGGGTCCATGATGCCGAAAAAACAATTGAATGCAAAACCATCCATTCATAGAATTTTTTGAAAATTGAAACTTTAAAATTTTGAAAAACATTCTTTAAAATTTGAGGGTATTTTTAAATGAAGCCCACCCGGTAATTTTCAAAATTTTATCAAAAACGGCTCCAAATTTTTTCTGTAAATTTCTTTTAAGAATAGAGTAAAATACACTTATAAATGTGGCATACGTACGATTTTCTCAGTTAACTCTGAATTTTCGAAAATTACGTGTTTGAATTTTTTCGGCGTCTTCCTAAAACGAGAAAATTAATAATAAAGATTGTTTGCTTCAAATGAAATTTGTTGCTCATAATCAGTTCTTTTAATAAGGTCATGTAGATTTTGAAAATTTGAGAAGTTTTCGCGCAATATGGCGTGCAATATTTGCAATTTTAAAAAATTACAAAAACAAGATTTTCTCAAAAACGGCTCCAATTTTTTTCTTTAAATTTTTCGTATGGATAGTGCTAAATGCATTGTGTAAGATGACATAAACGCCATATTACTCTATTATTTTGTTTTTCAAAAATTACAAAAATGCAATTTTTTTGACTAGTTTCTCACGTCGGTAGTATTTACATTAGAGGCGATTTCTTCACGTTGGTGTATTTATAAGTACATGTGATTTAAATCATGTCAAATAAAGTTTCTCGAAAACTCAACAGTTTTCTGTGAAAATGATATCAAAATTCAGCATTTTCAAAAACGCTCAAACGCCATTTTCTCAAAAATGGCTCCAAATTTCTTCTTCAGACTTTTACAACGAATAGTGGTGATTGCGCTATTTAACATGGCGTAAAGTTTATTAAGATGTATTCTTTTGTTTTTTTAAATTACATAAATGTAATTTTTGAAATGTCTCTCACGCCGTTAAAATGCACATTTCAATGGATTTGTGTACAATATTGAATTTGAGTGGACGTTCTTCAAATTACTTAAATGAAGTTTTCCGAAAACTCAATAGATTTCTGTGAAGAAAAAAAAAGGTTCACATTTCGCATTTACAGTAATGCTTAACGCCGGTTTCTTGAAGACGGTTCCAAATTGTTCAATGAAAATTTATATTTATGACAAGGTTTTAGTCTTCTTTACTATTTTAAAATCAATATTTCGGTTGTACTACTTGGAAGCCGAAAAGTTGAGAAATTTTCAAAAACATGTACTTTTGGGGCGATAGATGGCAGCTAGCCAGAAGGAAGGGCAAGACAGAACAGTACCAGTCCACACCAAGGAAATTAGAAAACGACGAGAAAGTCTGTGCCATTCTGTAGCACCTCTCGTTTTTATTTTTCCACATCTCAATTTTGGTATAATACACTATAGCAGGATTCGTGTATTAATTGCAAACAATGTTTGAAGCCCGTATTAACATCCATGCGCGTTTTCTTGAGCCCTCAATTCGCAAGTTGCGAGGGTAGTGTGGGTTGTTTATTTTCGCGACAAAACTCAAATATCAAACCTGTTGCTCATTTTTCGATGCAAAATAAGTTTCTATTGTACGGGAGCGAACATATCTAGATCAGATTTTGTTAACTGTTCGTTACTATCACTTATTCATAATTCAACTAATGTTAGTAATGTTATAAGACCCATTTTAGGGGGGGGGGGAATTGAGACAGTACTGTAACGTTATCACGTCGAAAATGAAGTTTTAAAAAAAATTCTATATGAATTTGGCATCAAAATTCGTTGACAAAAATACCTTCAATTTGAACTGTTTCCCCGTCTCTGCAGCTTTTCTCAGCCTCATGCACGCAATAGATGCTGAGAAAAAATAAAACATACAAAATATATTTCTCGTATCTCTGCAACATGACCCTAGGACACTCTGCCCTAGGACGCTGATTTTTAGTGAATCTACGTCATTTTGTATTCTCTTTCATAGGAGCACCGCGATTATCGATTTGGTTGGGGGGACACTTTCCACCACCTTATTCGGCTAAACCTTTTATAATTAAAAGGCACGGTATAAAACATGGTAAAACTCTAAGCAAACATATGGGTTGATCGAAATAATTCCATTGTTGATATAAACTTTTAGTAGTAACTGTAGCGAAAAATGTGGGTTTTGGAACCTTTCACCGATGTTCCGA
This sequence comes from Teleogryllus oceanicus, assembly GCA_964035755.1. Classification (NCBI taxonomy): domain Eukaryota; kingdom Metazoa; phylum Arthropoda; class Insecta; order Orthoptera; family Gryllidae; genus Teleogryllus; species Teleogryllus oceanicus. Next base: position 33,727,306 of record CAXIVR010000011.1, on the reverse strand, counting down.
GAGAGTCACCACGAACTGCTAACGTTCTATGGTTCAGAATACCATGGTAGACCTCGGTACCAATGGACACAGCAGTGGTTTAGAGCCCGACGGAGGTCCACACACGGCGCCGGGGACGCGTCAACCACAAAAATAGCTGGGCCAAATGTTGCTATTCATTCTGGTTCGGTAATTTGGATTTCAATGTGCGGCAACCATTTCTTCTTTTCAGTGTATGTTTTAACTTATGTGCATGATGTTTTCTACCACGAAACTTAGCAAAAATTCCTAAAGGAGAAAAATACTGATAAATGACCTATTAGCATTACTTCTGAGAATTAATAGGTACATTACCATTCGATCTTATATATAAGAAACTTTTAAATATTCAGTTTCATTCATATTAATGTTCTATTCTAATTTTTGAAATCTATTTTTAAAGTAAAACTTTTACGACATCCCCTTCTAAACGATTTTCTTTCCTAGTTGGCCCCACTCCAAAAACAATTACACATTACCGTCTTATTACACTTTGAGACCATCGGACGCATGGGGCCGCACATACCAAGCACCAATTAAATCCCTTCACAGTCGTTCTTTTAGTAAGAAAGAAGTTCCTTTAACAATATCTTATAATACATGGATGGAATTTCTATTGAATCCTTGAAAACTAGTGTCCCTGCACTATTACAGACATTTCGCGCAAACTATTCGTAAGATCAGAGAAAACATTCAAGAAAGAAGCAATGAAAAATAAAAGTTCAGTGTTCCATGTGAAGCCGACACGTTCAAGCCCCCATGAAAGAGCCACTCTCACAGGTGTTTCCAATACTGTTGGAGATCAAATTCATTTTGGACACTGTCAAAATGTAACGAACTCTACGTTTCCTAACGAGACCTGGTTGAGTGACCGGCTAGGAACCCCGGGATCTAACGGCGTCGGGCCCCTGGCCGAAGGGATAAAAGGCACTGACTGACTGCGACCTGACGAGACTAGACAAATACAGTAAATTATTCAATAACTGTAATGAGAGTAAATACTGGGTAACGGAGGATTACTCCAACAAAAGCGCTCAACGCCCAACAAGGATTAAGAGACGCGTTGCGTCGACGCAACAAATCTTTTTAAAAAAGTTTTCGCTGGGTATCCGTGTGATTGAGTGATTCGTGAGCGTCGCGTCTTTTGATAGCGACAAGCCCATTGCTTAGTGAACTCCGGCGTAAATTTTAACCACCCAATATTTCACTCGCCAGCGGTTGTTTTCCACCGATAAAGTTATCATGTTTGATTCATTTCGTGAATCTAACTTTTTGACTCTCAAAGATTTGTAATCTCGTTAAATGAAATAAAAATATAACACACTTACTTGGGAAACACGTGATCTCTTGTTTTATTGTAGCAACAGAAGCATCATCACAGCAGGATGCAAGAGGATCCTACAGAAAAACAAACAATTAACAACCAACAAATATCCAACCTGGACGATATTGTCATGAGAAATTTAAACTTTCCTCTGAGACGATAACTGTTACACTGTTAGTAATCCACTGTCATCATGAGAAATTTAAACTTTCCTCTGAGAAGATAACTGTTACACTGTTAGTAATCCACTGTCATCACTGTACTAATCCATGTTGATTTTTAATGATAGAATCACTGTACCTTAAATTACAATTGCAATTTGATGAATGGTTATGTTCAGTTGACACCGATAATGATCTGTGATATTTTATCTTCAATGTGTTATTGATTTAGAGGGATTTTAAGAGGAAAATTATTTACAATGAATAAAGTGAATTTTGCATGATTCTCCCGTTTATGAAAAAATCGTCTCATTTGAATTATTTTGTTGAAGTACGTTTTTAAGTAATTTTGAAATTTAAACACTTTTTCGAATTTCGGACTCTGGAGAGGTTAACGCATAAGCCATGGGACGTAGCGGGCCTGCCCCTTTTGCTGTATCATTTTTTGACGATCTGAAGTCACAACCTTTGAGAAGATCCTGGGCGATGTTTTTAAATTGGTTTTGAATTAAATTACAATTAATAAAGGCGGCCACTGTCAACCGTTTATTGGGTGTCACACAAGGCTAAGGCATACTCGAGATCTATTAACATTATTTTACATGGGTTTTTCTAACGTGGCATCTGGGCGTTTTATCTTCAAGATGGAATACGGCACGACTTTTCGCGTCTTTCTCGGTCTCACCGCTAGAATCGCTTGGTCTGCAGCACTGCTTGATGCGGCCGCGATCGTGCGAGATCTTGCGCCAGGACCGAAAGACACTCAAGCGTACCTTATTCCAATTCATATCAAAGCTCTGCCTTATTCCGAAGCAGTGGTACCCTCCAGACGCTACGTTAAAAAAGTATAGAGGATTCCTGTACATTGTTTATCCAAACTGTATTAACAATGGTTATTCAATTCGTGATATTAAATAGTGTTCAAACTTTGCATAGAAAGAAATACCTAATCAGGGCAATGCGTCTCCAACAAGTTTATCAGCTACTCTATCAATTTCTTACCACTTCACCCTTCTGGCCAATCGTAAACTGACTCAAATATCTTACAGCGATTGCAATGTCGATGTCCAATAAACAACGTATGCACTGTAACATAACATCCTTGATTTTAACTTAGCTTTCCGTTATTGTCAATATTTGGCGCATTTTGGAACTATTGTTGGGCATAATTTCGTTTCTGCAATATTCCTGTTAAATACCACTCGTGCTTTGGAAATCTCAGATAAATACCCTCCTGGCTCGTGAGTCGGGGATTTATCGACAATTTCCAAAGCACTCTCGGTATTACTTATGATAAACAGCATTCATGAACATGAGTTTACCATTTGTTGAGTACATTTCATTGAAATGAGCAATTTTAAACTTCTAACAGTGTACAGATTGTTTTTTTGTTGCGTCACCTTGACGCAACGCGTCTCTAAGCCCCTTAAGGGGCGTTGACCTTTTTAATTCTGGAGTAATCCTCCGCTAAATTACTATATTTGTCAAGTCTCGTCACGTCGTAGTCAGTCAGTGCCTTTTATCCCTTCGGCCAGGGGCTCGACTCCGTTAGATCCCGGGGTTCCTGGTCGGTCACCCAACCACGAACCCGCGAGTCTCGAATTCGCTTAACCTTCGTGACTTCGGGCCTTAATCACGGGTAGCTGACGCCGCCGGAACTATACCTTTTAACTTTACTATAACTTTTCCCTACCGTCAAGAATAGTTCATTACAATTTATTATTAGTTACTTTTTTCAACCACTTAATCAAAGTGGTTTCTTTCAATTATAATTACTCAATTACAGGTATTGGAAATATTTTCCTGTCACTAATTACACCCTCGGAACTTTAGCTTGACAACTGCGTCTCAGTATTGTAGTGTACTTGTTTGTTTGCACATGATATTAATGACCTTTCAAATCTACAGCAACAACTTTAGACTAACAAATGAGCACTAAGTTGACATAACATACAGGCTGCAATGATATTGGAAAATTACAAAAAGTACTTTCTATACAACTCTGGGATCCAAGCCATTATGGAATTATTTATTGTTAAAACAATAAAGATCGCATGGTAAGGCCATTGCCGCATGAAATGTGTTTTAAACATATTTTCTAAAGATAATATTTATGGTGGAATTAGCCAAGGATATAACTAAACCCTATACAAATCCGTAGTCAAACCATTAAATTATGAATCTAAAACGTATATTTATTTGCGATTTATCTATATATTTAAAAAAGGTATTCTGCCATGAAAGCCGTTTAGAGCTTCTACTAGAACCGGTGTTTGTATTTTTCTTTTAAATGAAGAATATGATCCTAGATGTGTTATCAGATGATGAAGGTGTGTGATTCACCAGCATTGACGGTGTAAATTAATTAAATCATTCTTTAATAGTACGCTTATCAATAGTCAATTGTTTTCTTTCAAAGGGTGATAGTTTCAAAACCGATATACATGAATCCATTGATGTGAGTCCACGCTGCTTGATGTTTTGTTTGATTGTTGAGATTTCTTTACAATTCGTCAAGGTTTTGTTTCAGTGTAATAACTGCATTGTGGTGTTGACAGTTTGCATGTATTTGCTTCTGTGGTGAACATTCGCACAGTGGGTTTTGCTCGGTTGTAATACTTAAGTGAAGTTGTTTACAGGTTATGTCGAATTCCGAATCATTTGTCCACGAGCCCCAAAGACGCAAACGTACACAACAGAACGGGAAGAAAGTCAGCGTAGGTGTCGTGATAGTGAGGTCATTTCGTTTTCTATTGGGTCATTGTCTATGAAATGTCAGTTTTGTTCTGCTTTGTACTTTCCATGTGAGAGAAATTCTGCAAACGATTTACTCTGTGTTGCTTAAATAGGAAAATAAGTATACCTTCGAGCAATATGCCAGAAGAAATCAAACAGTTATTTATAGGAGATGATGACACTTCAAAAAACTTAAGAAATAATATCCCTTCAATTATAATGAATTACTATATATTTTGTGCCCGATTGCATTGCCATCTGGTCATGGGCCACACGTGTTCAAAATTTTGGGAACTCATTACAGAATATCTTTGATTATGCCCTCAAGATCAAACAATACAATATGCTGTGAACATTAGTCTGGGTACAGTAGTTAACATTTATCTCAGATCTCATCGTTAAAATTGCTGACAGAGTCTCACTAGTTTGATATTAAAAACAAAATTAACTTCACTGATCAGCATATCAATATTCCTACTTTATAGAAACTCAAAAAGAATAGAAAAGTCAAAAATTTTAACAATATTGGTTATGAAATCAGGCTATATTTTGCAATGACAAAAACAAAAATCCATGGTAAGTCAAGAGTGGCATTCAAGTTTATGTAGCCAACAAATTAATTTACTTAATTTAAAATTCATTTTTCTGGAAAATTTTAATTTAGTTGAAAATGCAAGTGGTAAACACACAATATTTTTTGCCCAAATATGCTGATCCTCAATAAAATTACACTAATCAATGATGTGATCCCACAAAATTAACTCTGTGATTCACTAAACCTTGGACCTTTTTTCAATCAATTAATTTAATTAAGATTAACTGTATTTTAACAGAGCAGCAAAAAATGACTGAAGGTGTTCTTGTTGTAACAAATATTATTGGTAAACACTTTTGAAATTAGACCAAACTCCAAAGCTAAAATTATAATTCAAAGATTTAATTTGGTATATGTGTATATATTAAGAGCATATTAGTATACAACACAAAGTGGTGCAGGACAAAAAATCTACCTTTGTTACCTTGAAGTAAATCTAAACGTTCACAGCGTTTGCCCGAATCTAAAGAAATAAGGAATAAACCCAATGAGATGAGAATTAGTGACAGATTATTTAATACACTATATCTAAAATTTGAAATATTTAAACACTAGACTGACATTTTTTCCCACACCTTAAAATATCAAAGAGCTTTTCTTTCACAATGGGTAGCAAAATATGAATCAAGCAACGTTCTTTGTTACTGCAGGTTACTGATTTTTTCTCTTTATTTTATTTTGTTTTAGTTTGGTTATTGGTTTTTTTAACTTATTTCACACACAAAAGTATTCCTCCTCTTGCACAAAAAAAATGCAAGTATATGTAACATGTACATATTTTTGCTACCCTATTTTACAATATTTCATTATCATTTTATAATTTGTTATTTTCAACCATGTAATCAAAAATAGTTTTCTTTCAATTATAATTATTTATTATAGGTATTAAAAGAATTTTAGCACCACTAATTAGACTGTGGAAACTTCAGTTTGACAGCTGTCTCTGAGTATTGCAAATGACAATAAGGACATCCTGAGTCTACAATAGTGACTTCTGTCATGTAATTGGTAATGACTGAAAAATTACAAAAAATACTTTCCATGATAATATGCCTATGAGATGAAAGCCAACATGGAATAGATTATCGTTAATATAATAAAGAACACATGGTATGGTCATTATCGTATGAAATGAGTTTTATACGTATTTCCTCAAGATAATATTTATGGTGGAATTAGCCAAGGACTAGCTTAACTTAACATCACACAAATACAAAGACAGATCATTAAACTGTGAAACTAAAACAATATATTATATGTTTGTTTGTTTATGATGAATATTAGAAAGAAAATTATCTTAGTTCACTGATAAACAAAACGATATTTCTACAATACACTTGCAATATGTACCTCCTCTTACACATATGTAGAATATACAAGTTATAAATTACAAGTCTTTAGCCTATAAAAGGGCAATTAAATATAATAAATAAGCATACTTATACTAAAATATTAAAGCTCCTTGCTTATCTTTCCAGCAACTAGTTTCAAAAAATCACAGAAACTTTACTACTTCATGTAAATAGCTTTATTTGTTTTTGAATACGTTCAAATAATTTAGATAAAATCCTCTGCGTCGAAGCAGGGACAAGATGACCTCAAGAATTCTTTTGTATGTAATAATAGTGATTTTCTGCAGGAGAACGGTGAACAATATGTAGCTATAGACAGTTTTATACGGTACAAAATTCCACCAGCAGCAAGCAACATTTCTTCTGATTTTCATAAAAACAAAAATTAATGCATTCAACCTACCTCCTATGAAGGTGATAGAAACTCCAGAGCAATTTTGAATTATGGTTGTCACAAGGAATATTGGACAAAATCATTGAAATTCAGTTTTTTATTGGTTTATTGCTGACAGCGGAACACATGAAAATGAACCATAACAAATATGAAATAAAGAACCGGATAATATGGCATAAAGTTATTTTCGATATGCGACTCCAAAAACTTCATGTCATTGAAAGATTCGCCAGCACTTAAATAAAAGAAGGAAATGTGTAAAGTACAAACATTAGCTTGAAGGTTGTAGAAAACCTTTCTTCTGGTTTTCATGTCACCCATCTTAACACTGTTGATAATTTTTTCATTTCAAAAGATTTAGCTAATCACTTGTTCAAAAATCCATTTGCATTGTATAATTTTTAAAAAAGACTAAATATTGTGATGGTCTATTCAGACACATCCAAAATAAATACAGAAACATTGAATTAGGACTAAAAAACACATTAATTTTGTATGTCAATAAAAAACGAAAACATGTAAAAGTGCACGAGTGGAAGCTGTTTTCTTCAATTTATCGATATTCTAAAGAACTGTGCCCAAAATATATTGTGAGAATGTCAATAAATAAAAACAGGACATATTTACAAATAATGACACATCGCAACCATATAATGTTTTGTAAATAAAAAGATTTCCGTGATAATAAATTAATTTTGCATATAAGGAATGCGACAGTCGTATATTCTCACAAATGTGATGAACAATTATTGATAATATATTTAAATAAGGAAACAAGTATTTGGAAAAGGGGTTACGAACATTATAAATATCTTGGGATTTATTTAGGAATTTATGGCAATGCTAAAAAGCTATTAAAGACAACGTAATATAAAAAAAGACAAAAAGGAAACAGTTGTATTGTCAGAGAAGAGTTGTCTTTTGTTTTAAACTACGCGGTATAGTGAAATCATCATCTTTTTTATGTAGGGATGTGGACAGCAATGGCAACCATTGTGGAGCAAAATGAGAAGTTTAAAAACATTATATTTTTGTTTTTCTGTCATCAAAATTTATAGCAAGGCTGAGATTGTAAGTTTTTATAGAAAAAACATGGTCATTTTTTTTTTTTTTTATTATTCAAACTGGTAGAGTGCACTCGAGTGAATATTGGCAATAATTAATTGTGTGAATGTTGAAAGAAAAGATGTAATATTAGATTGTAGATCATTTTTCAAAGGGTATTTTATGTGTTCGTTTTTTTCTTTCTTTTGTTATGTATGCAGATGTGTTTTGATGTCATAAGCGAGGTAGAATTCGCTTAATATTATTGTCAAAAGAGTATGGAATAAATCAAACCGGTATTCTTATATGGTTTTATTTCAGAATTCAATGGAGTTATTATTATTAGTAGTATTATTAATAGCAACAACCTAAATGATAGGGAACAATTAAAATGTATCTTCCTGAAGTAATAGTAATATTATTCTTGAATCCCTGTATAGGATCGATTTCGCAAACTCACGATATATATAAATTCATTGGAATGGTATATCACAAACCATATTAGGAAGACAAGGATTAGATATTATACAAGAAATTTTATTTGTACTTATAAAGAAAGGGAGTAAATGGGGGGAGTATGTATATTATATATATAAAAAAAATAAACCATGACAATATGTCTATAACAAGTAATGTACTTCAGCTTCCGGGTCAATGACCTCTATCTCCATCAGGTTTTCGTCCAGTTTCCCTGATCCATTGAGCAAATCCCTTACTTTGCTTCTGGATGTAAATGTAGTAGCTTCACTATGCGTACGTTTGTTGAGCTCTGTTTTGGCTTGTAGTGGTAGTAGAGGCTTGGTAAGTTTCTGTTTTATTAGTAATGCATAAAAATCAAATGTTTACCATTTCAAATAAGTTTTCTATGACTCAAGAACAAAAAGTCTAGTTTTAGGTTAATCTTGCAGTTAAAAAAAAAAAAAAAAAAATTCTAATTTTTATTAACTTTTTCATCTTTCAACTACAAATAGTTGTTGGGAAGGGATTCTGAAACTCAAGAAAGCATGTGCACATGATTTTCAACCCCACACTCACATACAGTTTTTAACAGATTTTTGTCTAAATAAATATCAATTGCACTTCAACAGCAAAAAAGGGGACGTGCACTCACTTGATTAAATGGTTCAAACATACAGTTGCAAAAAGTCCACTGGGTCTTTTTATGAAGTGTATTGATATATAAGGCATTGTAGCATTTGTGCTAATTTTTGCATGAAGCATCTTGAGCGGATTATAAGCAGGAAGAAAATGAGATGCCACAAATTTCTTTGTACTTGTCAGAAAAACTTATTGTGCCTTTAAATGAAGGCCAAAGCAAGGACTTCATTAGACAGCATTGACTCCATTCAGTCAATGTTCAGCATTCTTCCTGAGGGAATCCAAAGCACCTCCAACTTTTATATGGAAACAGCAAAAAAGAAAAAGTATTATTTTTGCAATACAAAACTTAGTAGAAAGCAAAAGGCTCTATATAGTAAATGTAAACAAAATGTCTGTAATGAGCATTCTTTAGTTACAAGTATATGCAACAAATGTAAGAAGTAAATTTACATGTTTCCCTCCATGTTTTTGTAAATTATAACAAGTGATTTAAATAATGTCACAATATGATATGAACTAGATGCAATTTTCTATTAACGAATGCCATAATGTTCAGAAAAGTTAGAATACTTGTCAAAACCTGGCGTTCATTGTAAAAGAGTAACTGAAAAATATGTGGGTTCCTGAAATCCATGATGGGTGTACATGTAAGTCAGAAAAGTAGGATCTTCTGATTAAACATCTAAATATATTATTAAATAATATTAATTATAATTTGTAAATGATTTGTCATGTATTTCACAAAAATATTTAGAAGACTTCGTCTTTTTTCCATTTTGCAAGGAACGCATATTTTCATTTCCTTACAGATTTCTCATGCACATCTTTCTTCTTGGGTAGAAATTGTAACAGTTGATCCTAGGTGAGAGAGATGATCACTAGACATCGGATGTTAAGGAAAATGCCTATTTTATTCTAGCAATCTTGTTTAAAAGCCAACTAAGCCATAGTCCAACGTGACTATTCATTACTAAATCTTCCATTCACATCTTTGAATTTTAAAATACAAGAGAATTCCTGAAAGTATACCAACAGATTTTTCTCCATTTCCCCTTTTCATATAAATACTAGCCATTTTCTGAGAACATGGTTGATTGACAGTACACCAAGGTTACCAAATTATACGTGAAAATAAATGTAAATTCCCAGGTTTCAGTGTTGTTAATGCTGGACATCTAAACCATATGCCAGTCACATCAGTAGATGCTCAGAGATCCTTCTCCGATCATTCAAACTGATTTTGTCACCCCATTGTCCCAAATTTGAAATTGTGATCCTTGAAGAGTTACTGGTAATATAATGCAACGCAAATTATGAAGAATAAAATGTAGAAGAGTTGTAAATATGTACATCTATTTTTTCAGTAAAATGTACACACTTGTTTTGTGCATTTAAGTTTAAAAAATAATATAGAAAAAAATTGCAAACAATTTTTCCTTTGTATTGGGTATGTAACTTATGACAGTGTCGTTTTTTTCTCCTTATTCTTGACATTTTCAGGGCCTTTTTAGATGCCTAAAAGAAAGATTTTTTTAAACATCCGCTGTCTAATGATCACATTTTCTGATTAAGCACTTGTCATAGACTCGCCTGAACATAATGCCATGATATGAACCACTTTGACCAGAAGCTCATAATGCACTGGTGGCAGTGCACACAACATATCTGACATATCGGTCAGCACAGCAATCAAGTTTCAACATGCTCATAGAAAATGATTCAATGAAAGGATAAAAATGGATGGCCACATGTTCTTAGAAAATTACAGCGAAGGATTACACGAAATATTGGACCACAAATGCATCGTAATAATTCAGAAACCTAAAATTGCTGTGGCTTGATCTCACAAATCTATTGCCGTCACTCCTGGGTTAAAAAAAATATGAAACATTGAATTAACAGTTTGCAAGCAATATAATCAAAAGAATCTAAAATATTTCTGTTTTACTGAATGGAAACTTAAAATTTCAATCAATGATATTAATTTTTGCACTTTTTATTTCAATCTTTTATTAATAATGAAAATTACATAGATTTATAGAGAAAACATTATGGACCGTTTAGTAACTTAATTAACAAAGGATAGGCCAATTTTATTCATTTTTTTTCCTAACGACTTTTAATAATCTAATGTTACTTTGTTTTCCAAAGTTCTGTTAGTGTACGAAAGTGCTCTGGTGATGGAGAGATCAAAAAAAGCTCAGTTAGAAATAGGTGGAAAACAGGAAAAGAAGTCTTCATCATAGTAACTTATTTGAAGGTCACCATTTATAACACTGATATGCTGCATGCAACAGCACTACAATGCACACATTAAAAAACATCATCTCTACTAGCCACTTCTAAATATACACAGTATTGCAGGCAAAATAGAAAACATCTCTGAATTCAAGATCTTGAAATTTTTAATAAAAAAAGTTTTTGTTTTGGAGAATAGTTCATAGTGCACTCAACTGGATAACATCTATCCCGCGGATGGTAATACATTTTCTTCTCCACAACTGGCATGGTATCCACGACAATTTTGAGGCAATAAGGTTCTTTCATTACTTACCTATCAAGTGGAAATGCTCCTCCAGAATCACCTTTCAAAGCATAAAAAACATTACTCAGATTCACCATAAAATTCCCAGTTCTTCTACTGGCACAAAAAAAAATCAACATTTCTGTGAAACCTTCAATTTTCTTCTGCCCCAATCAGGAACTTAACATGGGCACTTAAGCAAACTATCACCATCATCTCTTGAACTCTTCAACACTACAAAAATCTGCACCAACATTATGGTGGCTACTTCTTCTAACCTTAAACATATCAATTTTTCAATATCTTTCTGTTTACTACGAAACAGTGATCGGATTGTGCTACAAATGTTATTATAAAAATATTACTAACAAATCCTAGGAATAGTCTGTTGTTGGTCATTTATTTAAAAACTCCTAGTTTATAAAAAATATCCAGTGTTTTGGAACTTCCAATGTATTATCCATGGAATATCCAATATATTATACCAGTGTTTTGGAACTTCTTTGTTCCCTTCTCCAAATGTTCCGAAACTGCAAACTAGGGGATTTGCATTCCAACACAGCAATACATGCGAACAACCATCAACTATTCATAGAGTTAATAGTGTGGTCATGAATACAACAGCAATTACTCACTAAGGCATTCCAACAAAAATCTTCGCTCCCATCAATAGGTTCTTCTTTAACCTAGAGGTAACACAAAAACAATCATTTCAAGTTATGCATATCATTAACATAAATTGCACTTAAAACATACATTATAACAGAGTTAATTGTGTTCGAAAATTGTAACCTTCCAAAATATTGATAATTCACGTTTTAACATTGTTCCAAAAACACAGAAAATGCTTACATCTTCTATTTTAATAATGCTTTCCGTTAACACATAAATTTCTTCCATCGTTACCACAGTCAGATCATAAATAAACAATTTTACTGGCAGTTATTGACAAACGTTCGGAGCACCTGGGAGAAAGCAAGCAGCACAGAGTACTCACTTGGTTTGTCTATGGCGGCGTTGCGTACGAAGGAACTAAATGCCGAGGCGGGCGATTTGAACTTCCATTTGAAATATCCCACCCATTCAATATTAATTCTATATTGCTGTTATATTATATATCATTTTATTAGGAAAGTATTCAAATTGTATTAGCAAATGAAATGGTGATTACAAGGAGAAAGGATTTAAAATGAAAAAAAAAAAAATGCAGAATTTCAAACATACATAGGTTTTAATTAACAATTATATACATATCAGTGGCAGCTCGTAGTCAAGCTATTAGGGTGAGCAACATAAATCTCTGTCTCTCAGTGTTTCTTTGCGAATCTCTTTCCCTCTCCTCCGTCGTACAGTAATTGGTTTGAAATACATAAGTTTTGAAGCTTTTGGAACGATTCACGCAACAATGTCGTCAACAGAAGTGCTACATCATTATTTGCAGACCAACCTGATTCAAAACGTGAAAACGAATTCTCAGAATTTCAATCTGCCGTGGCGGCCGCCGGGGTTGCCATTTCCGCAACCCTGTTTTAGTCGCTTCCTTCCGCTTTTCCTCTTTCCCCTTCACCAGGCGATTGAGAAGTAGTTTTTCCTTCACAATGCGGTGGTGACCTCTTGTGACGTTCCGCCTCATTTGGTGAATACAGATGACATCCAGCGCTAAATGGAATGGCCGAAAGTCTTGCACTTGCAAGAGAGCAGAGGGTTTTATTTTTATTTATTTATTTTACGTAAAAAAAAACAGTTAAAACTGCGTAGGACGTGCTATGGGGAAAAGTGAATTGTGTGCACATTTTCAAAATTCTGTGATCCCTACACTAAGTCATATACTACTTAAATTTTGAATTTTGAAAGGGAAAAAAACAAACAAAACTCCCATGTAGTAAAATCTATTTTCAAGGATAAATAAGCAATAAATTTTGAATTTTGAAAGGGAGAAAAAAAAACAAAAAAAACTCCCATGTAATAAAATCTATTTTCAAGGATAAATAAGCAATAAATTTTGAATTTTGAAAGGGAGAAAAAAAAAAACAACAAAAAAACCCCATGTAATAAAATCTATTTTCAAGGAAAAATAAGCAATAAATTTTGGCTCTTATTACTTCCTGCCGCGACAACATGGAAACGATAATTTGAATAATTGTATTTCCCACTGAATTCTAGAAGACGTGCACAGAAAATGAAGTTACATTTATGTCCAGTAGCAAAACAAGGGGCCATCTCGGCATTTGCTCAATGGATCAGGGAAACTGGACAAAAACCTGATCGAGATAGGGGTCACTGACCCGGAAGCTGAAGTACATTACTTATTACAAGCACATTAAGTCTTTTTTAAAGAAATTATACAATACAAATGTAAAATATTACATTATATATCGTTATTTTGTTAAAATAAAAATTATTTTTCTTTTTAATGATTAGTATAGTCTCTAATTGTATAGAAACAGTTATGCAGTAGAAATGATTTTACTTTTAACTCAAATGTGTGTACCAACTTTAATTGTTTAATGCCATGTGATAATGCGTTGTAAAGTAACGTACATGTATTGTATGTGGATTTCTTGTAGTGAGTTGTTGGTACTGATTCTTGGTGAACGTGATTTCTACAACGTGTATTGTAATTATAAATGTCGGTATTGAGTGAAAATGTATAAAATTGCCTATGTTCCCACCGATAAGTCACTTTTGACAAACATGACAGATTCGTAGATAAATAGGCAAGGCAATAACAAGATTCCAAACTCAATGAAAAGAGGCTTGCAGGGATCACATAAATGGCATTTTTTTAATTATTCGGATAATTTTCTTTTGCTTTCAACCTTCGGGACCCCGTGCTCAATTGGCAAAGAATTAGAAAGATAAGTAAATAATGTCCTATCAAGTACATTGAGTTCAAGTACGGTCTTTCTACTCTTTGAGTTCGATGTTTAAGGTACGAGGTAATCCAATCTAGGGCTACACCACGAATTTCACGTGACGGTAATTTTGAGAACAATATGTTATGGTCAATAACGTCAAAAGCATTCGAAAGATGTAAAAATATTCCAATGAGTCCTTCATTTTGGTCCACTGCAGAAACAACATCTTCAAGAAAAGAAACAAATGGCTGCTTCCGTAGATTTTGATTTTCTACAAACGTGTTGCGAGTCTGAAAACGCCGTTTTTTCCTGAGAAAAGCTTCCATTCGAGTGTAGAAAATTCTCTCTAATATTTCTGAGAAAACGGACAAGAGAGAAATTGGCCGATAATTTTGAATGTCATTTTCGTTCCATTTGAACGATGGTTTAATTTTGCTCTTTGAAAATATCTGAAAATATCCCTGTGCACAAAGAAGCATTGAAATGTGAGTTAACGGGTTTACAAGTTTTTAATAAACAGTCCGGAAATTCATCTAAATCAGATGAATACTTATTTTCTAGTTTACTGACTATCCTGAGAATTGCGTTGGAAGAAGTTTCGGAAATAAACATCAGTGTCGGAAATGTTTGGGGAAGCGTATGATGTTGGATTTTGTGGTTTTAGTCCCTTCGTGAGGTCAGCCACAATTCTAAAAAAGTGTTGGTTAAAGAGATTTACAACTTTTTCCGAATAACTTGCGTCTCTTTTGTTATCCTTTGAAACATCATTCTCTACAAGGATGATGTGGTTGTATATTTTACCTCTTTTAATGCAAAACACTTTAAGTATGTGAACAAATATTACGAAACCGAGGAGTCAGCAATCGGCTTTGCTAACCTTCCAGAAATACCTCCCCCCGAAAATTGTGCCCTGCCTCCGCTGCTTTTAAGGCAAAATAGGCGAAGCTTGATGTTAGCACGAATCGCACCATTTCCTGCCCCAGGGAGAATACCATGCGCGCACCTTTTCTTGACCGATGACCTTGCTTTCCCCTCCCTGGAGCCATAAACAGCTGAAGGCAAAGATCGCAGCAGGCACTGGTATTAACATTCCCAGCATTAAAACTTCGTTGGCACGAAACAAGCTAGTTGTTTTCATAGTCGAGAACTTCTGTTCAGCTTTATTACCATTATCTAAAAAGAAATATGTGAAACCCAGGTCCAGGACCTTCAAAGGCACCCAAAACTCCTATGTACTGTCCCTGCTGTTGCCTACCCAGGCAGATGACCTGCCCGCACACACCCAGCGGGTTTGATTTCATCTGCAAGGTTGGCATTACTGTAAATACTCAAGAGGCCGAATTTGTAACTAATACCCCCACTCAATCTGTCGGTCAAGAAAAGCTGCGCGAGTTGTACCTTCCTCCATCCTTTTAGGAGGCCAATTATTGACACAAAATTGTGGATGAAAACGTGAGAAATAATTCACATAAAATACATAAGAAAATAATTGTTTTGCTTCAATTGTAATGTATAAATACAGCTCTCCAATATTCACACGTTCAACATTTGTAAATACATTCCTGTTATAACGATCACTATTTCATTCCAATGAGTAGGTGTAGCTTCAGATTGCATCAGCGTTCGAAAATTACTATTAATATTTTAATTCTACTAAATTTCTATTAATTACTACTAATTAAGGTAATATTACATTTCTACTAGTTTTGACACAGAGTGCTTATTTATGTAAATTTCTAATTCAAAGAATGGTGTATGTAGTTAAGAAAATTTGAATGCATTTGCGAGTTTGCAATTTATGCTTTTATATATTATGCTTTTAAAAATCAGTTATCCCAAATTCATTAATTTCCTACAATTCAGTCGCATTTTTATTCGATCGTGAGATACTGATGGTTTTTTAAACTCCCTCAGAATCCAAGTCGGTTGTTTGAGGTTATTTGGTTATCGAGTCAAAATCTTGGTGACTCGAATACATACAAATGTTCCCTAAAAACGTCATTGTCAAAGTTGTCTTCAGGCTAAATATACCGAAAAATAGTTGTAGGAAAATCCAACACATCGCAGCACTGACAGAGGAAAATCTACATATATACTAATAAAAGTGAACTCAACGACGTGTAACCGACATCGATACCCACAAAATGGCGTATGAATATAAATTAAATTTTTACAGGCTCTCCTTCAAGATTGTCGCAGTGTCCTCGCAAAGTTTGTTAAAGACTAACACAACCCAAATGCAGAAAATAAATAATTTAAATAATATGTTTGTAGATGCACCGCGACCACTTTTCGCCTCTCGCATAGAGCACGTGGTTTCTAATATATTCCGCCAGAGCTCAGTAGTGTTGATCAAAACTGGCACCTAATTTATTCGCTAGGGCTCAGTAGAGGTGAAAGAGACTAGAAAAATTTCATTTAAAAGCAACGTGTTGTAAAATAAAATGAAAGCAAATTATAGTATTTTATTAAAATTTGAACCAATTACGTTAAAAATAATAATATTAAACACCATGGTTTATATAAATTGATCTTTTCCCTCATTCGCAAGGATTGAATATGAAGGAAGCCCGGGCAACGCCGCATTTTGCTAGTTACAAATGACGTTTGAACGATGGTCCGATTTTCGATGTGCAAATCGGAAATTAGCTCCATGGTGGAAGTACATGGATGGGTTCCTGGCTGGTGCATCTATTTTAGCTGGTTTTGCGCATCACCAGTTCGCATTTACGAATCCACGTGACCACAGCCCGAGCACTTCAGTTTGGCTTGAGTCCAGACTGACCGCCATGTTGAAGGAGGCGAAGTGGTGAAAACATTTTGAAAGTGGTAAAATTTTCAACAGTAATCCAATCAAAACTAACACAAAATTTAAAGAATGCAATATTTAAACAAATACTTCGCAATCTGTTTCAATGTCTTGCAACGAGGTGAAAATTTTGGTTTCACAATTGCATTTGAAATGCGCGCTAATGCTGTGACGCAAACTGGCGTCTGAATCGCATTGGCTAAAGTCGGATACGATGCGCGAGAGACCCCATTTTCTAGTTGGCTCAGTGCATCAACTGATGTCCCTGCATGCCTCTGACCGGGAGGTCCTAGGTTCGAGTTCTGACTGGCAAGATTTTTGACAGTAGTTTGTCAGCTAGGTCGAATTCAGTCAGAGGCGAATTCTAGAGACCGGCTGCTCTGATCGGTAGTTTTCCGTGGTTTCTTCGATCAACACCAGGCGAATGTCAGAATACCACAACAAACTGATCACGGACCGCGCACGATCTTTCCTTTATCTTCCTTGTCCTATCCTCACCCCTTAAACGCACACTAACATGCATTACACAACCACATATTCCGGGAGACCGGTCGGGAGATTAGAGCTTGTTGCGGCTGCGGCGGTGCCCCGCTGGTGGGAGAGTCCTGGTTGATGGAAACCCTCCTAGCCGACGGTAGATCAGCGCTGGATCTCGAAATTCGGCGGAAGATCATCGCCACCTGCCGATGAAAAACATCGACTACACTTACGGAACTAATGACCTCGGTAGTTGACGTGACCGAAATAACTAACAATCAACAAATTGATATATAAGTGTAGTGATATGATTAATGTAAATTTTAAAATGAAGCATAGACTTGACTTTGATACTGCAACGCGACGTCAAAATACACACTCCTGCACCTTCAAACACGTAACTTTACTACGTACGGCGCTTCTTTAAATACGCAACTTTACACATCTCATCGAACCAAAAGTCGCGAGTGAATTGTTCAATTACCGCCAAACAATCTTGAGACTATCTCGCGAGTTCTGCCGCCGCTCAGAGGAGGCGTGGTCGCTGCCAGGGCGTCTCACACCAGCTGCCTCCCGGGCAACGAGGGCCAGGCCACAGCGTAGTGACCTTCCCTCAACCCTAGGGCCGCCACATGGTCAGTATTTGGGTGAACTGTTCACCATTCCTGTTACATACGGCGCTTCTTCAAATACGCTACAGAACAAATCTCATCGAACCAAAGTCGCGAGTCGATTACCGACATGCAGTCGGCGTCAACAATCTTGAGACTATTACGCGAGTTCTGTCGCTATTTCTGGTTACTAGTTAAAACGAAAATAGTGAAGAGAGAGGAAAGAGAGGAGGAAAGAGAGGAGGAGGAGAGAGAGAAAGAGACAGAGAAAAGTGAGAGAAAAGAGAAAGAGATAAAAGAGAAAGAGTGTTTTGCACAAAGCTTACGCTTATAAGGTGCGGTGTTATCTGGTAGCAATAGTATTAAGTTACACAAGTTTGGCGCCATTCCGATTTCGTTGATCGATTTTTCCATTTTGTATACTGTAGTTTCGATGTAGTTCTTCGATTTTACATCGTAATCATTTGTTTCCTGGATCACCAAGAAGCGATTGCCAGGTGTTCACTTCTTTTTACTTTCTGAATATGCTGCTCCCTGCTATGGAAAACTTAATTTGAACTCATGTAATTGGAAATATGAATATGGGCGATGCAGAAAATGCAATTCTGCACGAAATTTTAGAACCAAATACACTTGGAATTATAAAGTGTTGCAAATTTAGAAAGTAGAATTGCTTAGTTTGAAGGGTTTCGTTTGCGAAACCACGAGAATTTCAATAATCCTCCTCACAGGATTCCATGTTCCGGGCGTAACGTCACATTAGCCGATCCGCTTATCTTTAAGCGTCAATGGGAAAAAGAATTAGAGTAGACTCCTTATGTATTGTGTTCGTAATGTGGCGCCTGAGGGTTTTGTCAAGATGGAATATGGTACGGCGTTTCGCGTCTTTCTCGGTCGTGCCGCTAGAGTCGCTTGATCGGGAGCACTGTTTGGTACTGTCGCGATCTCCTCTTTCCTATTTTTCCATTTCCATAATAAGACTGTAATATACCGTTTCTCCGCTGTTTTTCGCGGCTTCCGAAGAGGTCATCCTCGCCACTTGCTTTGGAATGCGGAGCTACAACGGTCGGGGCACTTGCCTTGGAGAACGGCCCTAAACCGTCGGATAACTTTCTTTTGGGGAGTGGCGCAGCAAGGGTCCGGCCATTTGCTTTGGAGAGCGGCGTTAAAACGGTCGCGACACTTGCAATGGAGGGCGGAGCTACAAACGTCGGGTCTCTTGCTATGGAGTCGCTAAAACATTCCGTCACTTCCTTTGGAATGCAATGCTACAAAGGGTCACGACATTTGCTATGGAGAGTAGCGCTACAACTAGGCCACTTGCTTTCGAGAGCGACGCGACCACGACCCCTGGTCGTAACACTTGCTTTGAAGAGGAACAGCGCTGCAACAGTCATGCCACTTGCTTTGGAGAGGGGCGCTACAACGATCAGGCCATTTGCTTTGGATGATACGAACATCCTTTGCAATAAAGAAACAGTAAATAGTACAATATCAGATGTTTCAAATTGGTTCCGAAATAACAAATTCATAGTGAACGAAAAAACGGTTTTAATGCAGTTTTCCATTTCAAATAAACAATTCTGTGCCCCACATTGAAAATGAACAGTGTACCATTGACTGATGTTAAGGCAGCAAATTTGCTAGGTCTCTTCAATTCAGTCAAACCTTAAATGGAACAATCATTTAAATGAATTGAACACAAAATTAAGTTCATTATGTTACGCGTTCAGAATTCTTGCAAATTCAGTCAGCCTTCATACTGCTCGTTGTGTATACTTCGAGAATGTTCATTCCCGCCTGATATATGGCATAATATTCTGGGGAAATACATCTTATAGCTCCCAGACTTTTAGATTACAAAAACGAATTGTACGAATAATAACCAAATCCCACCCACGTGATTCATGTAAGCCTCTCTTCATTAATCTAGGAATTTCTACCATTACCGTGTCTTTTATTTACGAATCAGTGGTTTTTGTCAAAATGTCTTGTTTAAGAGGCAGGAATAATTTTTCAGAAAATGCCGAAGTCTATTATTATAACACTCGACGTAGAAATCATATTCATCAGGTGACAGTATCAACAGCTCATTACAAACAATTCACTTACAATACATGTACATTATTTTACAACACTTTGCCAGATGACATTAAACGATTAAATTCAATAGAAAAGTTTAAATCCCAAGTGAAATCGTTTCTGCTGCATAACTGTTTCTATACAATTAGAGACTATACTGAACATCACAAGAAAAGTAACATTAATTTTAACAATGATACATAATGCATTATTTACCATTTGGACTGTATAAATGAATTATAAACAACCTGTAACAACTATTGTACTACAGCTTCCGGGTCAATGACCCCCATCTCGATCAGGTTTTTCGTCCAGTTTCCCTGATCCATTGAGCAAATGCTGAGATGGCCCCTTGTATTACTTCTGAACATAAATGTAACTTCATTTTCTGTGTACGTCTTCTAGAATTCAGTGAGAAGTACAATTATTCAAGTTATCGTTTCGATATTGTCGCGGCAGGAAGTAATAAGAGCCAAAATTTATTGCTTATTATCCTTAAAATAGATTTATTACTTAGGAGTTTTGTTTTTTTCTCCCTTTTCAAAATTCAAATGTATTGTATTATCCTTGAAAATAGATTTTTACTACATGAGTTTTTTCTCCCTTTCAAAATTCAAAATTTAAGTAGTATATGACTTAGTGCAAGGGATCACAAATTTTGAAAATGTGCACCTAATTCCTTTTTGCCACATAGCACGTCATACGCAGTTTTTAACTGTTTTTTTTACGTAAAAAAAATAAAGCGGCGCCACAACGAGTAAGCCACTTGCTTTGGAGAGCGGCGCTACAACAACCAGGTCACTTGCTTTGGAGAGGGGCGCTACAATGATCAAGCCACTTGCTTGGGACAGCGGCGCTGCAACGATCAGGCCACTTGCTTTGGAGAGAGGTGCTACAACGATCAGGCCATTTGCTTTGGAGAGAGGCGCACACGGATCAATTTCGCGTCGCTAGCTAGACAAAAATCAACTTTCTTGAAAAATGCAAAAATCAGTATTACTTCGAAGAACATAAACCAGAGCACACGAAAATGTGTTTGAGAACACACCGGCAACAATGGACACGATGTGGGAACGTTCAGAAGTCGGCCGTCTGTGTGCAAAACTGTTTGACAAACCTAACCCTGAAATGTATGACCATCAGTTACATATTGATGGTTATAAAATGCATCTAATTCTTGTCATTCTTGATATGCACTACGTGTTTTGTTTATTTAATCTCGTTTGATTCACATCTTTTTTGATGTGGTAAATTCTTATTAATTACCGTATCTCCACAACCACATACTGTTTTTTAGTAATCTCTCAATCTTTATGTAATAACGTTTATTATAAGATTCCATAATTTATGTAAGAAAAACTAGCTCAATTTAAAAAAATATATCATTTTATACATACTAATGTCTTCAAAATATCTTCATTGTTTAGTGACTTGCGATATTTTAGAAACATTATTTCAATTAATAATTATTAGTTAGGGTTTTTCAGCTTTTACATAAGTGTTCAAAAACTTCATTATATTCATATTAAATTTGATCTTTAATAATATATTCTTTACAACACATAATGTTAACAATAGGCGATGTTTTTAATTCATTGCCTAAGTTTATAGGCTGAGCATCCAACACAAATTCCATGCTCCTACGAGCTTTAGAATTTTTACTTGTTACCTATAAACATAGGAAATAAAATAAAATTATAGATACTCGTTTTTAAAAAATTCACATACGGTTCTAATTAATACACAATATTATTTCTTTAAAACGTTGATTTTAATAGTATTCCTACCCATAAAATCTTTACGCTTTAATCTCTCTTACTTTTTGAAGGTCTTTAAGATCGTTATCTTTTAAACAATTATCATATCGAACTGGTAAAAATGTACTAAACATTTGGCCTGGTTTATTGATTTCAGATTCTGAACTCCACCTCCATATTTTGTATCCACATTTCTGACATCAACAGGATAATTACGATTTTGATTGTTACATTCTTCGATATCCTAACATATGCAGCTTGATTCAGCTTCAATAAAGTTAATTTATAAGATAATTATTTAATAAAAATGTTTTTATTCAACAAGTATAGGCTAAACATATCACAATATGTTCTGTATTTCATAAAAAATGATTAAATTGAAACATTTTTTATTCTGATCTTATTTAGAAGTATCAAGAGGTCTCAACGCTTGTATATTAGAAAATTGATGAAAACTGTAAAAAATTAAGATATTTGGAAATACATTTCACTTACAAGTAAATACATTTTTGAATTGTTTATTGAATAATTTCTGTAATATTGAAGTCATTAAAACATTGTCAAGCGATTTCAATGCCTCTCAATGCGTATTATCAACCAATTTTATAAATGCCGATGTATATATTATCAAAAGAATAAAGAAAAAAATTGAAATTGGAGTTTATAATTGAAAGTTTCATCACAGATCTCAGCGCCTTAGTGAAAACTGAAATTTCAAAATTGGAATATTAAAAACCGAAAAATATTGAATATGAAAAACCGGTCAAATTCCTCCTTTATATTCTATTGGAGTGGGTTCGCATGTGCCTCTGCAAGGTTCCCTTTTGAGAATACGACTTTTTACAGATGGGACACCGAAAAGGCTTTTCACCTGTATGGATGCGCAAATGCTCCTGCAAGTTCCTCTTTACAATGAACGCTTTCTCACACAGGGAACACTGGAAAGGCTTTTCACCAGTGTGCGTGCACATGTGCCTCTTCAAGTCCCAGTTTAGAATGAACGTCTTCTCACAGATGGAACACTGAAAAGGCTTTTCATCAGTGTGGGTATGCATGTGGTAATTTAAGCCCTTTTTATCAACAAAGGTTCTCTCACAGACGGAACACTGAAAAGGTTTTACACCAGTGTGGGAGCGTATGTGCACAGATAATGTGTGCTTTACAGTGAATGTCTTCTCACAGATGGAACACCGAAAAGGCTTTTCACCATTGTGCATGCGTATGTGCTCAAATAACGCAGCCTTATCAGTGAACATCATCTCACAGATGGAACACTGAAAAGGGTGGGTGTGGGTTCGTATGTGTCTAGATAACGGCCCCTTTCGAATGAACGCTTTCTCACAGATGGAGCACTGAAAAGGCTTTTCACCGGTGTGCGTGCTCATATGTCCCTGCAAGGTCAACTTTAGAGTAAACGTCTTCTCACAGATGAAACACCGAAAAGGCTTTTCACCAGTGTGGGTGCTCATGTGCCCCTGCAAGGTCCCCTTTTGTCTGAACGACTTCTGACAGATGGAACACTGAAAACGTTTTTCATCACTGTGGGTGCTCATATGCCTCTGGAAGACACCCTTTTCAGTAAATGTC
Source organism: Teleogryllus oceanicus (assembly GCA_964035755.1). Taxonomy (NCBI): domain Eukaryota; kingdom Metazoa; phylum Arthropoda; class Insecta; order Orthoptera; family Gryllidae; genus Teleogryllus; species Teleogryllus oceanicus. Next base: position 33,703,876 of record CAXIVR010000011.1, on the reverse strand, counting down.
TTCTCACAGATGGAACACTGAAAAGGCTTTTCACCAGTGTGGGTGCGCATGTGCCTCTGCAAGACCCCCTTTTGATTGAACGTCTTCTCACAGATGTAACACTGAAAAGGCTTATCACCAGTGTGGGTGAGCATGTGCCTCTGCAAGACCCCCTTTTGATTGAACGTCTTCTCACAGTTGGAACACCGAAAAGGCTTTTCACCGGTGTGGAGACGCATGTGCTCCTGCAAGCTTCTCTTTCGAGTAAAAGTCTTCTTACAGGTGGCACAGTGATAAGGCTTTTCACCGGTGTGGATGCGTACGTGCTCCTGAAAGCTCCTCTTTCGAGTAAACGTCTTCATACAGGTGGTACAGTGAAAAGGTTTTTCACCGGTGTGGATGGGCATGTGCTCCTGAAAGTTCCTCTTTCGAGTAAACGTCTTCATACAGGTGGTACAGTGGTAAGGCTTTTTACGGGTGTGGATGCGCGCGTTCGGGTGCGCGTGCTTGCGGTGCGTGGTCTGGTCACACCTGGAGAAACCGCTCTCAGGTAAGCAATCCAAGTCTGTACTTTTGCTCTGTTGTGCCTGGATGGTGCTGGGTTTCTCTGATGGAAAACTCTGTCCGTCTGCAAACAAAAACACACGTATCAGACACATCGAGACGCAGACTAGCAACAAGGTATCTTTATACTTAAAACCAAAGATGTTTACACCGTAATCAAGAAACGCGAATGAAGGGCGCACCATTCCAAAACAAAACCCTTTAAAGTAATTATTTTATTTTGGTAGTATAAAGATAAACACTGCCTGTAGCAAATAATGTACTTCAAAGAAAATGTTCCCTTTTCGAAATATGAACTACTGAAAATTCTACTTAAATCAGTTTGTCCCAACCAGTTAATGGACTGGACTACTTGAAGCACCGCCTAGGGCGGGGATAGGAACTCCGCGACCCCGAACCAGTTCCGGCCAACCACAAACTAAAAATATATCGATCGAGTATTCTTGATCGATTTCGAACTTCGGATAAATACATTTTTTATTGTGAAAAAATGGTCCAGTTGTCAGATTTAACCTTTTCCCTTCTACGGACCCCACACAGCGTGACGACGCCTAGGGCTAACTCGCCGCAAAAAAATTCTCCTTTATATACTATTGCATTCTAACAATTCCCTGAAGGCAAGCGATTTTTATTTCATATATTTCAAGTACGTTGTAAATAATTCCTAAAATATTAATGTGTACACGTATGGTAAAGGTCGAATGTAAGAAACAATACAGAGATACGAACTAATATACAAATTCTAACTTACGAAGCACCCAATTGAGAAAAATTCAAACTTTTGCAATTTTCGAAAATTCTGTTAACCGTGAAAATAGAACCTATGCCACTTTTATAAGTGTATTTTCCTCAGTTATTACAATAAATTTAAAGAAAAAAATGTTGAGCAAACTTTTGAGGAAATTTCGAGAACGTCCGTGGGGCTTGATCTAAAAACCCCCAAGTTTAAAAGAATGGATTTCAAAATTTCAAAGCTTCAATTAGAGATAGATGTTTCTTCAATTTGAAAAAAAAAATCCTACACATGGTTTATGCGCTAGTGTTCACCGACGGACAGACGGCGGGCGTTTCGCTTTCAATTGAGTTTTCGGCATCAAGGACCAAAAAAATAGGGATTCTGGCTGCATCACGTATTAGAGCACTTTTTCTCTTAATTAAGCAACTGCATTTATCCACTTTTTTTCATCAGAATTAGGCAATGAATTTTTTTCTGCCGAAAATCCGCCGTTTTTTCGCGCAGCATTACATAACTTTCTCTATATTACGTATATTACTCCGTATATACGTAGGTATGCAAGAAAGTAAAATTTAATTTTTTAAGGTTTAACCAAAAAAAAAAAAAAAAAAAATGATATTTCATTAAGTTAACTAAACTGTCCTGTATATCAATACGAGTAACTGAAGATATTTTCGACGTTAACTATCCACTCCACAAAATTTTGCATAGTAATGTTTTATGGAAAATTACTGAAATTCATATGATAATGTTCAAAACCGGGGGGTTAGCAGTACGTTTTCCGAAATTTGATTGATAAAACTAATGGCGGCATGCACGGTAATAGTCTAGTTTTTTGATATTACAATTGTTTAGTGATGGAAACACCAGAATAACGTTCGTAATGTGACGTACCGGGTAGGTCGGCTTGTCCGCAGTAAATTTATTTGTAAGGGACAGGTGTTCTTTCTCGTAATGGCCGGTGTTATTAATCAAACAACTGTCCCGTGAACAAAGAAAACTGAACTATTTATTAATTCTATACAAATCACTAATGATACAATATCTATGGGGGTTTCTTTACCTTTCTTTTATATCACCCAGAATCACTGTTATCTCTCGATCTTATACGACCAAGAAAATTTACCTTACTTCTTCCCATGAGCGTCGGCGGCTCGGGACCCTCGGTTGTACCTCACCAGTTCTTTTGATTTGTGGTACCTGATATCACCCTATCACCTGGCAATATGTCCGATCGACTATTGATGGTTATCAATCACAAATTGTCCCAATTTTCTTTCTGCACTCGTTCGTTCGCGATACTTTTTGCTTTGACCGGGAGCAGCTCCAGATACGTCCTTCCTCGCCGGCCCAGCAGACACTCCCTCCTCGCGGCGTCTTTCCCCACGCTCTGGGCCAACCGACCACCTTCGCCGCTCGAAACCCGTTTTTGGCTAGGAGTGCCCTCTGAAACCCGTTCTGCCGTGTTCTGCTTGATGCCTCGCCGTTTTTTTGGTGGAAAGCGGCGTTTCATTACCCCCCCCCTTCTTTGTGGATTTTTCCCGAAAATTCAATGATTAATGGTCTATTCTTGTCCATTGCCTTCTCTTGTTGGGCAAAGTCCTAAATTGAAAAAATTATAATGTCCCACCACTTCTGTTATCGTTGCCCAGTTTAGCCACGTTTGGTTTGTTATCTGTTCAAGATGTACGGTCCTCATATAATGGAAAAATTTTGCGTAAAACCCTTTAGTTTAGGGTTAGAAACTTAGAAAGCACAATACTGTCTGCCCTCGTGAAACTCATATGTTTCTTCTTTAACTTTGCCTTCCTGTCCTTACCCTTGCCCCAAGTTCTGACGTATCTGTTCCGGTGTCTTGGTGGTCCTTCCTGAGTGACTTCTCCAGAGCGTAAAAGGTGAGGCGGTTTTTTTGAAATGTGCTCCCAGGGCGTCATGCCAATACTGTCATGAGAATTTGATTCAGCCAGCGATTGATATCCGGTATTAACTCATTCCACTTCCAAGGATCTCTTTAAAATATGTTCTAAATAGTCTGGATAATTTTTCATTATCCGTTCTGACGGATTTGATTGAGGGTGTCTCACAGTAGAATGAATCGATCGCCCATGCCCTGTATGCCTCTATCCACCTTTCACTGGTGCATCGTTCCGTGGTGAAAATTCTGTTTGAACGTCCGCACATTGAATAAATCTCTTCAGAGTTTCAAGCAATTATTTGATTTAAATTTTTGTTCACGGGATATACTTGACGAACTTGAGAAGACATCCATGATTACAAAATGTATTTTTTCCCCGTTCGTCGTTCGAAAAGCTCCGATGCATCCAACGCAGCCAACTCGTTTTTCTCTTGCATAATGTGATGCATCGGCCGTCATATTTGGGTTGGGGTATTTAGCTTGAGACAATAATGCATGAGTTTCCCTGTTCTCCTAATTTGCCCCCTCATTCCTTCCACAGCATAAAGTTTGTATTGTTTGAATGTCTTTTTGGCACCGAAATGTGCCAAGACGTGGCACGAACAATTAATTACCAGTGCAATTTCGGGGAACCCAAATCCTCCAGTGTCTGGATTTCTTTTTTTGATCAGTACTGCTTTTGTACTACTTCCAGCGGTGTTGATTTCTTCAAATGCCTAGTCCACGCCGTCCCCGGCTAGTTGTCCTTGCTTAAATCTTTCACCTTGTAGATTCCATCACCCCTTTCTTGTAATGTTACTAAGTCCTCCAATCAAATAACGTGATCTTGATATGCCCAAATCGATCACCATTACCTAAAATTTTCTCGATTGGCGTATCTGGCTTCTACCTGGCTCTTTGCGGCAATAAGTCCGGCAAATGGTTTAGTTCCTTTGCAATGTTTTTAATCGAATGAGTACTTGCAATCCCAAATCACCCATCGATTAGCTGATCGTTTTGTAAGTGGCATCTACTCAAAACGTTAATGTTGATGGTCAGATACTTGAAATGTCGTCCTTTCAAATACGGCTTAAATTTGATATTGCAACTATAGCGTTGGTTTCCCTTTTTCCGTCGCCAAAATCGACTGGTCCCTTCTAGGGTTCGGCTGATAATAGACACGATTTTCTCCATCGATAACTTGTACGCATCCCCCCAATCCCAAAGTCGCTGCTGCGTTTGACGATACATGCTTTGAAAATCGGGTGGCTATACAGCAGCTTATAAAACATTCTTTTACTCTATCAAATGCCTCCTGGTAGGCGTCACCCCATTTCCATTTTTAACTTTTAGCAGTTGGTAGAAGGATCAAAGTCCGAAATTTGACAAACCGAGTAATAATTGCATCCCAAATGAACCTGCACTTGCTTATTCGTTCGGTGGCGGTAAGTTTCGGATTTCTTCAGCGGTTTCGGTCTAATGTTACCCCTTCGGTTGATATGACGTACCCAAGGAATTCAATCTTCTTGGTGAACCGTTGATTTCCAGATTTAACACCGGGTTATTTCTTGTAGAATCTGGAGAGTTCTGTAAATCTTGAAGTGTTTGATGAATTTGCCTGCAGGACAACATCCACGTACGCTGTGACTCGGTTCTGCATTTTTCCTTGTAATATTTGATCTACGCACTGAATCAGTGCCGTCGCATTCCGAGCCCAAACGGTATTTCTACAAAACAATAGCATATTCCCTCGAATGAAAACCCCGATATTTCTGGTCTTCTTAAACCTGCATTTGCCAATAAGCTTACTGAAATCTGTACTGAAAGATCATATACCCCAAATCTTGTAATCTTCCTCACAGGTGCATCCTAAATGGGAGTACTGCATTTAACCGCGAGCATCAAAGCATAATCGCAATCCTCCGCCCTTTCTCTTTACGATTACAATGGGATTCGTGTACGACGTCTTTGCTTTTTGATAATGCCCGCTCACCATGGATCCAGCAACCTGCTCTTCTTCAATACTACCGGTACCCGGTAGTTTCGCTGCCTAAAGGGAGTGTAATCTGTGTTGTATACGGAATTAAATCCCTTGATCGGTGCCTGATTTTTCTGAAATACCCTTTGTTTCAAATGTAGGCCCAACAGTATTTTTCTGCTGGCTTCAATACTTCTATCTGTCAACCTGTTGTTTCAATTTTTCCTTATCCTCCTCCGATACGCCCGACATATTTCAAATTTCCTCTCCCATTCCATGTCCATCTCTGATTCTCTGGTTTTAGTTCTACACCGTGGTGGATCAATAATCGGGGTCTTTCCCGGATAAAAACGCCCCTATAATCATCGGATACAACAATTTTACTACTAGAGCTACCACTTCGTACTTTGATCCAATTTCAGCATTAAAATTATTTGTTTCTGGATAGGCTTGACTTCTTCTGAGTGGCCCCTATCACGTACGCCCTATTCATGGCAAGCATTACTTGCTTTCCTTTCGCAATCAACTCATTATAAATTCCTCGATATAACTGTTGTAGTACATCCAGTATCAACCAGTGCTTCCGACCACCCTTCGCATTCTACTTTGATCATGGACATTTTCTCAGGGAACTTCGAACTTTTTTTCTGCCACGGTTGTGATTTGGGAAACGACTGAATCGTATTGATAGGGCCCACTTTCAGCCTTCTTCCTTGTGTCGTCATGGGTCGCCTGTCATCACAGACTTATCTGTTTAAAGATTTCCCTGTCCCCCTTGGACCAGGCCGTGTTGATTGATTGGCGCACCTCGGTTCGTTCCTCTCTTTTTCGACGGTTTATCTTGTCCACCCCACCCGGTCTTCGGTTACTCGGTTCCGATTGCCACTGGTTTCCTGTCTCGTGTCGCGTCCACTGGTGCCTGCCCCACCACCTTTCCCCTTGTTCATTGACTGGTTCCGTTCTTACCGCGTTCACATTTCCTTCCTCTTTTCTTCGGGCATTGCAAATGTAAATCATTTCTAATGCGTTCATAAAGCTCTAAATTGGTATGGTTTCGAACTTCGCAAATTTTTTTGGGATCGACATTAAAACTGACTTTCAATAAACAAAAATTTTCTTGATCATCATTGGGGACGTAGTGCCCTCAATCTCCAATACGTTGCGCTTTATTCCGAGTTCATCGACTAGTAAAATAACCTTTCATTAGATTTAATTCACATTCATTTGAATCTCATCGTTCCAATACCGCTAAAGAATCTTTGAAATTCTTCACGTCCCGGAAAATACATCAAAAGTTTTCGACCCACGTCCGGCATTCCCTCCAACATCAAATACAAAAACTGACCTTGCATCTTCCGATGTGTTGATCACGGCCGGGTGTCGTTCCGCTGCCCGCATGAATGCGCATGGGTTTCTCGACCATCTCCGAGAAATTTCCCAGATTTCGGAGGCGTAAAGGGGTATTCCGCCCGAAATTGATCGGCGTCGTCCGGCTTCTTTGATTAGCCCAAATCGGATTGCAGGATGATACTTTTCTTCGCACATTCGTATATCCCCCTTTATTTCTTCTTTAATTAATTGCTGCATCATTTGGGTTCTTCTTCCCTTTGCGCACCCCCTTTGCTTTGTGCGGAATCTTCCCCTGTTGTTGATGGGTCGGTTTCAACTCCCGCCCAATTTGTCAATCTGGATTCTATCTTCTGATCCTGCCTACAAACTTACGCGATGGATTGGTTTTGAATCTCGACCTGTTCCGCATCTTTTTCATTTTCTGCTGGTTTCGATTTGCTTGTTAATAGGTCCATTTGTTTTTAATTTCTCCATTAACTTTCGTTCTGTTCCTCGATGCCTTTTTTTGTTCTTCAATCATCGTAATTTGTTGTTCCCCCTTTTCTATCCTGTTCTTCCGCTAATTTTCAATTCGTTCTTCAATCCCCATTACCCGCTTTTCGGATTTTTTTCTTGTTCCTCGATTACCTTCTTTTGTTCTTCTGCCGATTTCAATTCGTTTAATCGCCTGAAGCTGCTTTTCGGATCTTTTCTGTTCCTCTTCCCGTTTTATCAAGTCTCGTTAATCTTTTTCATTATTAACATCAAATCTGATGATATCTTGCTTGTGTTCCTGACTGGTTCCCTGTTACCTGGTTCATCGGCGTTGATGGACTTTTACTCTTCATCAAAACAATCGCCGACGTGTCCTCTAATTTACTTCCAACTCCAGGACTCCTACTATCCAGGAAACGTACTTCCGCTGTTTCCCTTTCCCATCCGAGCCTACACACTCTATCTTCTCATTCCGTTCTAACGTCGCCTTTGAGCCTCCATTTGCTGTCCACCAATTTCTGTCTTCAGCTGCTTCGTATCGTTCACTCTTTCTCTCAATCGCTTTCACTGTTTCCGCTGCAATGCCGCCCTCAGCTCGTTACGCTCGCAAACTACTGCACCGTTCCCAATTTAATTAATCAAATTTCCCTAAAATTGTATTGAAACAATGACCTATCAGTGATTCTGGGATTAGCTGAATACACTTTTCGTTTTAAATTTTGATAAAAACCACAATTGTTATCTATTATGCCCAACCCCAATTTCACTATACAGTTCCCACATAGGGAATACAAATATCCACCTCTGCAAACAAATGTTACATCACCTATACATAAATTCACTACAAAAAAATACCCTTCATAAAACACATCATATATCAAAATTACAAATAAATTCTGGAAAATTCCTAAAACATTGGCATACAAACTTCAATTCAAATTCACAAAATAATCCAAGTCTCATTTCCACACCTACAGCTTCCTCAATAATGAACAAAATATACCGTAGCAGTTTTCAAACCCTTCAACATCTCCAACAAACAATATTTCTACCAAATACTTTCCATTCACCTAATAACAATGCCCCTCCCCACCTGGGCTTACTTTTAGATGATTGTGAACATTTTCTGAGATTATGCCATATGCTCAAAATAATTAGTATACAATTTACACTAAAAAGACATTAACTTCTCTTGTATTCATTACACTTTCCTACAAATTCTACAATTTCCTTTTCTTTATCCAATATTAGAAAACAATTCACTTAACTATGGTATGTTATCATTACACAATAATTATTCTAAAAAACACAATATTTATTACACTGTTTTTTCTTTACACATACATAATAGGTATTTGATACTGTTTTCTGGGTTGACTGACCAATATTTAACTAAATAACATTTACATTCCACAAATTTCCTATTGCCGTCAATATTTCTATAATTGCTTTATATTTCTCAACAGTATTTACCTTTTCATAAATGAAAAATAAATTTCACTACTTTTTCTTAGTAAGAACTGCAATGCAATGTTTTATTTCAATATTTCTGTTCAAACTGTTATGTTTCTAAAATTATTACACAAGTTTGTTAATTCAAGAGTCATTAGTTTTATTCCCCCCGATTATATGAATTCTCGATACTGTCTCCTTTTTTGCAACACTATGTAAATATTTTGTTAAATTAATCCCCCGAGTCACATTTCTTAAATACACGAGTCCATACTGTCGGGCCCAACTGTGACGTACCGGGGCCGGCTCCCGTAAATTTATTTAAGGGACAGGGGTTCTTTCGTGAATGGGCTCGTTAAATCAAACACCACTGTTCCGTGAACAAAAAAACTGAACATTATTAATTCTATAAAATCACTAATGATAAAATCTTATGGTCTTACTTTTTTTTATATCACCAGAATCACTGTTAGTCTCTCGATCTTATCGACCAAAAAAATATTTACTCGTTACTTTCCACGAGCGTCGGCGGCTCGGGACCTCGGTTACTCTCTGCACGCAAGTTCTTTGATTTGTGGTATTTGATATCAGCTATCACCGCAATATGTCCGATGACTATTGATGGTTTCTCACAAAAATTTTCCGTCAACAATCTTTTGCACCGTTCTCCGATACTTTTGCTTTCGACCCCGGGTAGCCCAGATACGTCCTTCTCGCCGGCGGCCAGCCAGAAAACTGCCTCCTCGGCGTCGTTCCACGCTCTGGGGCCCAAAGACCACCCCTTTGCGCTCAATGTTTTTTGGCTAGGAGTGCCCTCTAACCGTTCTGCTGTGTTCTTTTTGATGCCTCGCCGTTTCTTTGGGTGGAAACGCGGTGCGTTTCAGTAAAACTATTAATTTTAACTCGTTCATTGAGCAAAACAATTTTTTTCCCTGATGGTTAAAGCCTGATGATCCTAACGAAAAAGTCGTCTTAATCCATTTATCGAGTTCTTTATGCTAACAAATGAAGCTGAATAATTATGTTATCTTCTAAAAATTTTGATATTTCGATAGCAAGAAAGGTTGACAGGTGCGTAATATTCATTTTCCCACTTTTGAGAAAAATTCGTCCGCTATTTTCTGACTCCCAAAATTACATCTAGAGAAAGGTACTCCCATCTCCGTTTAGATAGACTCAAATATTTTCTTAGAAACTTAATAAAATATTTCAATATTTAATTGTAAGCTTAATTAATTAATTTAAATGACTAATAAATTTAAGTTCATTCACAATTAACTTTTTAATTTAGAATTACATGAATTCAAACTGACTGGTATGCTGTATTATAATTTTTTGATACTTTACTACTAAATAAAAAATAGTTCACGCATTGGTAGTGATGTAAAATACCGATAATATAACCGTATAAACCCGTTTTTATATATTTATATTATGAGACTAGATATTTGAAATTAAACGTGCAATTTTCCTTTGCAGCTCCACACTGTCGCTTTGGTAAAGAGCTTCTGATCTTTCCCCCGTTCTCGCAGAAGTCGCGGCGCGAAGCAACCTTCCAAATGCCCAATTGAAGGTTGGTAACAGGAAATCTCTTAATTAGTTAAAAAACACATGTCTGAAAGTAAAAATTTAGACTCAATATACTATCAAAACATTAACGTAATTTAATCAATGCATTGTCTATTTATGATTATCTATCTAGGAAAAATATTGAGATATACAAAATTTTCCTTTTCTCTACATCTATATTCAAAGATCTTAGGACATTTGGTAATAATGCACGATATAATTTTAATCCTTTACTTATAAAGGATTATAGGATCCGCGACTATACAGAGTTGGGGAAACTGAAATGGAAGATTCTATTCCTAGTTCATTTCGTTTGGGTTGACTAAATGAAAATTCACTTTCTTTCTAAAGAACAAAATTCAACAAAGTTTATTTTACTTTTTATCAAACAATTTAATGAATTTAAGTTAGGCCTTGATATGATCTCTTTCAATTTACATTAGCACCCAGTTAACTTACTTCTTCGTTGATGTCCCCCGTAGACTTCTCAGTCGAAATATCTTCGATCTTGCGAGTCCAGTCCCACTAAATTCTCTTCCCATCCAAGCTGGTCCAAACTATTAAAATTACAGTCCGATTACGTCCTATGACATAGTCCCGAACTTGATTACCACCCTGACAAAGTTCCAATTTATACTTCAAATTGCTTCCACATGAAATATCTACGAACAGTTCAAAGTTGTTTCAGAGCAGAATAAGTCTTCCTCATGATTCATCCCCCGAAGACTTGCATTAAAATACCTTATTTTTATAAAATTGACGTCCTTCTCTCACCCAGCAATCCATAGTTTGTTATATTTTGGGATAGCTGACCTTTGATCGTCTTCTGAACTTCTTCGCCCAATCCCAAATTTTTTACTTTCATCCAGAAACTCTTAATGCATTTTCCACCATATTGTTCAAAATAAATGTTACTTACTTAACGTGACATATCGGTAGTCCAAAAATGTTCATTTAAAAGTCAAAGATAATTAAATTTCTGAAAAATAAAAATATTTCGAATTTATATCTACGCAAAATTATTTCGGGTTCTACATGTTGCGAAACTGCATTTTACATCGGGAACTGTTTAGTTATGAGGTATCATGAGGTGGGGCTCTGTATAACCCCATTTCGAAAATTTTCATTAGAATTTCTATTTCCAATAATTAAGGCTTTACAACAGTTATTAGTTTTTTTTAATAAAAAATTCCATGAAAAATTGTTCCTTTGTAATCTGTACCCACCCCCCAGGAATGTTCCGCTCAAATTTTTTCGTTGCCTGCTGCAGTGATTTTGAGTGGCAGACCGGAGGCATAAATTGGAACAAATGCCAGGGTAAAACCACGCCCCCGATATAGATTCTCTGGATATTTTGATTGATAGCCAACCTTAGGGTCCTGAATTTCAATCTTTATCATCGATATTCTCCGAGATTCTGAATTTTTTCTGAAGCTTGGCATATTGTCAGTCCACCCTTTAAAGCAGATATTTTCAGCTCACTGATCGCAATAAGACGTGACTTGAACCGAGTACTTTAAAACAGCAATCTAGCTTTAAATCAAGAATTACATTGGGAATGCAAAACCCCATTCCTAAAATACGTAAAAAATTATATTTGAAACGAAAAGGATTAAAATCAAACAAAATGAAAGACAAAAACTGAATTAAAACTATGATTATAATAGGGCGACTATTTGGTAATCGATTATTATAATAACTCATGAAGTCCGCAGAAAGGTTTCAATCCCAAAGTTTTGTCCACACTAGAAAAAGAACTCGCTTTGGTGCAGAGGTTACTCATTCCACTACACTATTATCCTCCAAAAACACAGCCCCCCCGAAAAAAAAAGTTGGACTGATTTAAAAAGCTCATGAACGAGAATGAAGTTTGTTTAGAACTTACGTGCTGTCTACAGTCCCTATCACTAATGTTTGTTTGGGTGTGACTACTATAAGTTTGAGATGACCTGTTGGGAAATTTGTTTTTGGAACTCTGATGAACAGAACATTTCGCATTCACCACAAAACGCACTGAGTGCCCTCTCGAGGTCATTTCAAACATAGGCGCGTGAGGGATGTTATACCTTGCCTTCAATGGAAATGGGAAACAACGTTAATTAAAAAAAGAAGATATGAATTTGAATATATTCTAAATAAAATTCACTGAAATTGCTTTCATTAAAATTAACTGAGCTATACTTTAACTTTCCCCCACTAGAATTAGAAATTTCTATTATTACATGTCAATTATGTATAAACTGAATATTACAGAACAAATCATCAGATTGATGGGTAACTAATTTTCTCTGTGAAAAGTATACAAATTTGTGTTATAATAAGAAAATTTTCGTTCAAACATAAAATTAGTTTAGTTGACGTCTTATTTTTAATTAAATGTGTAGCATTACAATTAAACAAACTCATTCGTTTATTACATTTAATTTAAATTGTTTTTCAATTAATACACGACTAGAACGTGTTCTCAAAGGAGAACAGATTCTCCAGGGGGAAGTGTTATTCGATTGTGCAATCTCAGATCACTATTATGCCTTATAAGGCGTGGAATGGGGAAATATTCCGAGGATAGGGCCCCGAATTCTAGAAGACAAGATACGGGTTTTTTGTCTAAGAGTTGAGAATTGTCGTTCGTGCAAATTAAATTTTTACTCTTTAAATTATTAACAAATGAGACATGATTAATTCTCTTAATATATTCATTACAGGTAAAAAATGTATGGTTCATTTGAAAATTCATGGATTCGATTTCACCAAAAATTAAAAAAAATACCAAGAAATATATCTGCTGCCTAAAACTTGCCTGTGAAATAAATATGAAAAAATGTCTCTGTCCAAAAGCATTTTGCAAAATAATCTGTTGAAATGAATTTCCTCAGACATTGAACATATTGGCATACACTTTGCACCAATTTAATAGTATGATCAACCACAAAGAAATCTTTTAAATTTCAGGACAACAGTTAGTCTCAGGTTTTGAAATTTCCCAAAAAATTTATTTATAACACAGAGAATCTAATAACTGAACGTCTGTTTCAACGATACATGAAGAATAGAAATTAAATTTCGAAAGTTAAGAAGCTCCATGAGCAAAATTTCCCTCGATTTGCCGGTCACAAATCGTTAATAATTTAATCAGCTAGCAAGACACTGAAATCTATTTGAATTTATCTTTACTGCCAAGATCGAATGAATTGTGAACAATGAGGGGTGATTGTCCTAAGATCCTATAAACAATTGCGTATCTGAAAACGGAAAGGATAGATCGGTTGGATTCGGGAATTTGATCTTATGTAAAAGGAATTGAGATGAAGAATAAAAAAAGTTGCAAAATTAAAATTATAAAAAATTTCCAATTTTGCAACAAAGTGAGAAGGGTTTCATGTCCCAGAACCAAAACTGCGAATTCAATTTGCAACAATTTACAATTTTATAAACAATTCTGAAATGTGGCTATTCCGCCGGGGAGTGTCCGTTGTCCTAATGATGATAGCAAAATAACAATTTGATATGAGATGCAAAAGTTTTAAAATCAGTTTAATTGTTACTTTAGTGATAAATATACAGTTTCAGTTTAGCTTTAATTGAAATGGTTCCAGCTGTCCTAACAATTGAGAAAGACAGTATTTTTCATTTTGAAATGTAATGTAATATGAACAATTGAAAATATGCAATTATTAAAGTTTTTTTTATCGAAATTCTGTAGTAAACTGGTCATTTGATAAAGTCTAAAATTGTGTTTGGACAAGAATATTGAATTTAATGTGTATAAGAACGAATTGTCTAAAATTAATGTTATTTTATCTGATATCAATGAATTTTTTAAAAAATTGTGTTAACAGTGGTTATGCTATTTTTCTATATATTTCAATAAATTTACTTTGATGTTCATATAAGAGCTTCTTTTATGCATTTTTTTCTTTGAAAATACTTCCACATCTAAACTAGCGGCGCCCCGCCATTTTGTACGTGGGAATTTTGTTAGACCCTGCGTTGAGATTCAGATGGTTTGTGAGGTCGCCTGGACGTCTCCGCTGACAGGGCGTCGCCGTGCAAAAGCTGAACTTAGCCGCAGACGGCCGCGATCAATTTATGTTTCCAGTACTGTACGAATAGATTAAGATAACATAAACGCCATTTTGATGTATTAATTAAAAAATTAAAACAATTATTTTTAAATACATCACTGTAAAATGCGTAGATGTGATGTGTAGAAATACAGAGAATTTGTTCAATACTTCAGACAACTAATGATCTCTGGTGATTATTCAACATGAAAACAATGGTTATAGAACTACTATCGTTTATATTTCGAATAGAAAATTAGTGCTAGTACGTACTTGGGTTTTATACTCTGTTTATTATGCACGGAAATGGCTCGTTTAACAGATGTTCAACGTGTTGCTATTTAGTGTACAGAAATCGGCTGTATGCATCTCAGCTGAAATGTGAATGATTTTGAATTCTATCAAGTAACAACCTCATCCAAAAACCTTCACAATTCGCGTCTTGATACAAAAACTTATGTAACGTTAAGAAGTTCATCGTGAGAGGTCTCTGTCTTAACAATACGTTTGTTGAACCGTCTGTGGCTGCAAATACTACTGATTACATTGTACTTGATGGACTAATGCGTTTCTAATATGGGCGTCTAAGTGAACAAGATGTCATTTGTAAATATCTACTTGCAATACGGCTGAGCTATCCATCCGTCTCCACTTGACCGTATAATAGTCTTTCCTTAAGCTTATTTCGACCAAGTGTGCATCTGTACCGTCATGCTTTTGAGACTAGCAAGTGTGAATTGTAAGTTCATTTTATGCTTTGGCAGGTCTTTCTTAGTTGGAGTACGATTGAGTAACTCGTAAATACGTAAATGTAAAGTCATTTTGACACAATTTATTAGTCAACCGTGAATCATTATAGATAAATTTACCGAAATTATCGTTCATATCTCATTATCTCTGCATATCTCATGATCTTAGAATTGCTTTATCGTAATGGTGCATACGCACATATTAGCATTACGTTTATTTTGTGAGGTTAACCGCCCTTGTCAGACTTTTAACCAGCACATTTTTGTTAACTTCGGGTGTATGAGTTCTCTACTTTGCTATGTTGTTGGATTTAACACACATACATTCTCATGATTGATTGATTGATTTTTTCGTGTTTCCGGGCGCGTCAACTACTTTGGTCATTAGTCCCATTCGTGTAGTGCATGTTTTTTCTCGGGAGATGGCGGTGATCTTCCCCCGCAGGATGGCGAGATCCGGCGCCGGCCCACCGTCGGCTAATGGGGTTTCCCCCTAACCAGAACTCTCCCACCAGCGAGGCACCGCCCCAGCCGGGATAAGTTCTAAGCCCCCGACCGTTCTCCCGGAATATGTGGTAGTGCAGTGCATGCTAGTATAAGTGTGTGTTTGTGTGTGTAAGGGGAGACGATAGGACAAGGAAGGGGACGGACAGATCGCGCGCGGTCCGTGACCCGTTTGGTAGGGTACTGCTCCGGCATTCGCCTGGTGCTGATAAGAGAAACCACGGAAAACTACCCATCAGAGCAGCCGGTCACTAGAATTCTACTCCAGACAGCGACTGAATCCGACCTAGCTGGAAAGCAAGTGTCGAAAATTCTGCCGCCGTCCGGACTCGAACTTTGGACCTCCCGGTCAGAGTCACTGCAGTGAAATCAGTTCATGCACTGAGCTACCGCTCCCGGTACATCGTGGATGTCGATAGGGAAGGGATATTTTAGTTCATTAGTTTCCCGTAAGTATTACGCCGTGTTATTTAACGTACTGAGAAGTCTGGTTAACTAAACTAACTGTATCAAGCAGTAACATTTGCAAAATTGAAAATACTAGATACTTATAAGAAACTGTGCAATATTAGGATAATTTTGGCCACAATGAATAAATGACACCATATTTTAGAATTATTCGTTGATATATTAACCAATGTAAATAATTTTTGTGACTTATTTGGGTAAATTGTTTTCTTGTTTACGCCGATTATTTTCCTAAGTTTTAATATTAATAATGCAACATGTTTCTATTTTTTGTTCAAAAATACAGTGTTTGTTATTTGTGGCTCACAGATATGGGATAAATATCCAATAGAGCTTCAAATTGTGTGAGCCATCCTAAATTTCTGAAATAATTTTTCATCTTCAGGCTGCCAGGAATTGACCGGTGATGAAAACAATCTGTGAAGAGGGTTGACACCCCCGCCCCAAAAAATCTTTAAATAAGCTGAATTTCAGCATTTTAAAAGGAGTTTCAAGACTCGGACTTTTAAGACGTTGTTCGAATAATACAATTTTTGCTTCGTTTTAAAACATCGAATTAGTATTCTTCTGAAAGTTTTCAGGTGTTTTACATTTTATATCATCTCATTTTGTTTTGTGTTAAACTGCAAGAAGTTTCTAACCTTGCATGTTGCGCATACTTTCGCAGTAGTTGTGTTACCTCTTGCACACGGCGCATTCGACACCTGCCTTTTGCGACATTTTGCACGCAAACTACAATGGCGTGTATTTGGTTCCATGCCTTCAATAACTAACAGAGTGCGCATTAAGTCATTTACCCTCACCCTGACCGCCCCCCTACCCGTTCGTTTCACACATTTGCCACATGCCCTGTAGACGTTTAAATCCTCCTGTACCCCAAACAGATTTAGGAATCCAGACTTTTGCGCTTTCTGAACTGACAAAATGGAACAGGTAAAACTTGGGTGTCACAAACGTGTGAGGTCCTTTAACCATTCTGGTGATCTGTTGGAAACACCGCTTAGTGTGAGATTCAGGAGGCATTTTTTTTTTTTCAATTTGTTTTTGAAAACAATTACGATGTATTCATTTTATAACAATCAATGGATCATCCTTTTATGAATGGGCCCTTTCTTCAAGCTAATGTTTTTTTTATTATTTTATACTAGCAAAATACCCGGCATTGCCCAGGATTTCTTCATATTCAATCCTTGCGAATGAGGGAAAAGATGAATTTTATATAAACCACGGTGTTTAAGATTATTATTTTTAACGTAATTGGTTCAAATTTTAATAAAATTATAACAATATAATTTTCTTTCATTTTATTTTACAATACATTGCTACTAGATTTTTTTAAAAATCTTCTGCACCGCTACTAACCTCTAGGGAATAAATCAGGTACCAGCTTTGCTGCAGCACTACTGGGCTCTCGCAGAATATGTGAGGAACCACGTGCTCTAAGCGAGAGGCAAAAAATGCTCGCGGAGCATCTACAAACATATTATTTAAATTATTTATTTTCCGCATTTGAATTGTATTAATCTTTACCAAACTTTGCAGGGACACTGGGTCAATCCTGAAGAAGTGCCAGTCAAAATTTCATATCTATTTGTACGCTACTTTTTGTGGTATCGATGTCGGTTACAGGTCGTTGAATTCACTTTTATTAGATTATTTCAAAAATTATTCGGGAGGGGGTGAACTGAGATGGCCCCGCCTCTGAAATATTTTCTTAACGGTCCCGTCCACTTGTCCGTTCATATCGACTTCTGCCCATCGCAGCGACTAACAATGTGTCTTTAGAGGCATTCTATAATTACAGTAAATTAATGTGTTCATTAAAAGATAATTGAGTAAAATATTTCTTTTCAATTGTAGTGATAGATTAGAAACATTAGCTAATAGATTTTCAGAGCTTCGGCTCTTTTAACACTTCACCGTATACACACTACAAATGCTTTACGTCCTTTTTTTAATTTATTTATATTCTTAGTTGAAATTACAATGTTCAGTTTACAAAGAAACTATGCAATTGTAAGGTGACTTAATCTAATTCACTTAATCTAATTCACTAATCTAATCAACTTAATCTAATTTAAAATTGTACTTAACCAACTTAATAGGGAGAGGAAACAAATAGCACCTCAACAG
The DNA here is from genome assembly GCA_964035755.1 of Teleogryllus oceanicus. Taxonomy (NCBI): domain Eukaryota; kingdom Metazoa; phylum Arthropoda; class Insecta; order Orthoptera; family Gryllidae; genus Teleogryllus; species Teleogryllus oceanicus. Next base: position 33,685,962 of record CAXIVR010000011.1, on the reverse strand, counting down.
AATTAGTCGATATTTGAAAATATCTGGAGGAAAGAATGGAGCGGGAATCTGTTCTTTATTCTGGTTTTGTACCTGGGATCTTTTCCGAGTCTGTAGTGAGTTGATGCCTTTATGAAGGGTAAATTGGTGTAAAAGTGTTGATAGGTAGCTATTTGGTGAGCAAATTGAAGTTTTTGCGACATTGGTCCAGATCGGACATGCGTATAATAGAGTTGGCCGAATGAATGATTTGTATAGCATCAGTGCATTTGACAGTGAGAGGTGGTTGTATGAATTTAGTAAAGGTCTTAATTGGATTAATTTGGTTTTTGCTTGTTGTGCTTTTATATCAACGTGTTGTTTCCAGTTAAGTTTAGTGTCTAAATTTAATCCAAGATATTTTATTGTTTTCGTGATTGGGGTCAATTTATAGCTTTATTGTTTATAAGTAGCGGAGATGGATGTGCAAAGGTTTTCAATGAGAAGATTTTTGCTGTTGATTTTGAAGGATTTAATTTGATTTTCCAGTTATTTGCCTAATTTGTTATTAAATTTAGATGCTGTTGGAGCTGGAATTGATGAGTTTGTAGTGAAGTGCCGGAGATGTATAAGGCAGTGTCATCGGCGAGATGGGCAGTATTTATTTGATGGGAAGTAGGAATGTCTGCAGTGTAGAGATTAAACAGGGTTGGAGATAGGCGAACTTGGGGACCCCAGCGGCAATTTGTCTGGAGTTAGAATGGTGACCTTCAACTGTAACTGAAAGTTCTGTCTGCTATGAATTTTGATGATTTGAATTAAATACTTTGGTGTACCAATTTCGACTAGTTTGAGTAAAGGGCTGGGTTGCTTTACGTCCTCTTCAAGTTAACAGCTGGCAACGTCACGGATTGGCCTTGTCACATGGTTATGGTCAAGTGGCTGTTCTTTGAGCACGTGTTCTCTTATCAATAAATTTCATTCATATAACAAAGAGATGATTTTATATACTATAGTTGCGTATTTAATTCGATCAAGCTTAACTTGTTCAAATGAGTTCATTATTTGCAATTATATTGCTATGAATCCTAGAAATGGTAACTACCACTCAGTTACATATATTAATACTTTCTTAGACAGGAGAAGAGAGTGTTTACTGAGAGAGAAACAGTTGGGTTAACGATGTTTTTAAAGAAATAATGCAAAGTAGTTTGTGATCAAAACAGTAAATATTATACTCAAAAACATTGTCGGCTAATATTGGTAGAGTTAAATTTAGATTCCATGTTGTACATGTATTCTGGCATCTTACAAATTTAAGCAAAATTTTCGCTTAGTGAAAAGAATAATTCGTAGCACATGTTTTAAAAATGTGAATTATAATTTTTATGTCTTTTTTTGTCTTTCATATCTATAATTTGATGAGATTTCAAAACAACCTGTTGTTAAATTTACTTTATCTTATTTAAAGTGTGTTTAAAACGATTTAAAATTAGCTTCTAATAAGTCTGACGTCAGTTCTTGTTATATACCTTGCTTGTATTTACCACTGGCTGGAAATTATAAATGGCATCCAGTTATAAATCGACATCGGAGCGTCGTTGCTTTTCTTGTGACTCTGGCATTCTTGATCTGTTCTTCTTCTCAACAGAGTGGAAGAATAACCCAGAGTGGATGTTCTATAATAATAAACTATCCAAAATCCTTATTATTAATCAAAATCATTATTATGCTATTGGAATGCTCTTTTAGAGGTTTAAAGGATAAAGGTAAAAGATATTTAAGAATGAATAGAATAAAAATATTTAGCTTTATTTCATGAATTGATTTTGAAGAATGATCACACTTAATACTCCTTTTGTAAGATCTTGAAATACGATTCGAATGTTATTCAGTTCTGTGCGATGGTGTCGTCAGTGGAGATCTGACATGTTTATTGAGCGTTTTCTGCGATCCAGTCCAGGTACTTGGACACACGAGTGAACACATCAGGGACGCCAGTCGCGCACGGCCTTCCCCAAGACACGATTCCTACGATGACGTTGGAGCCATTTTCCAGCAGGGGGCTGCCGAGTCGCCCTGCAGAGCAAAAAAATAAACTCTTTTAATCGATGCGTATGTTGAAAAACATATATATTGCGTACATTATTTAGTAGGATATGGATCACGGGATCGGTCAATTAATGAAACACATTAGTTAGCCAACGTTTCGGAATATTTAATTCCTTCATCAGGGCTACAAAAACACAATCACATGGAATAAAGACACTTGTCTGAACAACAACATTAGAAATCACACAAATATGCCATGAATCAACATACATGAAGATAAATAAATAAATGAACTATATATATATATATATATATATATATATATATATATAAGCCAAAGTAATATAAATAGTAAAACCTGGTCAAACATCATGTTAAGCTTACAGCGCCTATAGGCGAACATGATGTTTGACAGTAATATTGACCAGGTATACAGTATATAATTCATTTTATTTATTTACTTATTTTTCTTCATGTATGTTGATTCATGTCATATTTGTGATTCTAATGTTGTTGTTCAGACAAGTTGTCTTTATTCCATGATGTGTTTTAGCCTGATGAAAAAATTCGAAACGATTACAAACTAACTGTGTTTCGATAATGCGACCTGATCCATCATACTACTATTAACAGTCGTGATTTCTACAATGGTACATTATTTAAAAATGAAAAATACTCATAAAACAATATTTAGAAAACATTACGAAAATCCCAAATGCTTTTAAAGAGTTACGCATTCGGATAAAAATGAAATGAATCGTAGTAAATAAAATTTATATTGGATGACTGATACTCTGAATAGGATTAAGAGCCAAAATACGGCTTTTGGAAAAAATAATTATAATTATTAATTTTTAGGAATTATTGAACAAGTTGCAACGCTGTTTTCCTATGCTTCAAGGATTATGCAAAATGATTTCATTTCTAGAATCTCTGATCACTTAATTAAATTAAAACATGAAAAATAATCCATTACGAATTTCATCACAAAAAGACTATTTTGGTACTTCACACCCCGTGAGAAGTCCAGTCATTTAAGAAAAGCATTTATGATTTACATCACTCCGAAAGAAATATTTATATACCAGCAATGATATATCAATGCTGCGGTTATGTTATTAGGAAGATAAAAAATCTTTAACATTTCAAATGTACGAATTTGGTACTTACATTGCACACAGAATATCACGACCGCCTAGCGCACACGCTAGTTTCATAAATGGTTCCAGAGTGTGCAGACTGGCAGTCTTGGTTGGAGACCAAGTTCAGAATAACTTTCTGAAGGTTGTTGGGGAGAGTCCATCCTGGATACTATAAAAATAAAAGCAGATATGGATTCAATTACTCGGAAAACATAGAATTTATGCAAAACGCATGATATCATTTTTAGCTTTCCTTGTACTTGAATTTAGTAATCATGAGGTCAGTGAAATTCGTGATTTTGAAGGAATTATATGTATAGTGAGACTGTCCGAGAGAAAGTAAGCAAACGTTTGCAAAACTTTTCACCCTCAGTCCATGATGTCTATCGAAGAACAACACGTCTATGAACGGTTAGTTCAGTTGTTTCTAAAACCACGATTTCAGTCTACTTATTTTTCTTGTGGTTTGCGAGATAAACATTAAATAATTTTAATGTTTCATTTTGCATGATTACATTAGCGTGCAAACATTGACACGAAATATTTCCTCGTTTATATACATGCAATTATTAAAATAGCAGCGTGTATTTTTCACAAAACTCAATCTTCTTGAAAACATGATAATTCAGCGTCACTATATAGGTTTCATTGTTTTCTGTTATCTGATAAAGGGCTTTAATCGTTTTTATCATATTATCATATTTTTTCATCATATTTTATTGCGATGTTACAGCACATTCTTTTTATTGATTGTTTTTTCCCTTTCTGTGTATCTGATAAAGGGCTTTAATCTGTGATCTTCCCCCGCTGGATGGCGAGATCCGGCGCCGACGAGCTAGTGAGGTTTCCTCCTAACCAGAACTCTCTCACCAGCAGGGCACCGCCCCAGCCGGGACAAGCTCTAAGCTCCCGTCCGGTCCCTCGGAATATGTGGTAGTGTATGTTAGTGTGTTTGTGTAAGTGGAGTATAGGACAAGGAAGAGGAAGGACAGATCGCGCGCGGTTCGTGGCCCGTTTGGTAGGGTACTGCTCCGGCATTCGCCTGGTGTTGATCGGCGAAAACACGCTAACTACCGATCAGAACAGCCAGCCGCTAGAATCCTCCTCCAGACAGCGACTGAATTCGACCTAGCTGAAAAGCTAGTGTCGAAAATCTCCGCCGTCAGGACTCGAACCTAGGACCTCCCGGTCTGAGGCGCTGCAATGACATCAGTTGATGCACTGAGCTACCGCTCCCGGGAGCAGTTTTTTTGCAAAATGTAACGTAGTTCAATACAAGTGATTTGATAATGCTTTTGAACAATCTGATGTGCACTACAGGAAAGAATGTGATCGAGCAATCCCCCCCAATTGCATGTGTCTACTTACGGTGGTGTAGCCCCAGCCAGTAGCAAGCACAGGCAATCCTGCTCCCTGCTCACGGGTAGGTTCGGGCAACACAATGGGCTGGACAAGATCGCTCAGCTCGAGCGGAGAAGACAGCTAGAAAGGGAAAACATCTTCTATCAACGATTACCAATTGCAACCAACATAACAGACAAGTGCTCTAAAAATATTATTAATTCGTTAGAAAACATTTCCTAAAACTATTTTATTTCTATTTATCTCTATTTGTTAGATCTAGTATTCTTATTTTTGTAATCAACATTACATTATATTGAATATTAATAAATAGGACAATATGATTTTTAGGAAATTTATTTCATTATATTGTTATATAATTTAGATTATTAATAATTTATTTTTACAAATTATGAAAGTGAATTTTCTTTCTTTTGTGCTCAACTAAATATATTAAATACAATTCATTCTTTCTGTCTGCATCACCAATTTTCACGATGTTTAATAAAATATTTTGTTGTCTTGCTTTTCTAGGAATCATTTCTCGCAGTGTCTGTTTAATTTCGGCTTGACATTCATTTTATAGTTCTCACTACGACACGAAAACTAGGAGATATTCTAATGCGCTTGACAAATTTTCGCCTTGCCGGAGAAAACCAAAGATTATTTCCGCCATACTAAAATGGTGCTTGACAAGAACGATCATACACGCTGAAAAACAAGTTAGAGAGTGAAATAATTAATAATAAAGTTTCATAACCTTAATCAAAATATTAATTTATCTTAGAAACTTCTAACTTAAATGTGTCTCCTAAATTTGTACTTAAAATCAATAATAAAATTAGAGAATAATCGAATACATTTCTACTTTTATTTTACACAATCTCTTAATTTATTCTAACGTCCACACGTATCACGTGGAATGTTCGTGGACTAGCTGCCGGATAAGAAATGTTAGGTAAACACACTTGGTTCGAAAATTAAGTTTCATGCTGTCAAACATGACTGTGATATTCTGTTTATTCTGAATTGTAATCATAGTAAATAAAGTTTCATGCAAGGGCAGGTTCAGAAAGTATTTCGGTGAGGACAATTACAGAACACTCTGAGCTTTATATATATATATATATATATATATATATATATATATATATATATATATTATATATATATAATTATATTAAAATAATATTTTTTATTGATTACTTGAAATAAAAAATGTATAGAGACTTCATAATGAGAATGTTGCTTTGTATGTGACAAAATCTAATATGACAATTACATATAACAATTTTTTTAAAAATACAAATAATAATGGCTGCAAGCACCAAAGCCCTAGTCTCCCATTCCGAAGTGTTTTAAGCAATCTTAAATAAGCAAATACATGATAATGAAAGTTAAATATTTTGAATTAGTTTTATAAGCTGTTAATGCATCATATTTAAACCGAATATCTAAATACTTAAGCCAACTATGCCATTGACTGAACGCATCTTATCTCGTCTCCACATAAATGTGCGTTTTACGTACGTATTTATAATAATAATAATAATAATAATAATAATAATAATAATGTCTTTATTAATGGCGAGGCTCAGGCCATAGGGCCTGCTCTTCCGCCTAACCACTGACTTTACATTAATACAGAGTAGTAACATATAAGAGGGGAGGGAAATTACATTTACGTCTGGGAGTGCAAAACTAGGGACCATCCCGGCATACGCCTTAAGCGATTGAGTAAACCCAGTATTTACGTCATGGAAGATACGCACTCTCACACACTACCCATATAATATATTTTTATTAAATTTTATGTCGTATTTTCCTTGTTCACAAGCTATAAATGCCTTCATCATGACCGAAAATGGAGCACGGATGCATTTTCTTTCACAGCAAGGGACTAGAAGTCTTGAATCGCGGTAATTGTTTATTTATACTCGTTCATCGTAAAAATATGTTCCCATATTAAATTAAAACGGAGGATATGATATGTAATATAAAATAAGTTGTAGGTCACACTTTAAGAAAAATCTTTAACATAGTACTCGTTTCAAAATCCCGTCGGTGCTCGCCTTCTAAAACTACCTCGTTCGGAAATATCTTCGGAAAATGTGCACACAATTCACTTTTCCCCATAGCACGTCATACGCAGTTTTATCTGTTTTTTGGCGTAAAATAAATTTTAAAAAAATCTTACTCATAGAGTCATAAACGACTTAGTAAACAAATGACGTTAACAGGTATTCACCTGCAGGAGGCCGATGTCATTCCTCCAGGAGGCGCTGCGGAGTAGGCGGAGTGGGTGATGACGCGGGACACTTGGTTGACGTTGCCTCCAGCGTTCAGGGTGGTGGTGCCGCTGACAACGATGATGGAGCTGGGAGCAGATCTGGAAAGATATGAACAAGCTGACATGAATACTTTAAGGAGAGTGAAATATCGCAGACGATGGTAGCAATCGCTTTGTCCCATGGTTGGAAATTTGATTGATTAGTGATTCTGGCCACGGCAACTGCTAAGACCATTGGTCCTGTGAGTGTAGTGCATGGTTTTCCCCGGGAGGTGGCGGTGGCCTTTCCTCGCTACACGGTGAGATCCAGCACCGAACTCGTCGGCTGCGGGGTTTTCTACTACCAGTTATCTCCCACTAGCGGGACACCGCCCCATTCGGGACAAGCTCTAAGTTACCAACCGGACCGGTAACAACAGCAGCGGTTTCGACTGCAACAACAGCAGCGGTTTCGACTGTTGTGTAGCAACGGCGGGGGTAGCGTTGTGTTCAACGAAAACTGTACGTGAGGTATTGAAATGTAAAATTAATACTGGCAGCAGTGGACACACTTAATGACGCTATTGTAGCAATGGTGGTGAAATTGGAAGTGTTATTTTAGTTCATGACAATGCAAGTCCACGAGGTACGTATCTCTCACAGAGTAGTGAGGTCAGGGGATGTTGATGCAGAATGTAAAGAACAGTGTCTCGAAACTCGTCCTCCGTACGTTGTGACGAAACTCGATATTAAAATTTAAGCAAACCTTTACCATATCCTAAAGCCTAATACTCACTCACGTAAAAATAATCAGTATTTGTCATTCATCTATGCTTTTTCAAACATTTTCACGATTAGATGCTACCGTTCACCTCGGTCTAACATTCCAAGCTTCTACATTGTCTAAAATTTAACAAAAGTACCCTTTAAGAAATAAACTCGGTTGATCCCGGGTTTAGGGTGGCACGGTTCCTTTTATGATTCATTATTTCTCACGATTCCTATGTTTATAGTTGCGGTTCACTATAACAACTGAATTATTTATGTTCAATGTTAAATGAGAACAAGTCACCTGATAATTTGTTGGCGTGGAATTGTGTGTATTTTCGCATTTCAAGTCTTCTTCAAATAGGTTTGTGTGTCTACTCAGATGGAAGGTATGCATTTTCTTAAAAGTGAGTGTTCCCTTTAAAATAAATTCTCTTAAAAGTGAGGATATTAAGACAACGTGAGCGCCGGGCGACAGCGGAGTAACCAGTCTCAGGCGAGGGCCGGAAGGCCCTCGCAACGCTAACGATGGATCCGTCGGGTAGCGACGTGCGGTAGCACGTCGCGGACCACTGGTGAAAAATGCGTTGGTTAAGAATTGTTGAGGTTATAAAATTAAATTTGTAGCGTGAAAAATACGAATAATCAGTTCACTTAATGAAGTACGTTGCTGAGATTTATACGTACAGGGGTTTTGGAGCAGGGGTAGCTATTCTCCCAATCTACCTTTATTTTAAATAATTATATTTATTGCTGTAACATCATGAACTTAACTACATGCGACTACTACGTATAAACAAGGATTCAGTTCATGAGTCGATTCTCTTCTAATGAACCGAATCAGTGAATCAAAGGAACCGTGCCACCTAAACTCGGATTTTAACTCACTACAATGTTAATATATAAATATCTTTTTAATTTTCAAGGCTTATTTTTCTTTCGGTATATATTCCAAAAATAAATCTGAGTCGAAGAGATTTACAATGGCACTCAGGCGCCAACGACGTTTAATTATATTCCGTGTGCTTTTAATTGAATTTATACTCGACTCGTTTCACTACATTTGAAATTAAAACTTTATATGTAAATTTCCAAAAACCAAACTTTTATCCGATATGGTAGAGTTCGAGTCAATCATAATGCATTCAAACATTTCAAATTATGATATCTAGGTACTACAAAGTACTTTATACATCCATCAGAACAAACCTCATTATAGTTATTTACGAAATAAGTAATGTAAGTCATGTAGGTCGTTAGGGCTAGTTTGATAACTCATCATTGTAAAAAAAGGATCGCTTTCATTGACGTAAAAATTCAAATGTACTATAATATTCGTAATGAAATTGAGCGTTGTTTTATCGTGTTTGTTTATTTCAGCAGTCACGACAAACGACGTCTCAAGTTCATACGAAGATCAAATATCGTGAACTCCACACCATTTCTTACCGCTACTGTAATATTCTTTTAAATATGACTCCACCCTGCGGAAGGTGGCATAGTGGTACTAGAAGTAGTTACGATGCCTCTGATAATTATAATGCTTGTATTTCAGTAATACTTAGAACGAGACTGATAATAGTTGATAATAGTGATCAATGACTTAGTTACTAGAACATTTGTGATAATTTTTATTAAGAACAGTCTGTGTCGTAAGATTGATTTCAGAGAAAGTGGATAAATTTCAATATTTCAAGTCGACCAGAAACTCACTATTCCTTTCATCAGCCGTGGCTGTCATTGTGATAGAGAGGAGGGATGCTAGAGGACTGCATCGCATGGAGGGCGCAGAACGCAGAAGTCATGAAACCAACTCAAGGCCACGTGCAGGTAGGCGGACCTAACTCTACCCTCCTTCTGGGAGGTTAGCGAGTGTTCTTTCTTGAAAGGTCTTCTCCAAACGAATGTAGGACTATTTTATATTCCCTTTGTTCTGACAGAAACTTCTGGTTGTTCAGGAGTTCTGGGGACAGGTAGTTCTCCCAGAAGCGATCGCCACAAGAAAAAAAGATTTATCCTTTTTCATTCTATCAGGGCCTGGCAAACGAGTTTATTTACATTGAAAATTCGCCTTTTACAATACTTTCTCTATACTGCGTATGCGAAAGTAAAAAGCACGCGTTACTGTAATACGTATTGGTAGAAATAAAAAAAAATAACACTTCCAGTACGTTTTCCTTTTTCCCCGAAAGGTCTGTGAAACAAAAATGTATCTTACTGCAAGAACCTTCCTTGGTCTTGGAATGTTGTGTTTTTGACATCAAACATTTTAGATAGAAACTTGGGAGTTTTAAAAAACAGTCGTTCTAGTTATTATGCATGCAACTGTCTTGTAAATGGGTAATAATGGAATTATTTTGGAAAATAGGTGCCGTTAAACAATTGTTTTGGGAATTCCTTCGAATAACTTATTTTGGAATTAAGTATTTGAGTAAAACTATAAGATATTTATCACAAATGCAAATAATTTGTTTTGTACGTCAGTTTCTTTGTTGCCTTGAGGTAACACATATCTTTGTAACTCTCTTTTCGTTATTTCAGTAAGTGCTTTTGCTGATCAGTCCTTTTGTATTCAAATCCACAAACAATAGGATACAACTGTATCTTATCGATATCATTATCAGATAGATGACATAATTTAAGGCGAATACACACTCGCAAACACACATATTCACACACGTTTTCAAAATTGTTGAATTTTTTTTTCTAACGATCTAAACAAAACTCCAAACGACATGTAGACAATTATCAAGAAGTACTAAATTTGTTACAAATACATGCTCAATTACTATTAGGGAATCATTAAAATATTTGAATTTTGGAGATATTTACATAATCCCTTTTCAAAATTTCCTGAAAAATGGTTACACATTTTCCTTGAATTATTGCTTGCATTGAGGATAGTGCATTTATAGGTTTGATTTGCATTAAATATTTTTCGAATCTTTCGCAGTGAACTTCCGATATTAAAGTCCGCAGTTTTCTTCTTTACGGCTCTCAGTTTTAGGTCTTTAAATGATACAATATGAGTAGTTGAGTAATTTGGATGGAAATCGTGATGTTTGATGCTTAGGTGGATGAAGTATGAACGAAACATGAAATACTTTCAGTAGTATCCTAAACCACCATTTTAGTCTGTAATCAGTATTATGAATACGGGAAAGAAATATATTCAATCTACTTTCCGGCAGAGTGAAGAGTTGTCGACATCAGAACGTTTACTATTGGTTACAACATTCAAATTATGCATTTCCTCACAGTAGAAGGAGGTACAGTTTCGATAGGCCGCGCATTCCCACTAGTTAAAATTATGTACTACTTTTCCTAGAGACACTTTGTTTTTTCTTTACGCCCTTCAAATGTTTTCAATCTCAATAAATTCAGAAATTGCTACCTTGTTTCAGATTATATCAGTACCTTTCCATTTTTAATGTAATTGATTCATGAAAGTTTATTGTTTTGATTTCGTTCAGCCATTTCTACTTCTAGGTTATATTCATTGAAGAAAGAAAAGTTGCTTTACTGCCGATTGAGGCTTAATACCACAGTATCATTGAATGTAGGTTAAAGACTCCTCGTAAATGAAAACGAGTGTCATTGCGGCAAGAACGTTGATTCCGGGGCGGAGTGGAGCAAGTGGACCGCGACTGCAGGCACCTGCTAGAGGAGGAGGACAGAGAAGTGGGAGAGACAATGTAGTAGCAGCCACGCCCGCCGCAACACGCTGAGTTTGAAGCTGACGCACAGTGTGACATTTGCGCTATCTAGTGGAACTTTACTCTCAGATGTACCTGCATTTGCGTTCGTGAGGTTTACAATAAACATGAGCATTAAAATCATCAAGTGTGTACTTTATTAGATACTATTCAGTGCACGTGCGTCAAACACATACCATTTACTTACACAAGACACCAAACGATACTTTCATTTCGCTGATAATAAAAGTTATATAGTATACATATGCAGAAAATTGTACGATACGTAGGCTAAAACTTAACGAAGATTACTATCAGAAAGATGTGAATGAAAAAATATAAATAACTTCATTACTACTTACGCTTCTCTACTTCTCGCGTAAATTCTGGTTTCAATTCAAAAGCGCATGTTACTGCTATTGCCTGGCAGTAAAGTAAGTTTAAATTTTCACCACTTTTTCGAGTGAAACGCCCAACGATCAGTGAAATAGCTTAGGATTTCGTTTAAATGAAACGATGAAGGCTGGATCATGGGGCTGGGTCAATGTAAAGAAATGTACTAGCTTACTTGTTGTTTGCCATTTCGGAAAATATATTTTCATTATCAGAGACTATAATGTACAAGATCAAAAACACAATCAAAACAAAACTTATTCAAAGTACTTACCAAAGAATGTTGATTTACCTCACACAGTCAATAAGAGACAATTTTCCTCATCCTAACACTTTACCATTAGCAATCATAGGTTATGGTGAAGTAATGTTTGCAAATGTTCCTACGTGACATTTGGAAGGTTATGTATCTACAGTTATTTGTTGTTGTTGTTGTTGTTGCAAGGTATTGTACACATTTTATTATTTTCTTCCACATTTTTAAAGTAATTGAGTAAAGAAGAAGGAGGTGCTTAATTAACATATTGTTTTTTGATCTTGTACATTACAGCTCTAATGATGGAAATGCATGTATTTTAGGAAACTTTAGCAAACAACAAAGGAGTTAAATTTTTCCTCTTACCAGTCTCATGAACCAGTCTTTAATATACTTATTGTCTTCAGAGTCAACATTTTCAAATAAAACTCTATAACAGAACTTTATCATTCAATATAGAAATTTATTATTTAATAATAATATAATCCTTTTAGTTGGCTTGATGGCAATTTTAATTAATTGCATATAAATGGGAAAATGGTATTAACAATTTTATTCTCATTCATGAATACGGCAAATAATGTAAACCACTTTTCCATATTTATATATGTGGTTATTAAAATTTTCATAAAGCAAAAAATATTGCATTTAATTAATTATCAAACTACTATAATACCTCCATGAATGATCTACTAAATAGCAACCTCCGGAATTTGAATACAGATCCCTTCGACTCCGAAAATGTTCCGGAAACCGTAGCTCAAGTGCACCAACTAATGTCACTGTAGCGTCTCTGACCAGGAGGTCTAGGTACGAGTCCTGAGGAGGCAGGATTTTCCACACTAGCTTTTCAGCCAGGTCAAATTCATTTGTTTTCTGGAGGAATATTCTAGCGGCCGCTGCTCTGATCGAGTAGTTTTCCGTGGTTTCTCCGATCAACACCAGGCGAATGCCGGCGTACCCTACCAAACGGGCCACGGACTTTCCTTTCTCTTCCTTGTCTTATACTCTCCCCTTACACCCCACTAACATGCTCTACACTACATATTCTGGAGACCGGTCAGAGCTTAAAGCTTGCCGGCTGGGGCGGTGCCCCGGTGGTAGGGGAGTCCTGGTTAGGGAGAAACCCCACTACCCGACGGTAGGTCGGCGCCGGATCTCGCCCTCCAGCGCCGGAATCACTCACAACCGACCGACAATGTTGCCCTGTGCAGCGGCAGGAAAAGTAAGCGCGACAGTCAATGTGCGCGCGGTGGCGAGCGCAAGAAGTTCCTCAATTACCGCAACGCGTTGCGCACGGTGGCTGCGGCCGACCGTCCGTCGGTGCAACGGAGCGCACTTCCGTCGCTGGTCTCTGATTTCAGGGAGTTAGCCAGGAAGCGTGTGCTAGATCAATTCCAGTGGAGCGCTGCGGCTGTATGTAGGGACTGTTACATTCAAAGTATCCGTTAAACACGAGTCGCAAAAAAATCAAAATAACCCAAAATGCTAATCTAACTATGGCAATATGTATAACATTGAATTCGTCTGTTTACGCTCGTCGTGATAACTAAAAAGCTGTACTCGTATAGTTGCATTTGAAAAAACCAAGTTACCTCAAATATCTCATAAAATACAATTGATAAAATATTAATAAATAAATACACTATTAATTAGCCCCATTCTCTTGTGCACTTTCGTGAAAACTGTATTGCAAAAACTTCAATCGTTCAAAAGTTACATGAAGTGCTAAAGTAACGTGACAAACCATGTATATGAATTGAAATGCTAGTCCGCTCCTGGGGCATTTTCAAAAGGATGGAGTTGATTCGAATATGACCGTGTGATTTTCTTGTCAGTAGTATTTTTATGGTATGATATACTTCTTGGAGGGTTATGGTTAGCGGTCTACAACAGTTTTGATATTTATAATATATAGCTATCTTAGTATTAGCCTTAATAAAAACGTCACTCCTCTGAAGTCCTCAATGTCAATTTACATTATGTGTTTGGGGTGATTTGGAGGAATGGTAGAAGGTTAGAAGGAATGGGTTATTAAGGTGGTCTGAATTTATGATTGGGAATCTCAGCTGAATTCTCCTTTAGGTGAAAGCATTTTTCAAGCGGGATTTCTTGTACAGGGAAGACTAAGGTTTGGAAAATTGTATTGGAAATGAATTGGACTACTGTGGATATATCGATTTCTTTATACAATTGATTATTAGAAACAATCAAGGAGCTTTTGCTACTACCACGAAATATTGTGTTTTGAAAAGTTTGAAGTGAGAATTGAAAGGGATGATTTACAGTAGATGCAGCTCCTCCCCAAACGGGGCAACCACATGTTAGAAGACGGTAGAGGGCAGATTTTTTTAAACAACAGTGGTCCACACGAGTTGTCCTCGGAGAGTGAGTGTGTGTGTGTGTGTGTGTGTGTGTGTGTGTGTTTTTTTTTTTTTTTTTTTTTTTACGAGGGTAGGTGGAAATCTTCAAAAGACACCATGCGGCCCGAGTGATTAATGTAAAATAGAATTTATGTAATGATAATTTAATGTTACATATTTACATTTCTTTTTAATACATATTTGTATATTATACATATGTGTACATATTTCACTTTATATATTACAATTATCCGGACTCCTACTAATTAGCATAATGGTATTAGACTATATTTTACATGGTATTTAATCCATATGTCTCTATCACTCAATTTAGTGCATTCTATTACTGATTTTTCTGTTCAGGATCATGTCTTTCTTCATGCAGCACAAGAATGAAAGCCTGAGCAGCTTGGCAATCTAACCATGCAGAATGCGGTCAATAATACAGTTAATTTGAATGTTCTGAGCAACTTCTGACAATCCATTAATTGGAGCTTGGGATTTTGGAATAAAAAACTCTTGGTGTTTTGCCTGAAAAGAAACACCATAAAACATTAATAAGGTATACCTCAACAAAAATTTCATTCACAATAGAAACTAGGTAGAGCGCCTAAAAAAATACAGATCTGCAATCCTGTGCATCGTGTCTGCATATGTTTATTCATTTAATGAACTGGAATTGTACAAAAATAGATTAAAATTGCTTTAAGGAAGGAGAATGATGGTTTATTTTATAGTTCTACAGAAAATACTTTTTTTAACTTTCTAACAAAAACAACGAACGTCTAAATAACGACTTTTCAACTAATACATACGAGTATGATAGATGGAGACATTTCAGATAATTATCCATTGTAATTGATAACCTCCTTATCAGACCATTACGTCCTTTGGCTGCAGCGCAGCTGAAACATCGGCCATTCGCTACCAATGACTGAGAGGAAATTGTCTAATTCCGGCTGTCCAACACTGGTCAGCCCACGCAGCTTTGTATTCCTGATGCTATTTATTGTGGCCCGCGAAGGGTTATTAGTCAAATGTGAATGCCCCTTCCATCGATGTACACCTGGTGCACGCGCCCTGCCGGAGTCAACACCCCCCCTTTCATATAAAAAAGGTGAAGTTTAGATTTAAAGAAATTTTTTTCTAGAAAATTCGAAATCAATTCAATGTGCTCTTACTCTGTTTGACACGGTCTGATTTCACGCATGGTTCTATTCCCCCTCCCTCTGTCTTAGAGAATATGATGTGCGCGGAGATCAACAATACGGGCAGGTAAGTGTGAATCGCCCGAGTAATGAAAATATGGCCCGCAACCATATTAAAGATTTTAGTTGTGGCCCTTTAAGCCTTGCAAGATGGACACACCTGTTCTAACTGATTTCTTCCGAAAACCAGCTGAACCACACGGAAAGCGACCGATTATTCTATAAATTCATAGCTCATTATGTTTTTGCGCACAACACTTGCATTTCAGTTGCTCACCTCGCCTGCAACCCGGATCGCGCCCTTTCGCCCGGCCGGGTGTTTGGTTATTAGGCACTTCCACCAGGTTAAACCATCTTCACCAATACTGAAGGTCTTGTACCATGCCACTCGGCGGTGCCCAAAGAGTATAGCAGAGTGGCGCCATTGAGCAGTGACGTGCACTGTGGGCTACCGAGACCACCGGCGGTATAGAGCGATTTTCCTAAGGATGAGCCAAAGTGACAGCTAGTGGTGGCAACTTAACTGAAGGTTCGGTGGTCGCCGTGCCTTGAGCCCATTAGTCTCCTCTGCATCTGTTCGTTTCCAGTTGGCTAACCTGTAAATAGCTTCGACACTCTTTATGGTGTCCTTGTCTGACAAAAAATATAGTGCGCCGCGCAGAAATAATTACATTAGGAAGTGCAGTGTACTGTGCTCTTCTGTATAATATTTTCTTTATATATTACATTGAATTTACTTTTTGTGATAATATTATGGTTATTTTAAACCGAGACTGAACGTGAGATGCACAAAGTGCAACAGTCTTCAATGAAATAATTTTTCTTCACTACATTCTGGCAGCTTTACCGATCAGAGATACGTTATATTTCACACACTGAAGCAAATATTTGATCACGTATAAAAGCATAATTGAATAAAAAACTTAGATTTCATATGAGAAATGTTTTCTATGATTGTTTAATTTAATAAGGCAAGTGAATAATTAGCTTGTCGCATGATAGAGATACTTCTGAAACATACGTGATGTTCATTTTTTCACAATCGTCATTTAACATCCTGGAAAACTGTTCTGATAGCTTGAGAAAGAAGTATAATTAAAAATCACAGACAATGATAGCACTAAAAATAAGATTATATACACTTTTCAGTGGATATTTTAAAACTACACTGGTTCGTTGATGGTCGTTGATGGAATTATGGATTGAGGCGGCAACGCTGAAGAACTGGCATCTGACAACGATGCTCATAAGTTACGACCATCCACCTCCACTGCTGGTACATTTTCAACAAAGCTGGCGTCACAATGAATTGCTTGATTGATCTAAGTCACAAGGTTATGTCTGAGATCGTGGCTCTGGTTTAATACGACTTCATTATAACTGGACCAATCAAACGATTCATTACATGATGAATAATTGATCGATCGACGCGACGAGACTAATCAATATTAAAAAATAATAACGCCCATTAATGATAAGATTATCTGGCGCAAAAACACTGCCCTATATTTTGAGACGCTGTTTGTCAATAATATACCATGATGGTTCAAACATGACCATCAACACGCAATCATATATATCCTCGCCACAACAATGTTCATCAATGCATCTTCGCAAAGGTTTATTATATTCAGATGATCATCATCCAGGAAGTTCAAGAGTTTCACTGATGTACTATGCGCATAGTCCGGGAAACATTTAAACGAACTATATGAAAATTTATGATGCTTCACAATCAGCAAAGAAACTGCACTGAATGCAAGAAAATTCTCCAATCTGGCTCGTCATACAACAGCACAATAGGTTGCAGAACACACGCATCCACATCCAAGTCTATTTTAAAACAAACATATTTATCGTCACGCGTACAATTCAATACAATGCACAGAAAACAGTCTTAGATTGAGCACACCACTGACTTCCACTTATTTAATTTCTATAATATTCACTGATTATAAGCACATCAAAGTAATACTGTTTAACATTTATGTCTGAAATGATACAAACGAATCACAACGCATAAGAAACTAAATTATCATGAACACAACATCACAAACTTTCATATAATATATTACTTCATCTGAATTAGACTTTAAAATATAGTACAAATCTTCCAATTAGATTTATATATATATATTAATGTGTTTAGAATGGAAGGCCATAATATTTGGTAGTTGCTATATCAATACAAACAATAAATATAGAGATATTTTCAGAATTCCTGGATGCGTTTGAAATAGAACTAAGAGGGAAAAGCACTGATATATTAGTGACTGGTGACTTCAACGCGAATTATGTGGACTGGGGATCTCCAAAATAAAACCCGTAGGGGTAGGACGATTAAATGAAATTGAATGATCGGGCAGCTGCATTTAATCTAACGGTTATAAATAAGGAAAACAAAACCAACATTTGCAAGAGGCACGCAAACATAATTTATTGATATATCACCTGTTCTGACAAACCAACAAACCCCATCTCAGAGAGTGTAAATCTTAGAAGAAGAAACAGCTAGCGATCATAGGTACATAACATTCAAAATATATGAAGCGCAGAAAAGCAAAGAACTACGGAGACCTCCGCTCCGGCGGTGACAACTTGACAAAACGCAACTTCGACGTGCTTTACAAGACAGTGCATTCGGAAAGTCCAACCATACACCTATTCAGTGTGTGAAACGTTTAAAGAATGCATGCAAAACACCAGTTCACTTCAAGAACAACAAAATAGATCATCCGTGGTGGGTCCTGGTAAACTCTGCGAACTAAGAAAGGAGGTTCTTGCTGTAAGAAGAAAGTACCATATAGTAATAAGGGAAAAATCCCCAAGTGAATTGGGACTAGACAACCTTGCAAAAATAAAAGAAATCTCTGCAAAAGGATTGCTCAAGAAAACGGAAGTGTTGCTCTATGCCAGAATAGTACAAATGCTGGGGATCGGCCATAAAATTGCCATGAAAACACTGTGCGTTAATGAGCCTAGAGTACATTCAATTTTAGAAAGAAGATCTGAAAATCATCGACAGTTTCTTCCACGACATGGCAAAATATGGAATACTCTAAAATGACACTGAGGAAATTCAAGCCTGACAGAAAAAGACAGCGGTAGAAGTAATAGCATGTCAAATAAATTAAAGAAGGTAAAGTCCCAGGACCAGACGGAAGATCGCCGAAGCAGCAGAAGATGCTTACCATGGCCGGAATACAACGGAATCGTACCTTAGAACTGGCTAATGAAGTAGGTACCTTACTCACTCATCTAAAAAGTCCAGCATTATTTATACCCAAACCTGGACTCAAAAGTTATGGCACCCATATGCCTGCTGATGCTGTCGGTAAGCTGTATGAGCAAGTGCTTTAGGAAGACTGAATGAAGAAACTAGTAGAATAGAAGTCAAGCAATATTAAATTTAAAAGTGTATAAAATTTAATATATGGAGGCCATTACAATGTTCTTAGTATAGGTAGGAAAGCTAACGACAAATGCCTGTTATGTGCATTAATACTCCTCGGCGTGAAAAATGCATTCAATAGTGCGTTGTGGTCTATGATTGTGAGTGGAGTTGTGGATAGGGACATAGCACGCTACCTGCATACATCATTGGTGCGTACTTGTCCCAAAGAGTGATAAATGTAGGAAAGGGTAAGGGAACAGAAATGACAGCAGGTCCCATGAGGATTCAGGTCTGAGACCTACACTATGGGATATAACAGGCATGAGTCTTCACAACTGACAACTGATGGGAACGTTACTTCTGCGTCTGCAGATGACCTAGCAAATTGTAGTTACAGCAGGAACGATAGAAGAACCTACATTCAATGGCAATGCAACGCTACATATAGCGAACACATGGATAAATGAAAACTCATTAACTCCTGGCAATACCACAAAACGCAGGCCGTTTCTTTTGCAGAAAAACGAAGACCTAAACCTGTCTTTTTCTGCCCAAGACGCAGTAGTTAATACGGCCAAAGCAGTGAAATATCTGAGGTTGTGATGGATCAGAGATTGATTTTTAGACACCACTGCAATATGATTACGGAAAAGACAGCAAAGACAATTGGAGCACTCAGCAGACATGCTAACTATTGGAGGCCCCAGCCAAGAAAAGAGAAAAATACTGAGCTCCGTAATGCACAGTATATGGGTGCACCTATATGTGTAGAATATGTGTAGAATGTATGTGTAGAATGTGCACCTATATGTGTGCACTCTGTACTGCACCTATATGGGTAGAATCAGCACAAATTAAACATAACAAGGCAAAACTCATTACGACACAAAGAAAAATGGCATTGGGAATTATATGTGCATAGAACAATGTCCATGGAAGTTGCAGTATTGGTTCTAGCAGGATTCTATACCAATGCACATTCTTGGGCTCAGGAAACGCAAGGCACTATTTGAAGCAAGAGAGGGAGGTACGACAAAAGATGAGACCCGGACACAATCATACAAAAATTGGTAGAACAAGTTGGAGAACACGTCTAAAGCCCCATGCACACAACGCTTGATGAAGCAGATCCAGCCCTGGGTGACTCGCAAACACGGCGAGCTAAGTTACCATACTACCCAACAGAGAAGGAAAAGTTTGGAGTATACACAAATAGAATTGGCAAAATGCTAGACGACCTATACCGCTACTGCAATAGACTCAGCAGAACACTCAGATTTTTACTGCCGTAGATGAGACAAACATAGATTTAAAATAAATTTGCAAGTAGGAGAAAACCTAGTGGCAGACAATATTATTAATAAAATGATTGGAAAGCAAAAGTAATCATAAAATCAGCAAATACAGTCTACAATTATCAGAATAAAAGAAAAAGACGAAAGAGACATAAGTAAATCCTGAACCCCTAATCACCACGGTAGATGGGGACGGGAGATTAATGACAAGATAGCAAGACACGAATTAAAAGACAGCCCACTGCTTCCGACATGATGCCAGACTGGCCGTTCCGAAGACAGTAAGAAGGGTGGTTCAACATGGACTCTTGTTCGGTTAGAAATGCGCCGAATACGCGAAAGAAAGTAGCAGAAGCAGTAGCAGTAGCAGCAGTAGTAGTAGTAGCAAAAAATGTATACAACAGACGATACAGAACCACTCACACGATGGACAACCGAATAAAGTACCTAATGACACTCGGCGCGCCCAATTGTCAGTTGCTTTGTGCTGAAAGATTTTTTCTAACAATAATTGGCACCTCTCCAGTGACAGCATCACAATTTGAAGCCTCTGACTAGATAGCGGAACCCCCTCTCGCCAGCCACCAGTTGTCAAGTAGACAAATATTATTCAGACATTATGTACAGTTGGAGCATCACCAGTTTCCTTGAGCATTCGCAAGTGAGAAGCTTACTACGACAGTAATTGATTTTATGACATTTTAATAATTTTTAAATTGTGGTTTAAAAACATGTAAAAATGATTTTATTTGTATCTTATACTAAGTAATTACTTATTCAATGCATTTTCACTGGTTACGTTTGCTACTACATGTCTTCAGAGGAAGGAAACAACGGATAAGAGCCCAGTCACCTTTACAAATAATACCACGTTTGTTAAATGTAATACCTTTTCTCAAGTCTCATAACTTTGTCCATTTTCATTAATGTCACGTATACATTGATTCTTGCTTCTTCTAATTTTTGTTCAATCAAGCGAACGATGTCCGAAAATGTTTCTTCTTCCCCCAGAAAGTCGTTCTCTTTCTGTGAGAGAGGAAAAAAGTGTTAGTTATTGATATTAGTGTTTTTATAAGTAAAATTGTTATAATTAATCTGTATTACCAATTTTTCTCGTCTCCACACTTTGTACATCTTTCTTGTTTTCATTCTTTCTTAATAAATCACAACCATTTTCAGAATATTCGTTTCCTGATCTACGACTCTTGGAAAAAGATTTCGTCAGTTAAATAAACATAGTCAGCTGCTTCTTCATGAACTTGATAATTTTTCCCTAAATACATTAATGTCATTACACTATTGTAATAAGTTATCTTACATAAAAATACTGATATAGAAACATTTGAGTAGAGAATACATTACCTAAAAAATCGATAATCACTGCTATCAAAGAATATTAAAGCGTCAAGCCACCTGAAAAGAATTAGAAAAATAAGCTCTTATTATTACAAGAATATAATGAATTCAGTACGGTAGCTAATATATGTGAAAATATGGAGGAGGAGGTTTAGATGAAAAGTAATCAGTAGAATGGACAGATGTTAAGTAAGTAAATTATAATATACCAAATGGTAGAACTTAACTATTAAAGAAAATGAACGACTATTCAAATATAAACACAGTAAAAAAGGTGAGTGCATGTATTACAAAATGGAATAAAATTTGTTTTGATTCAAAAATCGAAATCATTAAACTGTACTTTGATACGCAAATTATCGATGCCCTTGGTACGTGTAACCAACAGACAACTTATAGAGCATAGAACCAATTACATTTCCTTGCTGCCATCCAGATTCTTTACTAACCTTCAAAATATGCCTTGCCCTAGCCACTTTAACCTTGGTTAAACCAGCGTTGCTCCTACAAGAATCAAATCTCGTCTCCCAAAAAATCTGTTCCATCCACCATGATTCAGAAATAGCTTACTTATATGCAAGTTTTGATCCTTCAGCTCCTTCTGGTCCAGCTCGGCACAGCACGGCCCGGTAGAAAATATGAGCTTCACTCGGAACGTCACGGCTCAGTTTGCAGTGCTGCCCACCTTCGTCTTTGACAATGCGGGGTTTTCAATTTTCGCTCTGTCTTTCTAACTACCTCTGCGTACAGTGCTCCTTCAGAATTTTAAAAAATCTTGCGTTATTTCTCATTGTTATGTAGACAAGGCGCGCCATTACGTTGAGTTTTCTGCCAATGAAGTTGCTGATGTCCTGCACCGCCGTGACGTAGGCCGATCCCGCGCCTCTCCCCGCACCTCCGCTGTGGAGCATCAAGAAACAGTGCGCGATTAATACCTCACTCACTCATCTCGCCCATTCTCAACCTTATAACATCAATAATACCTTTTCTACTCCCATTGTATAATTCTGTCATTTGATGGCTCTAACCTGTTGCATAATGATACTCATTACGATATAGATTTCATTATGATACAGGTTCTTGACCAATCACAGAGAAGCTTACAAAGTATAGATACTTCATTAATCGTTGAGAATCGTTTTAGTAAATGCTTTGTTCAATTGCGTACATTAAAATTGCATTTAATGTAATATTATACTTACTGCCTTAATTTATTATCAGTAATTTATAAGGAATATTATAAAATATGCTGACTGTACTTCACTTTGATCCAATTTGATTAGCGCAGTGATAGTGGTAGAGGGAATATTTGACTGACGTAAAGATCAAAACTCAATTTACTGTGTTATATGTTGCTGCTATGTGTTTGTTCTATAAAATCGGCCGATTTTTTAGTTTGAAATATCTAGTGTATCAGAGGAGGAGTTTGCACCTTCAGAAATAAGAGAAAAAGCGAAAATGGTGACCTCGGAATTATTTTAAGAGCAACTTTTGTATTCTCTCGCATTGGTAAACCAAAGCCACCTGCGGCGGGTGGTAGTCTGCTAGGTGGCCTTGGCTAAATCCTGTACGTCAGTTGCCACGAAACGATTCAATATAAAAGTTTAACTTATAAAACTCGTTGAAAAATTGCTGTAAAAAACTCGATGTAATGGGTATTAATACACTCGTGTGAAGTTTACGATACTCGCTCGTATCGTAATATCATACCCATCATTACATCATCGTTTCATAATGTACTATTATAGGTCCTGTGGGGATGTTCTCGCTTAGAATGAGGGGCACGGTGAGCTTAGCTGTATTACCTGCACACGTTTTCTGAACCCTCGCCTCGCTGGAAGGTGAGGAGAAAGGAGATTGGTTATTTTATGTAAAAAAGGAATTGTATATATTTGTAGTTCCTTTTTTTTTAAAATTCAAACTCGTTTCTATTACATGGGAGCGAACATTTCTGGTTATCTGTTTTTGTCTACAACGCTCGTTGTAGACTATCATTTACTCTTAATTCAACTAATATTTGCAAAGGAGTGGGGGAAGGTGTTCTGGGCATTAAGCATACCACTACAACTTTTCTTGACCGATATATTGATGAAATGCGGACGGAGTGGGGGTATTAGTTACAAAGACAGCCACTAGAGTATTTTCAGTAATGCCAACCTTCGGTAGATGAAACTCAAACCCGCTATGTGTGCGGGCAGGTCATCGCTCTGGATAGGCAACAGCAGGGACAGTACATAAGAGTTTTAGGTGCTTTCCTTGAAGGTCCTGGACCTGCCTCAGATATTTCTTTAGATAATGGTAATAAAGCTGAACAGAAGTTCTCGACTATGAAAGCAACTAGCTTTGACTAGCTTCTGTTTCGCGCCAACGAAGTTTTAATGCTTGGAATGTTGTCATCAGTGCTCACTGCAAGCTTTTGCCTTCAACTGTTTATTGCTCAAGGAAGGGAAGTAAGGTCATCGGTCAATAGTAAAAGGTGCGCGCATGGTACGTGCACGTATAATAGTTGCACGTGCTTTGACCCAGTAGTGCATCCAATCATTGTATACAGGAGGTCCCACCAGCCATGGGCCGGTGGATAGGCCGGGCCTATCATTTCAAGGTCAATGTCGGAACGGACAGGATGTAATTTGTACGAAAAAATGATGCATGCTTCATTTTTTCGAAACAGATTTCATCCAGTTTGACTACAGCGCTCCTGGCGTTACTGTTTGGAACTTCTTCGATTGCGTGAGTTCTCCGATAGGAGTATATATATATATATATATATATATATATATATATATATATATATATATATATATGTATATATCTGGTGCGTATGTGGGCACGTGTTGTTTGTAATATTGAGTCTTTGCGTTCAAGTGATCCTCTCGCAAATAAAACCACATTACCACACATCTTTCTACCTTTACTCTGCGAATTCGTAACTATCTGATCATTCTTCCCGCTAATTTAATTTGTTTCTGAAAATAATGATGTTTAACTGTTAAACTTCCAGCGCTTTTTATATACAAGCTTGAAGGAAGTATTTTCATCACGATTTACGTACAGTATTCAGGAATGACCGTGTAAAACGAATCACGTTCATCCAGTTTCGGTACGCATAGATACGAACGTCCTTTTTCCATCCAGTTTCTGTACAGAAAAATGAAAAAAGAATGAAAACATGACAGTGTAAAACAGGCTTAAACGGTTCACAATATCGAAGCGCAGTTTTCGCTCAACAATGCGGATTCAAAGGGTACGCAATATGCCGTAGAGAGATCATGGTTGTTAGCATTCTGAGTAGAAAGTTCTGAAATATGATTTTAAATAAAAACAGACAATATTTCCTGCAGCAGCCCTCGCAACTGTTGATGCCGAAGTTGGCGTTCATTCGCGCTGCTGCCACAGAATTGGTACTACATATAAAGGAAAAGCTACCTGACAATCCGTGCGCCGATATGACGCGCATGGTCGCCATATTGAAATTGTGAACAGTTGTACGACCCGGCATATGTTGTGTGGTGAACGGTGGTGAAGGTTTTTTCGTTTTACTCGTATTTGGTAAAAAGGAACTAGCAAAACCATACGTAACCTGGGAGGGGACATTTGCTTTGTTTAGGCAAATATTAATTTCGCACATAGGCAAATATTAATAAAAAATAGAGATAAAAAGGTAAAGAATTATAAATACAGAACTAGACTTAAAGACTTGTGCGTATGCCATTATACACCCGTTAACTCACATATTTAATGCATCTTATGCACTGAACGTTTCCAGATATTTTCAAAACGGCTAAAATTAAGTCACAAAAAAAAGGCAACAAAAATGAAATTCAAAATTATCAGCCCATTTCTCTTCTATCAGTTTTTCAAAATATTAGAGACTTTTTACGTACGAATGGAAACCTTCACTAAAACACGACGCGCTTTCAGATTGTTAATACGGATTTAGAAAAATCTAAATCAACGGAAACAGCTATTTTCTTTTCTAAAGATGTCGCTTCTTCATTGGATCAAAACGAGGCACCTATTGATTTATTTTAGATCTCTCAAAAGCTTTGACGTCATTGATCACATTTTACTTTCCAAATTACCTCTTGGCAATTCGTGGTATTGCTCTAGATTGCTATGTTCGTAATTTTAAACAACGATCCTAGAGAGTTGAAATACCTTACTGGAATGATGGAACATTACGTACGCACATTTCCGACTCTTTGCCCGTTGCATGTGGAGTTCCTCAAGGATCGATTTTAGGCCCTATTCTGTTCCTACTTTACGTAAACGATATGCCCTCGACGATTCGAAACGGAAGAACGGTTCTCTTTGCGGATGATACGAACATCCTTTGCAATAAAGAAACAGTAAATAGTACAATATCAGATGTTTCAAATTGGTTCCGAAATAACAAATTAATAGTAAACGAAAAGAAAACGGTTTTAATGCAGTTTTCCATTTCAAATAAACAATTCTGTACTCCATTGAAAATGAACAGTGTACCATTGACTGATGTTAAGGCAACAACATTTTTAGGTCTCTCAATTCAGTCAAACCTTAAATGGAACGTCCATTTAAATGAATTGAACACAAAATTAAGTTCATTATGCTACGCGTTCAGAATTCTTGCAAATTCAGTCAGCCTTCATACTGCTCGTTGTGTATACTTCATGAATGTTCTGTTCCCGCCTGAGATATACAATATCTCTGGGGAAGAGCACTTTACATTCTAGACTTTAGATTACAAAACGATTGAATAATAATAACCAATCCCACCCACGTGATTCAAAGTCCTCTCCTCTCTTCATTAATCAGAATCTACCATTACTGTGTCTATTTATTTACGAATCAGGTTTTAGAAATGACTTGCTCAAGGGCGGAATATTTTTCAGAAATGCCGGGTCTATAACTATAGCACACGACATAGTAATCATATTGATCAGATGGCAGTATCAACAGCACATTACAAAAAAATCATATACAATACATGTACCTTATTTTACAACACTTTGCCAGATGACATTAAACGATTAATTTCGACAGAAAAGTTTAAATCCTAAATGAAATCGTTTCTGATGCATAACTGTTTCTATACAATTAGAGACTATACTGAGCATGACAAGAAAAGTAACATTAATTTTAACAATGATACATAATGCATTATTTACCATTTGACTGTATAAACGAGTATAAACAATCCTGTAAATAACAACTATTGTATCGCAGCTTCCGGGTCAATGACCCCCATCTCGATCAGGTTTTTCGTCCAGTTTCCCTGATCCATTGAGCAAATGCTGAGATGGCTCCTTGTTTTGCTTCTGAACATAAATGTAACTTTATTTTCTGTGCACGTCTTCTAGAATTCAGTCGGAAATACAATTATTCAAATTATCGTTTCCATGTTGTCGCGGCAGGAAGTAATAAGAGCCAAAATTTATTGCTTATTTATCCTTGAAAATAGATTTTATTATATGGGGAGTTTTTGTTTTTCCTTCAAAATTCAAAATTTAAGTAGTATATGACTTAGTGTAGGGATCACAGAATTTTGAAAATGTGCACACAATTCACTTTCCCATAGCACGTCATACGCAGTTTTAACTGTTTTTTTACGTAAAATAAATAAATATATAAACTAGTAGTGCTATAGAATGGCACAGACTTTCACGTATTAGTTTTCTATTTTCTTTGGTGTGGGCTAGTTTATTGGTCATCCTCTTCCCAGCTGCCATCTATCTCCGCTCAAAGTACCATTTCTCGGATAAAATGTCCGGCAAAATTCTATCTTCCACACCGCGCCACAACTTGACACCCTCGGCCTGGGACGGCAGGGGAGGACGCGCGTTGACCAATCGCTAGCAGGTAGAACCACAGTTGTCTGTGATTGCGAAACATCCCAAGGGGTGATGACGCTGCCGCGGGTGGGGCTAGTTTGTTTACGTACGAGGCCGAAATACGCCTTCAAGTATTTCCCTAGCGATGGAGAGATTTTCGTATGCACGTTCGCCAATGAAAAATACTTCTCAGCGGGGTTTCCGTCCAGAACACTTGACCTGTAAATATTTAGCATTTTGAAACAACAATTGATCTAACGTTTAGCAATCGATTTGTAACTCCGGTCGAAGTGCAATTTTCAGATGCTCATTTCAGGCACAATTTGCGGACCCTTCCCGGCCGTTCTAACGCATATTTCGAATTTGTTTATAAAATTATAAATTGTTGCAAAATGGTTAATTCACAATTTTCGGCTTTGGGACATCGGGAGACCCTCCCCCTTTAGATTTGCAAAAGTTGGAAATTGTTTATAAAGTTTCAATTGTTGCAAATTTTTTTATTGTCTCATCTGAGGGCGTTTAAACGCGATAAAATTCGGAATCGATCGGAGCATTACATTTCGTTCTCGAGATATGTAATTGTCTATAAGAAATTAAACATCCTAGAATGACCCCATTTGTTTTAACTTCAATACACAAGCATACCGAAAAAAAAAGAGTTCTCCAATATTGCGCTTTTGCTTGCTACGCTTAAAAAACACTTAGCTTATAAACAAATTCTGTGGCCAATTTAATTACGCTAAATCCGTCTTTTTATGGCGAGTATGAATATAACTTTTATTTTGTTTTTATATTCTCTTTTAAATGCTGCAATTTGCAAGTCGATATATTTATCAAATAAAGAGGAAACTGACTATATACAAATTATTTTTGAATGCGCATTATCGAAATGAGTGTTTGCTTTTCTATCAAAGGGATGTTGAGCAACCGAATAGTTGTATAATTAATTTTTTCAAAGGCTACTTTTAAAACCGTGGTTAGAAACTAGATGTTTTCTATTCACGCATTACCATTAAAAAAATAGGGAACATATCATTAGCTGTGTGCTGTAAACTGTATTGAATTAGATAAATGGAACGTGAGAGACAAGTAAAAAAATTACATTTTTGTAATCTTTGAAAAAATAAAAGAATAGGGCAATATGGCGTTTATGTCATCGGATAGAGTCATTTGTACTACCCCTACCAAAAATTAAAAGAAAAAATCGGAGCCGTTTTTGAGGAAATCTTGTTTTTGTAATTTTTTAAAATTGTAAATATTTCACGCTCTATTGCACAAAAACTACTAAAATTTTCAAAATCTGCATGACCGTAATAAAATAACAATTTATAGAAAACAAATTTCATTTGAAGGTAAAATCTCTGTCGTCAATTTTATAGTTGTAGGAAGACGCCGAAAATCTAAACTTTTGCAATTTTCGAAAATTTAGAGTTAATCGTGAAAATAGGACCTATGCCAACTTTATAGGTGTGTTTTACTATATTCTTACAATAAATTTAAAGAAAAAACTTGGAGGCGTTTTTGAGAAAATTTTGAAAATGTCCAAGGGGCTTCATGTAAAGGACCCCCAATTTTAAAGATTGTTTTTCAATATTTTGAAGCTTCAACTAGAGTCAGAAAGAGACGGGATTTTTAAATTTTGAAAAGATCCTACGAATGGCTTAGGCCCTAATAGTGTTCACAGACGGCCGGACGGATGTTTAGCTTTCAATTATTTTTCAGCCAACGGATTCCGGCTACACCATGAGTAAAATGGGGCTACTAAACCAGATTTTTTCCACGCTATAACTCCTTCATTTCTTCGTTAAAATCGTATTAAAATGATTATATTTTGCCATATACTATCCATTTTTAATCCAAGATACTCCAATTTTTATCAATTTTTACAAACGAAAATATCGGAGAGACCTAGACCATATTTTTTCAACGCCATAATCGAAGAATATATATCATATTTAGATGAATATATACCATATTT
This sequence comes from Teleogryllus oceanicus, assembly GCA_964035755.1. Classification (NCBI taxonomy): domain Eukaryota; kingdom Metazoa; phylum Arthropoda; class Insecta; order Orthoptera; family Gryllidae; genus Teleogryllus; species Teleogryllus oceanicus. Next base: position 33,656,681 of record CAXIVR010000011.1, on the reverse strand, counting down.
TTATAATCAAAAAATCCTGAACCAGATTTTTCCACAAGGTAAGATATAGAAGTGTGAATATGACTAATAATTGTAGCAAAATAATTTCACGCGTTACTATTCTCAGAACAACAAAACTTTGTAGGTGTAGTCGTCCTTATCTCAATACGATAAGCGCGCAGTAGTCCTTATCTCACACATAAGCGCGCACTGTCCTGACTACGCCTGCACGCTTATCGAGATGAGGACAATACTTGTAGAGCATTGCGTCTCCGTTTTACACGTTATCTCAAGTACATCTGCTTTCTCTTCTGATGTCTATCATTGAAGCAGTGTTTTTTACGCGTTTTACACGTCATTTTATCGTTTCAACGATTTTGTAACGAATGGAATATTTTATAAAATATGAACTATATAATTTAAATTTTATTACACTGAATTATTAAATTGTTAGTGCAATAATATTTTAGATTTGTGCGGAATAAATGACTAAAAATACGTACAATCCATAGCAATTTTGACTTTTGGAACGTCCTTTAAATAGAAGGTCCGAAATTATTTCAGTTGGAATATGAACCTCAATACTCGTATGTCATGTTTGCTTCTAACGATGGGCCCTAGTTAGAATAAGTATGTAAGTGGTGTGTTAAAGCGTTTTTATGACTTGATACAGTTTAGCTAAAAATATTATTTTGACTGATTTTCTTGCTATAACCATGACAAAGCAACAGATTACGAATTTTAACCGATACTTGAAACAACGAACTTCAGATTTGCATGAGGTAGTGATGTCAAAACCTATAAACATTTCCGATATTAAATCACTGTCTTAATTTAATTACTGAAAGATTTATTGTATTTCTGGTAACAAGTGACGATTCGGTTATTTCGGAACGTTACGAGAACAGTGTATCGAATAGTTTTAGAACCTATAATTCAATCTCGAAAAGTATAAACAAGTAAATGCCTTTTTGACATTGCCATGTTTTGAATTTGTGTTTAAAAATCTTATTCTATATTTCAAGACAAACTTTCAGATAATATCTTTAATTACGGTAAAGTATAGTACTATTGTATTAAACAGGTGTAGCTTATGACAAATTTATGTAGCTATACACAATTTCAAGTACAAGCTTCAATAGATTTTGTGATTGCATACTCTTCTCATTTTGTATTGAATTTACTTTTTAATTTATCGAATACACGCCAACCTTACACTTTAAAATATTATTAGGTGCTTGTCGCTCTTATCTCAGTTTTGAATTTTGGTTCCACTACATTAAGTACATTAAAAGCGCATTCGTGACATGGCCAGTGTCTGTTCTACCTTTTACTCTCTACACTCTAAAGCCGAACTTCTGAAAGCCTTCTTCACACACGTAAACAATAGTTTAGATTTACATATCTGAAGGTTGGAAGAGGTCGTACAAGTTTATAAACACAGCTAGAATGTTCCTAACCGTGTGTACCCGTGACTGGACACACACAAGACAGACACTACATCCAGTCGCAACTAAAACAAATTTAGTAAGGTTTTAGATTATGAAACAGATTTTCCTCGCCTTCCTGATCCGCACAACTTTCCTCTACCATCGACTAATTCATGCACAACCAACGCAAACAGGCTAGGAAGAGCGTCAAAACCAAAGCACGTAAAGCTGCGCATCCTAGCTCACTTGAAAACAAAGACATTCTTACTGAGCCTAAAAAACAGGTACTTAATTTAGCTGACAGCCATGGCAGCTATCTTTCCTCCATTCTCAGCAGGAATATACCCTCCAACTACTGTCTCGTCATTTTTTAAACCTAACAACAGGTTTGCAGGCGTGACTGCAGAGTCGGACACACACGAAGACTCTGGCCAATTAGGACACAGTCATTATCAGTAGGAGGGAATGACGTTAATTTGGGCGGTGACTTTACACCTGAACAATATAAACAAATTACAATTCTACTGCCCAAAATACTAACATTGTAGTATTGACTTGCCTCTTCAGACGAACACTGCAGCGAGACTAAACACACGCAAAACCATCAATTAAAACTGCAACTGAGAAAACAAATGAAACAGTTAAAAAAATTCTCTCAGTAAACACTTCTCCCGGCATGATCTTCATGAACTGTGCTAGAAAACGCAGTCGGTAACAAGCTTGCACGATGCATCAAGTCCAGCCCTACAGTCTCCTGCCAAAACCCATCCCTTCTATCTTCCTTACGTCTCTCCACCTACCACCTCTTATTTTGAACTCCTTTGCCCTTCCGCTGAACCTACTCCCATTACTTGCATTCCTCTACCAATCTATCTACACCTGATGCCCCAATTTCTCTTTTCATGTCCGTCACTGCTGGGATACATTACAATCTCGACCATGCACTCGAGGTAAAAATGGAGTTAATTTATAGCAACTACAGTCAGATGCAGCAGATAAACATCTGTATAGGTAGTTGCAAAAGATAAACATTCTAAAAATTATAATGTCTAACTCTTCCAAATAAAACTGAGTTTATCGAGGCAGCTCTACAGAGTGATTGAAATCAAATGGATGTTCTTGTTTTACAGAACATTGGTTATTTCAATGGACTTAGTATTTTCCAAATTCAAACTTACCAGCAGGCTTTTATTGCAGAGAGAGAGAGACAGAAGAGAGAGACAGACAGAGACAGAGAGACAGAGACAGGAGAGAGAGGACAGAGAGACAGAGAGAGACAGAGAGAGACAGAGAGAGGCAGAGAGAGACAGAGAGAGAGACAGAGAGCGAGAGCGAGAGCAAGGGCGAGCGAGAGAGAGAGAGAGAGAGAGAGAGAGAGAGAGAGAGAGAGAGAGAGAGAGAGAGAGAGAATCGTACAAAGGTCCCATGTGTATGGGGGTCTTGCATTTACGCTAGAAATAATATCGATTCTATCTCCATTACGGACTTAAATGTGTGTAACGTTGAAATTGTTTTCGAAATTTCTGCTGTACATCTTCCTTCGCTAAAAATAATATTACTTTGCATCTACTGGACTCCAGCAAAGAGAACTTCAGATTAAATTTTGTTCTTAGAAAAACTGGAGATAAAACTTAACTAAGTCAGCAATCGCTCTTTTGAATCCATTGAATGCGGAGATTTTAACATTGATTTTCTGGTCGAATCTTGCGAAAAAGATAACTTTCTCAATTTAATTAATTCCTTCAATTTAGATATTACAATTAATGCATGACACTAAATTCGATTATGGTAATTGATCAGATTAGTAATTAACAAAAACCACTCGATTTGAAGTTGGAACAAAAGATACAGTGATCAGAATGCACAAATTCTTACAGTTATAAGAAATGCTAACACTGACACAATAAATAATACACCTATGAGTAGATTGTTTACAAAAAGTAAAATAAAATTATTCATTGATTAATTGATGCAGGGGTCATGGGACTGTTGAAACAACGATAAATATAATTTTTTTCTAAATCGCTTTCTATTTCATTTTAATAATTTGCTTTCTCTCTTTCAAAAAAAAAAAGAAAATTAAATATTTCACGGAAAAGCTTTTCTTGGATAACACAAGGGATTAGGACATCATGTAAAAACAAGCGAAAACTTTCTTTCATTTCTAAATATATCGTATCTCAAGATTTCCTCCTCTACTTTAAAAAATACAAATCATTGTTAAGAAAAGTCATAAGACAGGCTAAAATCATGAAACAAGATTAGAATATTTTGAACTCAAATAACAAAACAAAAGCAATGTTGAATATAATAAAATATTAAGAGCTAATCAACTAGAAACCTTGTGCAGAATGTTGTTTAAATTAAAACGATGTAAATGTGAACAATCCGGCAATAGTGACTAGCCTTTTCAACAAATACTTTTCGAGAATTGCTGCCGAACTCCAAAGAGCCACAAAATCTCACTGTCACAAAATTCAACATCAGACATTTCCCCCAAAATTTTAGACACGGTGTTCGTTTCCGAAACTTCTTCCAATGAAATTCTCAAAATAATCTGTATTGTAAAAAACATATATTCGGCCGGTTTAGATGAATTTCCGGGTTGTTTGTTAAAGACCTGTGCGTCTGCCATTATACACCCGTTAACTCGTATTTAAAGCATCCTTATGCACCAAAACTTTTCCAGATATTTTTAAAACAGCTGACATTAAGCCTCTCTTCAAAAAGGAAAAAATGAAATTAAAAATCTTTCATTAATTTTCTGTCTTATTCTCTTCTGTCAATTTTTTAAAAACGTATTATATTAATATTATTATGTACGAATGAAGCCTTCGCACTTACAGATTGTAAACACAACGCACTTACAGATTGCCAAATATGGATTTAGGGAAATGAAAATCCTCGGAAACCGCCATATTTTCATTTCTTAAAAATGTCGCTTTATCAATGGATTAAAATGTATCACTTATTGGAATATTTTTTTTATCTTTCAAAAATCTCTTTGACGGTTTGATCACATGACATTTTACATTCAAACTTACTTTCATATGGAATTCATCGTGTTGCCCTAGATTGGCTAATGTGCTTTTTTAAATTTATTTAGTCAAAACAATATAAGATATGGGGAGAAAACATCAGCATTGCTTTCTCTTGAGTTTCAGAATCCCTTTACACAATTTAATCTATTAATAGTTGAAAGATGAAATAATAATAATAATAATAATAATAATAATACTGTTCGTACCTTAAACACCGATCTCAGAGAGTAGAAATATCTACTGGAATAATAGAACAGTATGTACAATATCGATTTTAGGCCCTGTTCTCTGCCTACTATACGTAACGATATGCCATCGATTCGAAACGAAAGAACAGTTCTTTATGGATGATACAAGCATTTTTGCAATAAAAACCGTAAATAGTACAATTTCAGATGTTTCAAATTGACCTGAAATAACAAATTAATAGTAAATGAAAAGAAAACAAGTTTTAATGTGTTTTTCATTCCAAATAAATATTCTGTACTCCATTGAAATGAACGGTGTACCCTTGACTGATGTTAGGCAACAAATGTTTAAGCCTCTTAATTCAGTCAAACCTCGTCGGGGGTCCATTTCAATGAATTGAACATACAAAATATGTTTATTATACACCAGAATTTTTTCTAAATTCAGTTAGCCTTCATACTACTCGTTGTGTATATTTCGCCAATGTTCATTCCCGCCTGAGATATGGCATAATATTCGGGGGAAATACATCTTGTAGTTCTCAGACTTTTAGATTATAAAAAAGAATTGTACGAATAATAACCAAATCACATCCACATGATTCTTGTAAGCCTCTCTTTATTAATCTAGGAATTTTACCATTACCTTGTCTGCTGATTTACGAATCAGTGGTTTTGTCAAAAATGACTTGCTTAAGGGCGGGAATATATTTTCAGAAACGCCGATGTCTGTAACTATAACACTCGACGTAGTAATCATATTCATCAGATGACAGTATCAACAGCTCATTACAAAAAATCCACATACAATATAAGTACATTTTAATTTTATTAGTTGGCATTAAACGATTAAAATTGATACAAAAATTTCATTCTAAGTAAAATGTTTTCTGCTGCATAACTTTCTATATAATTAGAGATTATACCGAAATCAAAAAAGAAATAAATATTAATTTTAACAACAATATTTAATGTATTATTTACCATTGGGTTTAATTCTAAAAACCTGTAACAATTCTTGTGTCGCAGCCTCTGGGTAAATGACCCCGTATCGATGAGGTTTTTCGCCCAGTTTCTCTGATCCTTTGTGCAAATGTTGAGATGGCCCCTTGTTTTACTTCTGGAACTTCATTATCTGTGCACGTCTTTTAGAATTCTGTGGGAAATGTAGTTATTCAAATTATCTTTCCATGTTGTCGTGGCAGGAAGTATTATTCCTTCACAAAGGACATAAAGAGAGATGAGCACAACTTTATTGCTGATTTAGCCTTGAAAATAGATTTTATTACTTCGGAGGGAATATTTTATTAGCAATCCTTGCAAAAAATGCTCATTTTCTTTCTGCATTTAAAATTCAAGTGCTAGTATATGGCTTAGAATGGATAACAGAATTAAAAATACGTGCACAGAATACACTTCTCCCCATAGCACGTCACACATAGTTTTTAATTGTTTTTGACGTTAAATTACAATTTAAAAATCATTAAAAATGTGTTCATATTTCCTGGGCAATTAAACATAAGAGACTCCTAATAATAGTACATGTATATTGAAGTAATCATACTTCTGTTAGAGAAAGTGACATTAATATGTAAATATGGGACGGTCGAGTAACTAATTCACGCTATATTAATAAATTTACATTGTATCGAAGTTTCAGTTATTTCTATCTGAATAAAAATGTGATGAACAATTGAACATACTTTATTCAAGGTTCTGAATTGTTCAGTTGCACACTGTTCTGTTAAGTATTGCTTGTTCATTACAATATTTTGGTTTACAGTACATCAATTTGCAATGTAAACTATGGAAATAAATAGTCGTCTTTTATATTATTTAAGTAGTGTAGATGAGTTTTGCGGCTCTCACAAAAAAACAGTCTTTATAAATGAGCCTCAAAGAGAATTTCACAGAAACCTGACGAATTTTGCATTTGACTTTAATAATACACGGAAAGTACGTTTCTCCCATTGCACCCATGGATGAGATCTTCTTGGGCATTCTTTTACATTCTTGGCCTGGTATTTCGATATCACCCCACCTGTTCAGAGACGTGCAGAATCTGCAACTGTATGTGAAATTAAACTAATTACTTGATATTCTAGGCGATTGAATTGCACGTGTGTACCTCTCTGTTCGGTAATAAAGTTAAATAATATTCCAAAGAGTAGATTGTACTTGCCCGATCCCGTATTTCTACATGGACAGCTTTCCATTTCTCGAGAGTAAAAAGCTTTCTAATATTTTTGTGACTATCAAGGAAAGCGAAAAGCTAACTGTCAAGGAAGATTGTATAATTACTTCAAATGTTGTTTTAAGGAAGTGTTGTGAATTGTTCCAAGAACATCTGTCTATAATACTGAATAACTTTTATGGAATTGTTTCAAACATCAATTGCATTGTTTTAATTTTTATTTGATATTCTGTAAGTACATTGGAAGTTATCTTTATACATTTTTTAAACAAATAAACACGTTTCGTTAATCCCTCTTAATATGAAATGGAAGGATACGGAAAAGGTAGGTTTAACATGCGAGAGTTCTCGCACGGGTACGCTAGTAAATGTTTAAATACCATATGTTTGTGGATTCTAGCCAAAAGTGACACAATGTATTTCCAACACACTTTTGCTATGCTACATTAAATTACAACTTACATTTCTTCTAAGCATCCAGTCACAGGATGGTAACACGCCTTTCGATGTAGTTCTCCTCGCATCATGTACATCTGCCATATCTCCGGTATTGCTTTGTTACGGTAGCCAATGTGATACCTCCCATCAACTTCAGTCATCGCAACACGTTGACAGTACATCAGACGATGAAGGTCAAAAGTTGAACCAATGTTCAACATTTAAAGTCTCTAAGAGGTAATCCCATTTGTCCACATCAATACCATTGATATCATTGTTTATGATCCGTTTTGGACAGATGATAAGAGTAAATTATATTTAATATCGTAACCGAACTTCAAAATCAAATATTGGTGAATATTTTATTGATTAGTCATTGTCCTAATAGAATCTTGCGTAAAGTAAGACTAGCTTCTAAGTGCCAATGCTGAAATGTGTTAATAATTTTTTGAGATGTTTATCACCTGCCGCAGTACGTGTAGCATAACCAAGGCTGGCAAATTCACTAAAATATTGAGATTTTGCAGACATTTCCGAAGGCGAAAAGGTTCAGTAACATTCACATCCCCAATTCTAGCATCCGAATAAATCGACTTTTGTTGCCAGGCCCTGTACGAAGTTTTTTCTCCTGAAAATTCGTCGTTTTTTCGCGCAACTTACATAACTTTCTCTCTAGCGTGGTAGCGGTGGCGAGAAAATAAAAATGTACTCCGAGTGGCGATAGATGTCAGCTATATGGAGGATGGGGCAAAGCCGGAAAGCTAGCCCAGGCTAAAGAGATTAGGAAACTGGAAAGAGAATTTGTGTTCCTTTCTGTAGCCCCTGCTTTCAATGAAATACAGTTATCTCCGTTGTTTCCCATACGTATTCTGGCCGAACTCATAAGGATTTCAGAAAGCACTTTCTAGATTTTTTTTTTTTATTTTTATTTTAATAACACTTTGTTGCTTCATTTATTTGTTTGAAATTCCGTAATTTGGTGATAGATGCGAGAGTAATTCCATTTGACATGAAAACTCCTTTTAAAATTATTATTTTACGGGGTGTCACCAAATTTAGAGATTAAAACGCTTTTATTGTGCGTACATATATTTCTATTTTTTCTCAAGGAGTCACCTTGGGGCGTTTCGAGCAAGGAATATATTCTGATAATTGCCTATACTCGGCTTACGTTACGGTGCGAGTTACAGATTTTGTGCGCTTATCCATCGGCCGTAAACAGGTGAATATGGGTCTAGAAATGCACACTAAACGACCAGTCAGTTTGCTGACTGATAAATCAGCCATAAATTTGCAACGGAGAGGATTAGACACGTTATTGATTCGCCCTCTTCTATATGCAACAACTTAAAGAGCAAAATATTTTAAAGTTGTTCAGAGAAAAGCTGCGCTTGGTGACATTACGGCATAGATTTATTGTATACTTTCAATGAATATGCAATCTAGTCTTTTGCACCTTAGGATCCCGTACATTACCTTTGTTTTAATTATACATTCTTTTGCAAAGTAAAAACAGTCAATCGAGATTTAAAAAGTTTTAGTGATACTTACTTCATAAAGAAATGCTTGCTCTGTGCTTTGGTGTTTTGCCTTAATGAAGTCTTTATCATTTGTATAAAATTGTTCTGCATCTTCCTGTTATGCAATGCACTTATAAATTCCTGTGAACTTCTCTTTTCGTTTCGAATAATTAAATCAAACAGGCGAATAGACATATCTTCATGCTGAAACAAAGATAAAGAGCAAAATTGTGAAAACTGACCAAAATGGAACAGGCCTGATGTAATAAAATATGCTGGTTTACATTTCAACTTTATTGAAGCTTGTCAGGGTATTAAAAGAGGGAACTTAAAAAGATAAGATATAAAGGTGATAAAATATATATTCTTCTAAATTATAGTTACTAAAATAAGGGCTAATCTTCACATCCATCAGTGTGTGGTAGTAGTATAAAACATCAATAAAACTATAAACTAGCATATATTTATCACATGTGGAGTCTATTGCTAGTCAGCTTTATAATATAACATCAAATGTAACACTCTAAAGGCAACTTCAAGGCATTTTACTTTTAGTGTGTCAATTTGAAACATCTTGGGACAAGACAATTTACCTTCCAATTTCTGTTTCCTGCTTTATGTACGAATTTTTCCCAGGTGTGAGAAAATGGCCCATGTCCAAGATCGTGACATAAACCAGCGACTTGCAAACAAAGTTTTTCTTCTTTGTAATTTCAGGATCATCCTTTGCAATTGATTTTTGTTCAGATTATCAAAAACTAGACCTGCAAGATGGCTTACTCTGAAGGCACCCAATTTATCATTGTAGTTTTGGTATTTTCTGAATATATTAATTATACATTTGCAATTTATAAACATGAGAAAAACAGTGTCTTAGATTTTATGAGTAAGAAAAACTTACTACAAATAATTCTGTGAAAATAAGATAATACATACACAATATTTTTCAATCTGACTTTCATCAGATACTAATAACGTCATTTCTCTGTAGTTTTACAGAACTAGTCATAAAAACTTTTTTAGGCCCATTTTCCCATTGATATGATTCATAGAAATTCATTATGAAGAAATTTGTCACGCATTAAACACGTTTAACACTTAGCCCCTGTAGTAAAATGAATTCAGATTTGTGATATTTCTACACTGTGGTGCGGACCAACCACTCATTTGGTTTACACCGGCTCCCTCTCCCCTTCGACTTAAACACAAGCATAACAGCAAATACGGTTTTTCATGTAAGATTCTAATTCACTAAATTGTATGTACTCCTGGCCAGGAGTATACAGTACCCAGCGATCACGGCTAAATCGATATTCGGCATTCACGAATGAAAAAACTTTCTTGTAAGTTTGGCTTAGGATATTTACATCTATTGAAGAAAGAAAATCAGAAACTATATTACACACTCCTAGCAACAATGAATAAGGTCTGAGATTCCCAATTGGGGATCGTGGCAGTAAATAGATTAAAATAAGTTACGAACGATTAATTCATTAACAACACAATTAATATTTTACGCATTATTTAAAACTGTGAAAAATTAATCGACTGTATAATATTAATCAATTAATTTGAAACGATTAATCGATGCATATTAATCTAATAAAAATTATAAATGAGATATTAATCGATCATTATTTAATAATCGTCCATTTCACCATGGTCCATCCATGGTGGAAATACTCATCTATAGTAATTTAAAGAACGTTTCTCAGTAAAATAACAAATGTCTGTTTTAACATAGCCCGCTAGAATCGTAAAGGCCGGGGGCCAGGAGGTCAAACAGCGCCCGCACGAGTAACTTACTCCCTCCTGGGAAGCCTCTACCACCGCGGGGAAATTCCCTCGATTCGGCTCTTATTCAAGAAGGCTTTGAGACTCGTTTAAAATCTTACTTTATTGCAGTCGTACACATTTTAAAACTTACTCCTCACGTCACTCGTATTCAAAACATGAACTCATGCAATAAAGCTTAACGTTATAAACTAGTTGAATATCGGCTAATTATTATATGTCAAAACACACCTACTTGCCAGGTAGTTTTTCTCAAGTGTTATTTAGGTTAATTTTATTATGAAGATATTTTATACTTCAAAGGTTAATTTGATTAACATATCAGCACTTTAAAGTAAGTTTATATAGTCCGAGGATCAGTGAATGGTCCGCGACCAGCGCTATAGTAATAAGCAACGTAACCTCTGAAGCTGGCACTACCGTAATTTGGTTACCTTCTAAAAACAAATATACCTTGTAGAACGAATCAACGATAACAACAACAACAAAATAATTTAATTAAGTATCGAGACTTCCTGAGAATTTAATGATGAACTAGCCTTAAGACGTAAGCTGGCATCATCATCATTGAAACATTATGAAAACAATTATGTTACCATGTAGAGCTATTTAATTGCCAATTAATTACGCAAATTCACCGGAAATTTGAATAACAAAATCAAACGAATTTGCCGAATGTATTAGCACTAACTAGTTCTGCTGGGGCATATTTGTTTTTGAGGTAACTGATTGTGGTAGTGCTCATTTTGGCGCGTCACATTGTATGCTGTAAGCGCCAATATTGAGAATCTGCACAGCCCTCGAGCCACTTTAACAAGGAGAAAAATGTTTGGTACTGGCCAGTTGTTAGTTCCTTTGCTCTTCTCCTCAACACTTTCTGAGGCTGCTAACTATTAAGAAATTATGAGACTCAATGAAAACACGTTTTCTTGAACTCCCATAATCCCTACTCCTTCAATAGGGTAGGTGAATTACGAACAAAGCAGTGCCTACTATTGCAAAAAGAATGTTGCTGGTATTTGGTTATCTGGAAATTTTTCTTGAGTAGTAGAAACATTTCATGTCTACAGACGAACCATAGACTAAAAACTGCAGCGGCTTTTAGGCAAACTAGCGGGTTAAGATTCAACTTATTACAGCGACGGTGATGTATTTGAAGTGACTTACCCTCTATATTTGTACTTCTACCCCCAAGCAGTGTCTGAAAGCGATTGTGACTGGTTCGGATACACCTAATAAACCCACCCTCAATTACTTCACATGATGCAGTCTTTGAAATTTTGCGTGTCCATTATTTTGCACACAATGGAGGTAACCTGATATGTCCATGAACACTGTCGTTGAAAATTTTCTCCATTTTGTGTCCTGTGTTTACATTTGAAGGCAAATTATTTACGAGTTGCAGTTTGCATCATAAAATAAACAATACGCAATGGGGCGATATGTTTTTGGGTAAGAGTTATGGATATGAATGAGGGACATGATTTTCAGTTTTACAGAGGCGAACGGACAATGACATGGAACATGTCAAAGTTTTTCGAAAAAAGTAATAAATAATGGGATCTACTAATATTTTGATAATTCAAGTATCAACATTTGGTTTGTTATTTGTCTAATTATTGTTTTTCATCACACTTGCCTGCAATATAAATCATTTTCTAGTGTCTACTACCTTAAAATTTAGAAAAACTAGTGGTGCTAGAAATCTCACTTTCTCGTACTAGTTAATTCTCTTACTTTTTGAGTTAGGATACTCGGTTTTCTTCCATCCACTTCCAGGCTGCCTAATACTTGGCATCTAAGGACCTTACCCCACACGTTTCTTGCTCCAGTTCCTGTACCATATACTTTCTATACTCCCTACCTTACCCTACCGCCTACATTTTACCACATAAATTATGAATAAATATTTCAAAGAGTACAGTCGACAACATTTGATAACATTGCTTCTGAGTAGAAACAGTTTACGTGTACAAATTCTTAGACTCATGTATAGAAGATTTCGCCTAAGAAAGAGCCAAATGACAGGTCGCGAAAGAAGTACACATATGTAATTCAGAGAAGTATCTCTCTGCTGCGACAGCTGTTCAACCACCCCATCGTAAAGGGTTTGGTTATGAATCCAGTGAAGACATCATTATGCAGAAGTCTAAGAGTTTCGCTGAGGTATATGCACGTACGCGAGTCCGAGAAATATTGAAATTTACTTACATATGTGGGAAATCTCTTAACCTGCTCTCATATGGAAGAAAAAAACTACCACAAATGTAAATACAGATCGCCACCTTACAGAACAGTCGCCGGGAACACAAATCTTACATTAAAAACACGGTTTTAAAATGAACATAATACTTATCACATAAAAATAAATTTAATGTAATGCTTATAAAAAATGAATTTTTACAGAAAAGCACATAGCACTGCACTTCTTAATTTTAATTATTACTCGCGGCGCACTATACTTTCGTCGGACGAAGACATCACGAAAGTAAGTGACGAATTCGTTCACAAGTTAGCCAATTGCAAACGAACCAATGGAGGAAGGAGAGTAATGAGCTCGAGGATACGACCACAGAACTTCCAATTATCTTGCCAGCATTATTTCTCAAAACGGCCCTTCCTTATAAAAACGGCTCTATATTTGGCAGTACTTGCCCATTGTTATGGAGAACAGTATTGGCTTCAAGAGTACTGAGATACCTCTACTTTACCGTTCACGGTTTTGTGTACATCATGTGCCAAAGAAATGGGAATTTCAGTGTTGAATGCTTTGGTGATGTATCGTATGCATGTGTTTGTTAGAATGGTTATTCTTGCATTAATAAGTGGCGATCTTATCTCATGGCCATCTAAACAGATAAAACTGTTACATAGGGAGAGGTTTCTCGAGGCTTCACCTGACTTGGCAGAGATTGATCCTAGCTTGTCAGGAAGGTTGAATTCAGTCGCAGTCTGGAGGAGAATTCTAGGGGACGGCTGCTCTGTTCGGTTGTTTTCCGTGGTTTCTCCGATCAACAGCAGGCGAATGCCGGAGCAGTACCCTACGAAACAAGCCACGAACCGCGCGCCATCTGTCCTTCTTCAACTTATCCTCTCCTTTACACACACACTTTCACTAACAAACACTGGAACCATACAGAAAGTCGCACCGGAAAAATCTAGATAGAATACAAAGGAAGGCGAACAAGTTTACCTATAGAACTAACGCAATAAAAAAGGCATGGGAACCTCTAGAAACGAGAAGAACAAGGGCGAGGCTTTGCGCTCTTTATAAATCGTACGTAGGTCAACCAGCTTGAAAGGAAGAATCATCAAGCATCACAAGAAAAGTAACATTAATTTTAACAATGATACATAATGCATTATTTACCATTTGGACTGTATAAATGAGTATAAACAACCTGCAACAACTATTGTTCTACAGCTTCCGGGTCAATGACCCCCATCTCGATCAGGTTTTTCAATCCAGTTTCGATCCATTGAGCAAATACTGAGATGGCCCCTTGTTTTGCTTCTGACATAAATGTAACTCTTCATTTTCTGTGCACGTCTTCTAGAATCTGCGGAAATACAATTATTCAAATTATCGTTTCCATGTTGTCGCGGCAGGAAGTAATAAGAGCCAAAATTTACCATTTATTTATCCCTGAAAATAGACTGGCCATGGGAGTTTTTTGTTTTTTCTCCCTTTCAAAATTCAAAATTTATTGCTTATTTATCCTTGAAAATAGATTTTACTACATGGGAGTTTTTATTGATGTTTTTTCTCCCTTTCAAAATTCAAAATTTAAGTAGTATATGACTTAGTGTAGGGATCAAGGAATTTTGAAAATGTGCACACAATCCACTTTTCCCAATAGCACGTCATACGCAGTTTTTAACTGTTTTTTGACGTAAAATAAATAAATAAATAAATAAATAAATAAATAAAATAAATAATAAATAAATAAATAAATAAATAAATAAATAAATAAATAAATAAATAAATAAATAAATAAATAAATAAATAAATACAAACAACAACAACAAATAAACAAACAAACAAACAAACAAATAAACAAACAAAAAAAACAAACAACAACAACAACAAATAAACAACAACAAACAAACAAACAAACAAACAAACAAACAAACAAACAAACAAAACAAATAAACAAACAAACAAACAAACAACAAATAAATAAATAACAAATAAATAAACAAACAACAAATAAATAAACAAACAACAAACAAACAAATAAACAAACAAACAAACAAACAACAACAAACAAACAACAAATAAACAAACAACAACAACAACAACAAACAAACAACAACAAACAACAAACAAACAACAAATAAATAAAGAAATTCAGGCGAGACTAGAAAATCAAATTATTTCAATAAAGGATCACACCCATAAAATTCGAACAAGGAAACAAATTCAGATCTTGGGAAATTTTCCTTTTGTAAGAGAACAATTAAAGATAGGAACAATTTACCCGCAGCAACTTTCAAAGCTTTTCCTCAGTGTCTGAAGTTTTAGAAATAAGTTAGAAAAATATGAGAGTAATAGACATTACATGAGTAAGTGCTGTGAAGTGCTGTGAAGTGCTGTTACGTGTAATTCAAAGCAAATACAGTGTAGTGTAGTGCAGTGCAGTGCAGTGCAGTTAAGTGTAGTGAACGCGATTCAATGAATTGAAAAAATTAGCCAATATTCAGGTAGCTTGTATTAAATTTTAGCATCAACAATACATAATTATTGGATGTAATGACAGAGTTGAAATATTTGTTATACTTAATAATAGTGATAGTATGATTATTGCATCTTCTGTACTCCTCTATTATTTTTATTATTATTATTATTAATATTGTTATTATTATAGTAGTTATTGTTATTTAACTGCCACCGGGTCATACCCAATTGCAGTTCAAATAAAAAAATGTAAAAATTAATTGGTCAGCCCAACCGGGATTCAAATCCCGGTCGGGGCGACCAATGCGTTGAACTAATTTAATAAATCTGCAAAATAGATTACAGTACGGATAAGTCCCTTTAGGGAAGTCCGCGAATGATGAAAATCTAGAGATAACTCTGAACAAAATTAGTAATCTCTCTTTTAACTCCATTGTTGTATGTGGAGATTTGAATATTGATTTTCTGAGCGAATCCCACAAAAAAGAGCATTTTCTCGATTTAATTCATTCTATTAATTTAGATATTACAGTGAACGTACCTACACGGAATACTCTTAAATCACAAACAGCAATAGATCAAATTATAGTTAATAAAAACTACAACTAGATATGAAATAATAACGAATAAATATAGTGTTTATAATAATATAATAATACTAATATTAGCTTGCAGTGACCATGATGCACACAAATTTACAACTTAATTAATAACATGAATACTGACACAATACATAAAACAGGCATGTGCAGAGCATTTACTAAAGATAACATAAAATTATTTACGGACTACTTGCTGAAGAAACTATGGGAGGCAGTTTATAACGCTATTGACACAAATGAAAAATATACTTTATTTTTCTCAAAGCTTGAGATGTGGCGATTGCCATTCGCCAGGTCTGGGCTTCTGCGGATGCCCCCTTAACTGATTGATTGATTGATTGATTTTTTCGTGTTGCCGGGCGCGTCAACGGCTTCGGTCATTAGTCCCGTTAGCGTAGTGCATGTTTTTCGCGGGGGATGGCGGTGATCTGCCCCCGCTGGATGGCCAGATCCGGCGCCGACCTACCGTCGGCTAGTGGGGTCTCCCCCTAACCAGGACTCTCCCACCAGCGAGGCACCGCCCCAGCCGGGACAAGCTCTAAGCTCCCGATCGGTCTCCCGGAATATGTGGTAGTGTAGTAGCGCAGTAAGTGTGCGTGTGTGAGGATAGGACAATAAGAGGAAGGAAAGATCACGCGCGGTTCGTGGCCCGTTTGTTAGGGTACTGCTCCGGCATTCGCCTGGTGTTGATCGGAGAAACTACGGAAAAACAACCGATCAGAGCAGCCGGCCGCTAGAATTCTCCTTCGAACAGCGACTGAATTCGACCTAGCTGAAAAGTTAGTGTCGAAAATCCTGCCGCCGTCCGAACTCGAACCTAGGACTTCCCGGTCACGGGCGCTGCAGTGACATCAGATGATGCACTGAGCTATCGCTCCCGGTCCACCTTAAATGGAATTTACGCGAGTACCACGTGGCTCCAATGTCTACAAACGTAAGTGGGCGGAAAGGCTGGGACCGTGGGGGAAGGGTAATTACTAGACTACGATTCACGTGGGTTCTAAGTAATTTTCTATTTATAAAAATCGCAATTATTAATTCGGTAAAAAGCTAAATGTCCTTTACATACTGTTGATGTATTATGGATTTATCTTAAAATTCTAAATCTTGGGAGAAGAACTGATAATTTTTAACGTAACAAAAGTACTAATTAGGGAGCATCTATAGCTAAACCAAAATTTGAACCATTCCATTATCAACCATACAGGATTTGTAATATTTATTACTTCATTTATTTTATTAAACCTTTTTCACACACCCATTTTACGAAAAAACGCATATAACAATTCAAAATAATACGTCTATGTACTACCTTAACTGCGCTTCCTGCGCATGCGATCGTGGTCATCATTGGCTTCTTCCGTTGGGCCATCTTGCTCAGACTTCAATCCACCCCAGTCCCAGCAACAGCTGGCAATATCTTTCCGAGGACAGAAACATGCGTGTTTACATTACGACCGGAATATCTAGCAAGAAATATTGCCAAAATCAGAAATATTTATAGCCGCAATGTTTACATTGGTAACTTTTCTTGCAAAATTATATTACTGGCCATTTTCTTGCAAGTGTAGAGCCAGCTTAAGAGTACGTGTTCCGGACTCTGAGAAATATGGAACGCGACAAACCTCGGAGAAACGGGAAAACAACGATCAAGTTACATTTAGATCACAATTTTGAGAAATATTAACGAGTAAAGAATTAATAATAATAAAAAGGTGGATATGCAGTTTGTGTCGCGACTGGGCTTTACTTCCCCTCCGAAGCAAGGCGTACGAAGGAATTTTTAGCCCTTAATAATCTACGACTTCGATCGGGTTTAAACCCGCGGACTCGGGTTTAACAGCCGGATACGCTACTTTTTTTCTGTTTGCTCTATATTCACTTCAGTTGAGTCTTCCACCATAAAACACAAGAAAGGAAGGAAAAAAACAGTTTATTTCTTAGGAGTTAAGTTATTAAAGTTATGAAAAACAAAGGCAAAAGAACGAAGTGCCTGTTACCTCCTCTTCATTTCAGTTATTATGAAATAATGCAAAATTCACATATTATCCTTATGCGTTTGTGGATAAAAGTCAACTGAATGTGACAAACAAGGAGGTAAACCCAGATGATATTCACCAATGGTACAACATAAAATGAAGAAAGAAAAAAAGCTTTTTGTTCTATCAGTGGAATCACTTTAACACTTTTCTTGAATCCACCTCAACATGTAGTGGGCTCCAGTGGATCAGAGTTGAACGCAATGGATCACAACACCAAACATCACCAACGCACTTCACTGGGCCAGTCACTGGAATTCAGTATTGGTGGGATACCAAAATGAAATTACCATCAAGGCTTTGCCTCAAAGCAGACAATTCAATTGACATTTTCCAAGATCAACACTCCAGAATGATAGGTGAAAAATTTATAATTCTTGGTGTGGAAGTTGCTATAAACATCGAATTTTCAAATAAATTCCTGAATAATTCAATGACATTTTCATATTCTAAGCAAATGAAAACTCTTGGTGAAAAAATTCTATTTTGAAAGTGAGATACTTAAGCAATTAAGTAACAAAATGACAATAGAAGTTGAGAAAAGATGTTAAAAAAATTATCTAGAAAATTCTTCAAGAGAAAAAAAAATCATCACATAAGTTCATTAAATTAGGATACATAAAGTGTTGTAGGAAACTGACTTAATAATACACAAGTGTAAATAATAGAAAAGCTATACATTAAGGCATTAGTACACAAAGAACTGCTTAAATATGAAATAAGAAACTGTCACATGTCTTCACTATTGTTTTTTAACTACACTGTTTTGAATATTTATACATAAATTAAATTTAATACTTCCAAGATCCAAAGTTCTTCAAGGGGTACCGTACTTATTTGATGAAAATTTGAGTATCTTATTGGATGAATTTGTCAATACTGCGCAGCTTAAAAAAAAGGTTGAGCTTTTTTCACTAAGTACTTCAAAAAATTTGTGCGTACAAAATTATGGGTTTCTGGAGAGAGAGACGAGGGAGAGAGAGAGAGAGAGACGAGAGAGAGAGAGACGAGGGGGAGAGAGACGAGGGAGAGAGAGAGAGAGACGAGGGAGAGAGAGACGAGAGAGAGAGAGACGAGGGAGAGAGACGAGGAGAGAGAGACGAGAGGAGAGAGAGAGAGACGAGGGAGAGAGAGACGAGAGAGAGACGAGGGAGAGAGACGCAGAGAGAGACGAGGAGAGAGAGACGAGAGACGAGGGAGAGAGACGAGAGAGAGAGACGAGAGAGAGACGAGAGAGAGACGAGAGAGACGAGGGAGAGAGACGAGAGAGAGACGAGGAGAGAGAGAGACGAGGCAGAGAGAGACGAGAGACGAGGGAGAGAGAGACGAGGAGAGAGACGAGGGAGAGAGAGAGAGGAGAGACGAGGGAGAGAGACGAGAGACGAGGAGAGAGACGAGAGAGACGAGGGAGAGACGAGAGAGAGACGAGGGAGAGAGAGTGAAACAATTATCTGTCATTCCCAAAACCATCTGACTCGATTCACCACAAATTACTTATCATCAACATGTTCATTATCGCTAACTGCATCAGCTTCTGGTGGAATAATGTTCAACGAAATGTAACCTTTATCGTCCACCACATGATCTTCGAACTCTGAATCATGTAATTGTTCTAAATATTCAGTAAGTTCGGCAGTTGTGCGAAAATATTGCCCTAAATGAACAGACAAACTAAATCAAAGTCGTAAAACAATGTAAACAAACGAACATAACCTCACCACGAGAATATACATGTTGGCTAATTCAAAATACGAAATGGAATGATTACTACATATGTGCCCAATGTCCTATGGATAGGACACGGAACTTTAACAAATATTTGTGAACAATATAATTTTTTTGGAATAAAAATAACTTTGTAAACACTTATAAACACCCTTTGAGAAACGTACATTAGCGGGAAAATGAATACTAACTTCTACAACCGGAGACAATGATATAGTTGTTGACTTACTCAGTGCCATAGCCTCAAAATTGAACTTCAGTAAATTGGGGAGCTCTAAATCCCAAAATCCAGTACTAAGCGCATACAATGTTTCCACAAAGTAAACCCAACCTATACGTCACAATTAGTGCAACAAAACCGCCACCAGATGTCTTCACCTGTTCGTAATAACGAAATAAATGAAGTACTACAACCGTCCTGTGTATAGGACATTGGGTCCAAATGGGTTAAAGTCAAGACGAGTTTGTTGCTAGAATCATCTAAGATTATATTTTGATTTGATAAGAATAATGTATTTGAATGGAGGTTGAATAAGGTTTAAATGAGGAGAAGATTGAAGAAATGCTGTTTGCATAATATTGTAAATTTATTTAATTCAATATCAATTTTATCAGTAGAAATTATGATATTTGGAAGTTGAAAATGAAGTGAAAAATTAACGGTAATAATCCCAGTTTGTATATTTATTGTAAATAGAATAAGATTCATTCAATAAGAAATTTAAACTAATATTAACTGGAAGATGATCTCAATAAAATTCAGAATGGTGATTGATAAAACTGAAAAAAAAAATTTGTTATTATAGCTAAAATTTCAGGATATCATTATTATGACTAGGGCTGGTTCAAATGGGGACACAAATATCTAAATTATTATTTGTGATACATAGTTGTAATCTGGAGGATTTGTTTTTGACAAACCCAAGAAATGCTTTTGCTGATCAAATCACCCATAACAATAGTATGAATAGCAGTATGAAAACATGTATTATAAAATTTGAGTAGAAAATGTTTTATTAGAAGGTTTATCAACCAAATATATTAAATAATTAGTGTTATTTATTATTAATTTATTTTAATTGTTTAAAATGTTTTTGGTAAAATACATGAATTTTATTTTAATTGCCACCCACCAGAACCTTGATTGGAAATTCTGTCATTTCTGTATATTTTATAATACTTTAATCAAAAAATTTTAGAAGAATTAGATGAGTCTATGAAACACAAGCTTTATCAGTATTATGTGTGAATAAGAATTTAAAATTTGTTAAATTGGAATTTAGATTGTAAACAAAAAAATATTTTAAAAAAAAATAATTGAAGAAAACATTTTTTGAATTATAGTTGAAATTAGTGTGAAAAATTGCGTTTGGAGTATTTCATTTTAATATATGAGAATAAGAATTTTATTATTATTATTAGAAGTTTGATGTTGAGGAGAGTTTCACGGGAAGATTGTTTTTGAGAACTGAGATTAGAATAATTATTTATGACATCAGGAAGATTAGGGAAATTGTGAGATTTTAAATTTGGAGAAAAATTATATGTAAGTTTTTGTGTTAAGAAAATTTTGTAAATTGAGAGTTGAGTGAATTTTTCAGTTCTTTGTAAACTTTGCATCCTCAATAATTACACAGACCTGCAATGAAAAAACTTTTTTGAAAATTTCAACTGTCCCTCATGTATTTTTGTACACTGAAATCGAAAATGTAACTAGAAATACTCCATCATGCACAGTTTTTTCACAAATTGATGTTAATTGTGGGAATGAGTATGCTTCAATACCTGTGGGGCATTCAGTTCACGTGAAAGAAACTTACGAAAATCTTGAACTGATCCTTACTAAAGTATAGTACGACAACCAAGGCTGGGTGATAAGTGAAGACCTGAAGATTATGTGCATGCTTCTGAAGACAGTCTGAATATAAATGATTTCTTCTTTCATTTGTGAATGGGACAATGGGAGAGTTCACCACTAGGGCGAATCACAATGGCCCCCAAGAACTTCTTAGGAATTAGGAACATTTTTAGGAAAGGGCATGTTGATACAAAGAAAATACAACTACTATCTTTGCATATAAAATTGGGACTCATGAAACAGTTCACTAAAGCTCTGGCAAAAAATGTAAGGTGCTTTAAATATCTCTGTGATAAGTTCTCACACCTCTCAGAAGCCATGATAAGGGAAGGGATTTTTGATGTACCAGACATAAACAGACTTATGTTAGATTCATTTACCACCACAATCACAAATATTGAAAAAAGACCTTGGATTTCTGTTGAAAGAGAAGTTCAAAACTTCCTAGGAAACAAGAAAGTCCTGGATTTTGCAATATTTTTTTAAATATGGTGAAGAACTTGAAAGATTTATGATGTTAGATGAGCTTGAAGGTTATTTTTCTGGTTGTACTTTGTATTTCTTTCCTGAAAATCATGGTGTGAGAAGCAAGGAGAATATTTCCACCAAGATATTAAGGAGAATGAAAAGAGATATCAGGAACAATAGAATATAATCATGATGGGTGTCTACTGTTGGGTGCTCTACCAAAACAGGCTATGGAGCATACTTAAGGGGAAGAGCAATACGCACAGCTTCACATGGAAAAGGAATTTCAAGACATTTAAATACTTTTATAAATAAAAGTTATTAAATAGTTTGTATAATAAAAATTGTGTGTAATTTTGCCAGAAAACATGTTTTATTTTTTCATATACCCTTAATAAATATGATAATGTAACGTCGATTGGCTAAAAAACTTCTAAGTGTGTTGTGAAAAAATGGTGCATAATGGAATAAAACTGAGCTCAGATATGAAATGAGCACCCCAAAAAGCTATATATTTTGTATAACTTTTTAAACAAGTTTTTATGACGTTTAAATTTGCAAGCCTGTGTTAGCTCAATGAGGACTAAGTCAATTGATGCAAGTAGGAATAGTACTTTGAGGGTGATTGCAAAGTGAATGGTAATGGTGATTTTTTGTACATATGATGCCTCGAGGAGATAAACAACAGTTAGCTTGAGTATAATTTTATCTCTGGCATCTTTTACAATGAATTGGAGAATTAGTACAATTTTTTGGTTGAACTTTAATGTAACTACACTTTTGAGATATTAGGTGTATTATATGCAATGCCTATAAATGTCTGAGTAATATGTACCAATTTGTCTAATAAAAAAATTCTTTGTGTAAATGCTTTTATCTTTCTGTACATAGGTAGCTCTTAATGTTTTGGAATTGGTTATACTGGATGTTCCTAGGCAACATCGTTCGTACATATTGTAAAGTTTGGCCCAGTCAAATTACACCAAAACCTAGTGATCAAAAGAAAAAATCCCTGAGTTTTGAAACTTGGCATATTTGTTAGCTGGTATTATTTGTTATATAATACACTAAAAATCATGAAGGTGGGCGTGTTTGAAAATGCTTTTGCAACGTTTTTTTTAATTTAATTTTTTGCATATATCTCCATAACTATCAATTATACCGAAACTCACATACTACACAAAATTAAAGCAGACAAAATTTCCTACAAAAATGATCTTATAAGGTTTTGTGGTAAAATTAACTGTTTTAGTTATTTTTTTTATCAATAATAAGTAATTGCATATTTTGCGCAAAAAATTAACATTATTCATCTTTACAAATCTTATTTTGTACATCGACTTGCGAGTATCTGAGCTCATTGGGTACGAAAACTGATAATTCATAGTTTATTTGATAGGGATCGAGTACAAATATTTGGTAAAGGATTGTGTACACTGACAACATACAAATTAAATAAAAAACTACAAATGGAATAATAACGTTTATCGTGTACATTGAGGGTCAACAAAACCCGGGAGTGCTTGCAATAGATCTGTGAGATCCAAGTTTGGGCAATTTTAGATTCCTGAATTACTGCATTAGTCTGGTATTTCAGGTATTCGTTCATTTTACTTTTCTGAGATCGCCTGGCCTTTTATTTTTATCCTTTCGCTGAATCATTTCCCGTGAGCGTGTTGACACTTCTATACGCTTCTATCGCTGCGCGATGTCTGTCATATAAATGCTGAGTAAATGCCCTTGTTTTGCCTCTGGACATAAATGTAATTTCATTTTCTGTGCACGTCTTCTAGAATTCAGTGGGAAACACAATTCTTCAAATTATCGTTTCCATGTTGTCGCGGCAGGAAATAATAAGAGCCAAAATTTATTGCTTATTTATCTTTGAAAATATATTTTATTACATGGGAGTTTTTTTGTTTTTTTTTCTCCCTTTCAAAATTTATTGCTTATTTATCCTTGAAAATAGATTTATTACATGGAGTTTTTGTTTTCTCTCCCTTTCAAAATTCAAAATTTATTGCTTGTTTATCCTTGAAAATAGATTTTATTACATGGGAGTTTTTTGTTTTTTTTCTCCCTTTCAAAAATTCAAAATTTAAGTAGTATATGTCTTAGTGTAGGGATCACAGAATTTTGAAAATGTGCACACAATTCACTTTTCCCCATAGCACGTCATACGCAGTTTTTATCTGTTTTTTGACGTAAAATAAATAAAAATAAATAAATAAATATACGTTGTGTGCAATGGCACCAGTGCGTCGTGAGACCCTGGTCTGCACGGTACGCATCATGGCGTTATTGTCAATTGTGTCTATGACAAGTGCCTATTCAGAAAATGAAAATATGACAAGTGCCTATTCAGAAAATGAAAAAAAAATGCCTTATCTACAATCGACAGTCACAATTTCTTATCAAAGAGAAAGAAGATTTACAGACGTCTGTAGGGAAATAAAAAAAAATGGAAACCTTGCAAAATGGAGAAAATACAAAGACTTTTAAAATATTATTGGGAAAAAGTAAAATACACATTTGTTTAGAACATTCCAAAATAATTTGTGGAAATTATATTTAATATTATTAAATAGGATAATAAGATTATAATGATTTTTGTGTGTTCTTTGTCAGTGTTTACCTTTCTCACCGTAAGTATTCAGACATGGATTCTGCAGTGTAAGATTCATTAACAATTGCATTGGGGGACATGTACAAACCAAATAAAATACGTATTTCAGTAAATGGACCTTCCGATCATTCGCATTCTCAAAAGGGTGCAGCTATATCTCAGAGATACATTGCGGGCACACCCGGGCTAAACTGAGAGTGTCAATGATGAAAGACAATGACGAAGGGATCCAGTGATTATCAAATTGGGGGAACCCCCAATATGCCTGAAATCACTATTGGCATCGACAGTTGTGCAATGAGTTCTTCTGTTGTTTTAACCAATGACTGCCTCGGTTAATTGGAACTACGGTAATACCAAAATCACTACAATTAAAAACGTAGCAAAGAACAGTAAAGAAAGTGGTGCTGGTCCCATATTCATTGAACATTTTGCATTTTCGGAAATTGCAAAAGTTCAAAATATATTTAGCGATTTTCAACAACTTCAAAATTGACGCTAGATTTTTTTTCGTAATGAGGTCTTTTCGTGAAAACTAGTTCTTGAAATAATCTTATATCCAACTTTGAAAATATGAGTAGTTTTTGCGTAATTTTGTGTACAGGCAATTTTGAAACAATTGAAAACAATTATTTATCAAAAACGCCTTGATATTTTTTCTTTAAATATTTTTCTCGTATGCAGTAAAGAATCGCAAGGAAAGTAGTGCAGGTCCCATTATCGGCGAACTCTCTGTATTTCCGAAAATTGCAAAGAACAAAAAATGAACCTTGTGAAAGTACAATATTGATGATAGATTTTTGTTAAAGAAAATCCGTTCGAAATAATTCAATTTTTAAAACACGGCATTTGCATATTTTAAAAAATACGAGTAGTTTAGTGTCGTTTTGAATTTTTTAATTTGCAAATTTGAATTTCCCGCCTTCCGCTTACTAGGAGAGAGCATTTTTTTCTATAAGAAGCAAAACCGTTAGACCTTAGCTGCATATGTCCCGTCAACTTCGGCGCGGACCAAACAGGAGTATAGAATGTCTTAGCGATCACGGATAAATCGACATCTGGCATTCAGGACTGAAAAAAATACTTAAATGTTTCGTTTAGGTTGTTTACATCTATTGAAGAAATAAAATTCGCAAATTATATTACACAATGTCAAGCAACAATGAAAAAGTCCTGAGATCCCCAATTGGGGATCGTGGCAGTTAATGGGTTAATTGTCGAATTTGTGTTGATATTAGCTTTAAAAGAATTAGTTTTCGCACGCAAAGTTCTACGATTAATAACGAATTTTACAAAATAATGATATCCGGAATGTGTTAATGGGACAGAAATTGCGTTATAAATTTATTACCTAACCGTTACTAAGGTCGAGAAAGTACATGCTATTTCAGAACTACTAGTTTCATTAATAGCTGTATTAGAGCTTTTTAGGTCTCTCAATTCAGTCAAACCTTAAATGGAACGTCCATTTAAATGAATTGAACACAAAATTAAGTTCATTATGCTACGCGTTCAGAATTATTGTAAATTCAGTCAGCCTTCATACTGCTCGTTGTGTATACTTCGCGAATGTTCATTCTCCCCTGAAATATGGCATAATATTCTGGGGAAATACATCCCCAGAATATATAGCTCCCAGACTTATAGCTCCCAGACTTTTAGATTACAAAAACGAATTGTACGAATAAAAACCAAATCCCACCCACGTGATTCATGTAAGCCTCTCTTCATTAATCTAGGAATTCTACCATTACCGTGTCTTCTTATATACGAATCAGTGGTTTTGTAAAAAATGACTTGCTCAAGGGCGGGAATATATTTTCAGAAAATGCCGAAGTCTATTACTATAACACTCGACGTAGAAATCATATTCATAAGGTGACAGTATCAACAGCTCATTACAAAAAATTCACATACAATACATGTACATTATTTTACAACACTTTGCCAGATGAAATTAAACGATTAAATTCAATAGAAAAGTTTAAACCCAAGTGAAATCGTTTCTGCTGCATAACTGTTTCTATACAATTAGAGACTATACTGAGCATCACAAGAAAAGTAACATTAATTTTAACAATGATACATAATGCATTATTTACCATTTGGACTGAATAAATGAGTATAAACAACCTGTAACAACTATTGTACTACAGCTTCCGGGTCAATGACCCCATCTCGATCAGGTTTTTCGTTCAGTTTCCCTGATCCATTGAGCAAATGCTGAGATGGCCCCTTGTTTTGCTTCTGGACATACGTCTTCTAGAATTCAGTGGGAAATACAATTATTCAAATTATCGTTTCCATGTTGTCGCGGCAGGAAGTACTAAGAGCCAAAATTTATTGCTTATTTATGTTTGAAAATAGATTTTATTACATGGGAGTTTTTTTCTCCCTTTCAAAATTCAAAATTTATTGCTTATTTATCCTTAAAAATAGATTTTATTACATGGGAGTTTTTTTGTTTTTTTTCTCCCTTTCAAAATTCAAAATTTATTGCTTATTTATCCTTGAAAATAGATTTTATTACATGGGAGTTTTTGTTTTTTCTCCTTTCAAAATTCAAAATGTATTGCTTATTTATCCTTGAAAATAGATTTTATTACATGGGAGTTTTTGTTTTTCTCCCTTTCAAAATTAAAAATTTATTGCTTATTTATCCTTGAAAATAGATTTTACTACATGGGAGTTTTTTTTCTCCCTTTCAAAATTCAAAATTTAAGTAGTATATGACTTAGTATAGGGACCACAGAATTTTGAAAATGTGCACACAATTCACTTTTCCCCATAGCACGTCATACGCAGTTTTTAACTGTTTTTTGACGTAAAAATAAATAAATAAATAAATAAATAAGGGCGGGAAGAAACAATAGAGTCCATTGTAGAATTAATGCCTCAAATATCTGAACCGGACGTGGTAATCCAGCAAGTAGATATTTGCCCAAATGAACACCAACACTCTGAAGATTCTATTGAAATTCCACTGCTCTAACAATTCCGCCAACAATATCAGACAACAAAGCAGAATACTGGGGATTTGCATATCAAACAAGACCAAGAATACCAAGACAACACAGTTCCAAGAAATTGGCACAATTAATAAAATTGGCAAATAAAAATATACTCCCCACTGAAATGGAACAAGTAAAGAATATAACACACGGCCAAATTGATTCAACCATTTATTGCATGGCAATGGCAATTGTAAAGGCAAATGGCGGGAAAATTATTGAAACTCGAGAACAAGGGCACCGACAACTGCATGAACCACCCTGGAAGATAAGGTTGGAGAGGAGAATAAAGCGGCTAAGATCAGATATAGCGGTTCTGGAAGCCTATCTGAGGGGAAATAAAGGCAAAAAGATGAAGAGAAAAGCATAAAAAATTATGAGAATGCATCGCAAACACGCAGCGTACAATCCTGAAAATGACTATATCCTAGAATATATAGATACTTTGAAACAAAAACTTAAGCCAAAGATTGAGACGCTATAATAAGAGTTTAAAGCGGAAAAATGATAACCAAACTTTCAATAGAAACCAAAAAGTGTTTTATAGGAAATTGAACGGAGAAATTCAAAGCATTGAACTGCCAGGGAAGTCAGCTGTAGAAGAATTCTGGGGGAGAATATGGTCAATAGAAGGCCACTTTCAAGACAACACATCATGGATGAGTGATGTTACGAACCCTACTGCTAATATCAGACACATGGATATCTTACGGGCTACTATTCGTAAACTGGCTAACTGGAAATGCCCTGGTCCCGATGGGCTTCATAACATCTGGTTCAAGAGATTCACATGTCTCCATGAAAAGATCTTGACACTTGTGAATCATTACCTGAAAAATCCGGAAGAAACTCCAGACATCTTGAGTGAAGGTGTCACATATTTAAAACCAAAACAATGACACTACACATCCAGGGAATTACCGACCAATCACATGCTTAATGCATTATAAAGATCATGACTGGCTGTCTACATACGATCATCGAACAACATTGTACACAAAATAACATATCGAAGACCCAAAAAGGCAGCTGCAAGGGCTCATTGGGAAGTAGAGAACAGTTAATAATAGACAGTGTTATCATGTCTCAGGCATGCGGAAAAAAGCGTAACCTGTATACTTGTTTTATTGATTATAAAAAAGCATTCGACATGGTCCCTCACGATTGGCTCATCCATGTCCTTAGAATATATGGTATAAACCCTATGATTGTGGAATTCCTCAAGTCTGTAATGAACCACTGGTGTACGAGAATACACATGCATTCAGGGAACGAGAGAGTAGTCTCAAAGATTTTGAAGATTAAGCGGGAATATTTCAAGGAGATAGCCTCAGTCCGTTTTGGTTCTGCCTGGCCATTAACCCCCTGTCATGTTTATCGGACAACACCAAACTGGGATTTGAACTGAAAGGTCAAGAAAAGTGTGTGATCACTCATCTGGCATACATGGATGACATAAAACTATACTCTGGCTCACTACAGGGTCTGAAGAAGCTAATATATATCACTGAAAGATTC
This sequence comes from Teleogryllus oceanicus, assembly GCA_964035755.1. Classification (NCBI taxonomy): domain Eukaryota; kingdom Metazoa; phylum Arthropoda; class Insecta; order Orthoptera; family Gryllidae; genus Teleogryllus; species Teleogryllus oceanicus. The sequence goes on along the minus strand of CAXIVR010000011.1, from coordinate 33,627,572 downwards.
TCTAGTGATATAGGCATGCAGTTTGGCATAGAAAAATGCAAAATACAAAGTATTCAAAGGGGAAAATTCACAGACAGCACAGAGCACCAGACTGCATCAAGAGAGATCATCACTGCATTGGGAATGAATGAGTTTTACAAGTATTTGGGGATACAGCAAAATAAAATGATTATACACAGTCAGATAAAAGAGAAGTTAAAAACAGAGTTTACCAACAGATTGAATGCCATACTCAAGACTTCCCTCAACTCTCGTAATCTTACAACAGCAATTAATACATATGCCATTCCTGTGATTACTTACTCATTAGGCATTATAAAATGGACCAGAACTGATTTGGACTCACTGGAGAGGATTATCAGGGTCCAAATGACTCGTTTCAAATATCACCATCCAAAAAGCTCTATCCAAAGAATAACACTACCAAGGAAATTAGGGGGTAGGGGCATCTTAAATATTGGTAATCTCCATGCAAAACTGATAATGGACATGAGAGAGTATTTCAATGAGAAAGCCTTGTCGTCCCAGCTATATAGAGTAATACAGCAAGTAGATGAGAACTGAACCTTAAACAAAAAAAGTATTAGCTCTCCATGGTAGATATCCTACAGAAATAGCCAAATCAAATGTCGACGCCTGCTTGTCGTACAAGTGGCTTAAAATAGGATATCTCTACCCCGAGACTGAAGGATTCTTGATAGCAATCCAGGACCAGGTAATTGCAACACGAAATTGTCTCAAGCACATTATTAAAGACCCCGAAGTGCCTTCTGATATCTGCCGGGCTTGTGGTGTAGGCCAAGAAACGATCCAGCACATTATTTCGGGTTGCAGTACGCTGGCCCCAAAGGATTATAAACAGAGGCACGATATGGTAGCACGAATCATCCACGCCAAACTTGCGAGAAAATGTGGAACTGCTAGTGAATTTGATACACCCTACTACAAGTACCATCCAAAAAATGTCATCGAGAATAACATCTATAAATTATACTGGGATCGAAGTGTATTGACCGACAAAACAGTTCGTCATAACAGGCCGGATGTAATATTTTGGGATAAATCTAAAAGAAAAGTATGGCTGATAGACATAGCAGTTGTAGATATCAGCAACCTCGACACAACACACAAAGAGAAACTCAAAAGTACAGGGAACTTGCACAAGTTATAAAGGAGCAGTGGCATGTATTGGAGGTGGAGATTGTGCCGATCGTCCTCTCAGCAACAGGTGTGATACCTACCGTCCTGAAGCACTCTCTGAAAAAACTGGGGATCGAGACGAACATTATCATCAATCTACAGAAAGTTGTGATCCTGAGCACGTGTTCTTTAGTCAGAAGATTTATGGGTTCCGAAATAAATTTTTGTTAATTATTTTTTTTTTAATTTGTAAACTGAGTGTTTGAATTTATATTTGTAGAAATGTTTACCTTCTAAATGGTTCTTAAAATGAATATGTTTTTGTTAAAAGTAGTGTACTACGGAAATCATGCTTTGATAGAAATATCTGTATGACTCCTCAAACATGTACCAGAAAGCTGTGAAAAAATAAATAATAATAATAATAATAATAATAATAATAAAATTAATAGTAATAATAAAATTGAAAAAGCGAGAGATTAACATTTCAGAAACTAGATATTTTCGTTGCCGAATTATAGAAAAATTATTTGTAACGGTAAACGAACAGATTTGATTTTTTGTATTGCTAACAAAATAGAAACTCACCCTAAGCTCTGCTACCACTACAAGCAAAAGCTCACCAAAGCGTGCGCATAGCGAAGCTACATTTACGTCCAGAAGCAAATCAAGAGGCCATATCAGCACTTGCTCAATGGATCAGGGAAACTGGACCCGAACGAGATGGGGGTCATTGGCCCGGAAGCTGAAGTACATTAATTGTTACATGTTAAGTCTTTTTTTAAAATTATACGAAATAGTTACGAATAAAAAAAGCTACAATATCAATGTCTGAGTAATCAACATGGACACTAAAGTTATTAAGAAAACACTTTATAGAGAAACCCGAAACTTTTCTCAGGAAAACTTTGACAAAGTTAACTCTTTAGTAAGTTCAGAGAACTGGGAGGAGCTGTACAAAACAAGAGACACAAATACAAATTCTACTTATTAATAAACATATTCCAAAGTTATTTCAACATTTATTTATTTATTTATTTATTTTACGTAAAAAAAACAGTTAAAAACTGCGTATGACGTGCTATGGGGAAAAGTGAATTGTGTGCACATTTTCAAAATTCTGTGATCCCTACACTAAGTCATATACTACTTATATTTTGAATTTTGAAAGAGAGAAAAGAAAAAAAAGAAAAAAAAAACTCCCATGTAATAAAATCTATTTTCAAGGATAAATAAGCAATACATTTTGAATTTTGAAAGGGAGAAAAAAACAAAAAAACTCCCATGTAATAAAATCTATTTTCAAGGATAAATAAGCAATAAATTTTGAATTTTGAAAGGGAGAAAAAAAAACTTTACTCGCAACTTCAATTCTACCGGGAGGTGTCTCTGCTGTCGCGAAACTACATCAGAATCAAGCAGGAGTTTTTGATAAAATGTCGCGACTGGCGCGATGTTACAGCGGCACTACCGAATCACGCAAAAATGTGACATATTCCACCGTGAAAACGGGCCACGCACGCTTTTTGGGCGCATTAGCTCTTTGAAGTGAAAATCTTATTTCATTGGGAGTAAACGGGCGAATGAAGTTCGAAAGAAAATGATACCTTCATTTACACCGCCTATTTGATATCAAACAAGAATTGTCAACTAAGATTAAAAGAGAATGGTGGAATAGAATTGCAACTTTTAGGTACGTACAGTATATATTTCTATTTTGAGTTGTATTGAGTTGTGTTCTAATAGAAAGGCATATATTAGTTTATATGCATTTCTATTGGACATAACGTACTAAACTTGGCCAGTTCAAAGTTATTTTAATGTAAATTGTCAAATTCCTCTAAAAAGCTTATACGAACAAGATAAACAAATATTTCGTTTTACATCATCGGTTTGAATCCTTTCAATTCAAATTCTAATGTTGTTAAGGGGATATAGAGGGCTTGGCTTCCAAACTCATTATTTTGCATTCATTTGTGCTTTTTTAAGAGTCATAAAAGTACCTATTAGAAAAAGTTTTAAGTTATTTAATTGGTTTTTAATAATCAAGTAAGCATTGCAAATTCGTATTAAAATTTAAAAAAATAATATTTATTATGTTGCCAATTCATAGAACTAATTTTAATATAGTCTTGAAGTGTACACACGGTACTAGAAATTGTAGAATTAATTTTTGTGTAGTATTCCTGTATATGTTATAAGTGTATAGAATTTTATAACTGTATTTAAATTGAGACTAAACCCTATCATGTTATGTAAATAATGGAACAAAATAATAATGCATTCCTAAAGAAACTGCTGTAAAACACTTTCTATTTTTTTATTTTTCAATAATTAACACTTTAATTATATTTTCAACTACTATTGTATTAATTTCATTTTTCAGGTAGTTTTTGGCAAAGGTGATGGTAATTGGTCATTAAAACAGGCGACGATTTATTGATGCAGATATTCATTGATATTGTTAATTCTAAATGGCTATTGAATTCTATGACAAGATCATGAAGATGTATTTGAAGATGATGCCAATATACATTTTGCTAATTTTGTAAGCATCATGGACTTTTGTGATTTCATTCGTATTTAACATTCACAAGAAGGGTATACATTAATGGTTTAATTTTTTTAGTGAGTATCATTTTTGACCAGGCAAGTTATTTTAAAATTCTCATTAGGTAATATAACTTTTGTTATAATTCTGTTATAGTTTCAATGTGTACTATGTAATAGTGCTCTCAGAATGACTACAAATGATTTGCAAATAAAAGTATCCAATGTTTTAATGACAATCATTTATTTCAGCAATTGCACAACGTTTTGTAACTACTTTTGTTACATCATCAGGTGCTTAGTGAGGGAACTACTATCCCATTGAATTAACACTGCATTATTTGCAAACATATATTGACAATCAAGAAGAAATATTGATTGACTACAAATGAGTATGAGTAATATAAAAAAATCACATTCACACTAGAATAGTGTCATTAACTTCAAAATGCTGTTTTTTCAGGGTCATTGTTTTAGAACTAGAGTTCTGAATCAAGTTCAGGGAGTGTGAGAATTTGTTATTTTCTTTTATTAGATTATTAATTTTTACTTTGGTTTCCAAGGGAAAATGTTTCAAGTTTTTCATAATTTAGGGTTCTCTACAGTGTGCGTATACTATGGATAACACTGCATTCTCAAACATGCAATGATTTTGGCTATTATTCAGCTTCAAAATTACCAGAGAAATATATCTCAGATTGTATTAATGATTCTTGGGCAAAGAAATGTCATTACTGTTGTAATAGTGTTGGCCTTGATAATTTTCTGAAACGTTTCCCTTGCCAAGTGAAACTTTACTTTTACTTTCCTCTTGAAATAAAACAAATCAATATTACTAGACATGATTCTCATGCCCTTTAAAATGCTAAAACTTGCATACATATGCCAGATATAGTTTGACAAAACATGCACAATCAAATTTTAGCTTGGTACTTTTTTTTCATTGTCTTTTGAAACAAGAACACTAAACAATTTTTCAGTCAAATTCATCCTTTTGTGAGAAATGAATCTTTTTGAACATTCTACTACATCACCAGATGTAATTGGAGCATATTTGTAAGATGAAATCTGAGCCAATGTGAGGTCAAATTCTAAATTTTCTGCTCTTGAATCACAATTTTTTTTCTTTAAATTTCATGGAAGTTTTAAATGAAATTTAAATTTATTGGTTTAATAATTTTTCCTTGGCAGTCACACTTGCATGTCCAAACACTAATTTCAAAGACATTGTAATATCTTCAACAATATTGAATGACTTCAATAGAGGTAAACCTGCTGTTTTCAATTTCTGAATTGGTATAGGCAAATTTACAAAATTTAATTAAATATGCATTTTTATTTTATTTTTTATATACATGGTTTTATAACATATTTTATTTGATTGTTTTGCATGCATGCAGACTAAGAGTCTGCACCTAATTATTTTCCCTTCCCTTGTATCACTGACAGTTACCAGTGATTCTGAGTAGTGATCTATGTGTGTGTGAAATTAATCAATAGTATTCGAAAAATTTAATCCTAAATTTTGAAGCAAACCAGAAAACTATGCATTTAACAAAATAACTTGCCAAATTTAAAAGTCACTTCAGAACTGGTTATTAATTTGCTAAGAAAACTTATTATTTGACTCATCCAATTATATTAAAGCCAATCATTTCGTCCCACGCTAAAGTGATGAGTCTTCTCCCACCTTACACAATACTAAAATTATGATTTATCCCGACCTCTCACTATATTTATTCGCTGTTATTGAATGCACATTCTTCTCTACAATTTTTTATTGTTGCATTCAGGTGAAAACAATAGTTATGAAAATTATGTTTGGCGTGTAGGATTTGTAAATGCAAGCCAATGAGCTTATTCATTGTCAAATGGGCAAAGAGGTTTCTAAGAAATGAGATTGATTCAAATTGCAGATCAATGCTGGGCAATACATTTTAATTCTAGTTTTTAAATTAATTTAACTAATTTGATTTGATTTTTATAGTATGTTTGTACATTTAGATTACAGAAATTGAAATAAAAGAAGTAAAAAATAAAAAAAATTATGGTGGTGATTTCTTCCAAATACTTTTTTATTTTTGTATGTAAACTATTTATGAAACGAACATTTTTTCTAAATTAAATGAATGTGCGGAGGAATGGGAAGCATAACGTGAACATTTGAAAAAGCACAAGTTTAGAATCATTTGAAACAATGAACAAAATCGACCAGGGTCTGCTTTAATCTCCAGAATTTTAGTAATCAGCATCTCAGTTTTAAAAAAGCATGTAGACGCCATTGTTGCCGAGAAGAAGCAAATTACGACAGTGTTTTTCTATAAATTACTATTTACTATTTCTCTTACTAGAGAACGCTTCAAAGGATCAAGCAGATTTGCAGAATAAAACAGCAAAATTATAGAAATTTTGAGTGTGAACAATTTTGGAGGACGCCTAGGAGGCGAAATCAAAATTAAGTGTTAAATTCATATTTAGAAAAGACATGAAACAAGAGACACATTGTCGTGACGTCATGATAAGACGACGCGCGGCGAATTGTAATATTTTATTTAAATAAGGCGCTGAGAGGTGAAGACCCTATGACTATTATCAGAGAAACTTCGGACATAATATAGAGGCAATGATAAGGCAGGTAAACGTTAATAAACGAAAAGAAGAAATACTTTTCGTTATGATGTTCGGCGCATTAAGCGGGTGATCTGCTTTTGTTGGCGGAAAAACTATATAAGCTGAGGACAACAATGCCCAAGGAGAGAAAATTTCGAGCAGTGTGTGAACGGGAGGTCCGTGTTAGACGCTGCATTTTTATGATTGTTCGGAATTTATAGTTTGAAAAACAGTTCATTTTTATCTTAATGGCGCACGAACTTTATAAAAAAATTTACACATGTATTGGCAAATAGTGGCGCATAATTAGTAAATAGTGGCAATGCAGGATAATAGTTTTTTATTTTTGTGATCGCGGCCTGAAGCAGTAATAGGCGGATATTTTTATCGTGTTTAATAACACGAATTTTACGCGATCTCGTCTGAATATTGAAGGGAAGTGTAAACGAAGTTTTGTATTGTAATAGGACATTGTGCATCTACGCGCCGTGATTTTTTAAACATTCAGCGAGGACTTCGTGCGTTGCGCTTTACGCAGAATATTCGCGGTTTTCCAGAATTGTGTGTTTCGCGCTGTGAAATGATCCCCATATGGTAGCTGGAGCTTTAATGCAATTGCGCAATTGAGGGTGTGCAAATTGGTGGCTAGCGACGAACGTGACCTGCACTGCGTGCCGCGACGCCGAACCAGGCTGGCGACGAACGTGACCTGCACTGCGTACCGCGACGCCGAACCAGCAGACGGAGTGGCACGATTGATTGATTTTGGTTTCTGCAAAAACGCATTTCTGTCCAAGATCAAGTCAAATGAAATTGGTACAATTTAAAAGTCAATAAGTTGGTATTGCAGAATGTGCATCCGGTGTGAATGAGATTGTGTGGCATCATCATCGGCAGCAGCAGCGACATCGTCGTAGCAGCAGCAACTGCTTTCGTTGATACATTTAAAGTTTTTAGTTACAGATAGCAGATAAAATTTCAAAAAAAGATATGCAACAGGAGGTTTAGTAGCAGTTCAAATTAAACATTATAAAATATCAATTATAAATATAAATGAAGAAATATACATTTTCATTTTCAGAAGAAAGAAAAAAAAAATAACTATAAGAAATGGGGAATAGTAATAATAATTAATAGCAAATGTTATTACACAGATGAGGAAATAATTGAATGTTGATGAATAAGTTGAGCCACTTTGCTTACCTCGCTGCTTTCGGCAAGTCAGTAGACTGTGCCCAAAGGAAACATGACACGGGGTTTTCACTGCTTTCCAGAGATACGGCGAGGGGTCGGAGGTCTGTTTACTGTTTTCTTGGAAATGTCTTAGGAGGGGGGGGAGTCAGTTAGTGAGGTCAGGGTGTGTAAATTTATTAGGAGAGGGGACAGAGGGAAATTAGTTGAGAAGGGCCTTAGATTTCTGCTTGGCTTGAAATATGTGAAAGATTTCTAAAGCGCTTCTGTTACAGAATTTATTTTCTATTTCAAGAATTTTAATGTCCGAGTCTGGGTGGAAAGTGTGGCCGGCATTTAGATGTGTAGCAAAGTGCAATTTGTTTGTATTGTGCACAAAACAGTCTTTTTTTGCAAAAGTTTATAATTTTTTAAAAAATATTTTGAGTAAAATCTAAAAGTTAAAATTTTTAATGAAGTTTGGTATCACAGTGATCTACAATGTGTGCAATTTTCAGATTTTTATCTGGTCCCCAATACATATTACAGTTGAAAATTTGGAAAAAATCGAAAATTCCAATTTTTAAGAGGGTGTAATTTTCAAGGGGATCGTTTCTTATTTATTATATTTATTATTATTATATTATTAATGATATTTTACAAAAATTAACTATACTGTTATGCTGGACCACTAAAAATGGGTTGACCCATAGTGTTTAGAAATTTGGATAAGTTGTACAAAGGGGATGCTACAGTAGAGATTATAGGTCTTAAAAAGAAATCTCCTTTTTATGAATTTTGATGAAACCATATATCCTTGGAATAATACCTGTGGTTGGATAAAATAAATTATATGTCCTCAAATCAATGAAATGATTAAGTTTCTGTTTTTCTATCAGTGCCCGAGTGTCACCAATAATTTTATGAATATTAATTTTTCCTAGTAAAGTATATTTGGAGGTATAAAATTCAGACGTTTTTTGAATCCATATTGTTTTATCCACAATAGCATGGCTGCCACCTTTATCAAACTCCACTACTAAAAGATTGGGGTTGTCAGTGAAAAATTTGTTTGCTTTTTTGAAGTTTATTTAAAATCAATTCATGTCCACTATTTTTGATAGGTTTAGACACACAGGATGACATACTGTTTGAAAATATCCAATGGATTAAATTTCTTTGTTCTTCCGGCATATTGTATATGTAGTTCTCCAATTCTTAAATATTTTGGATTACAATATTTTTCTTCTCAAAATCGTTTAGAAGAAAGGAAAAGTCTTTGACCAAGTTGATAATGTCAGTGGCTTCTGGGGGAACAATTTGGTCCAAAAAATTATAGAACGAGTGATCTTTGTTAATGCTACTATGCTGGTATTATCAGCGGCTGATTCGAAAATTTTTCTTTCAATAATTTTGAAAGTTCTGACTTTCTTATGACTAAGATTTTATTATTATTGCATAATTTATCTGTGAATTATAAAAATTGTTAAGAGTTTCGAGGTTGATAAAAAATCCGAAAACGAGCTTAACATGTCTGATCTCTTATAGAGAGATTATTAAGTTGAACATATTCCACATTAATAGTAATATTTAAAAATCTAATTTTAAATTTCATAAGGAAACGTTATTACGAAGAATTATTTTTGTCAGTGGTCGAAAAGAAGCAACGGAAATTAAGTTTGGGATAATTCTAAAGCTTCTGTAATTAGTTAAAAATTATAATTGCAGGGACTTGATAATTGTATAACAAATTGAAAAACTAAATTATCATAAGAAAATTGAGATTTTGTCCTTCAATTGTAAATTTATCATCTTGATTGCTTCAAAGGCTGTAAACTTTCTTGACGAGCAATTTACCATTTCAATCATCATACAGTTAAAGATATAAATATTAAAATGCACTGTCACATTATACATGTGCAATGTACACACTGAATTTACTTAGAATTGTAATTTATTTGTCATGAGTTGACATATTCTATACACACATACTCTAGGCTCATGAGCAGCCTACAAGAGTTAGCAGAAACAACAACAGTTCACTGTGTGACGTGAGTGCGTTGCCAATGAGATATCATCGCAGACTTGCTACTGAAGTGAAGCGAGCATGCGTCACAGCCAATTGGTCGTGTGTGCGTGCGTTTGTGCACAGCAAGGGCGCCTCCATCACTAAACGCCTTTCCGCACACATCGCATGAATACGGGCGTTCATTTGAATGTGTGCGCTTGTGTTTTATCAGATTGCCTGACTGACTGAAAGCCTTTCCGCACACATCGCATGAATACGGGCGCTCTCCCGTGTGCGTGAGCTTGTGCCTTGCGAGGGAGCCTGAATCTTTAAAAGCCTTTACGCACACATCGCATGAATACGGGCATTCTATTGAGTGTGTGCGCTTGTGTGTTATCAGAATGCCTGACCGACTGAAAGCCTTTCCGCACACATCGCATGAATACGGGCGCTCTCCCGTGTGCGTGAGCTTGTGTACGGCTAGGGCGCACGCCTGTGTAAAAGCCTTTCCGCATACATCGCATGAATACGGGCGTTTTCCTGAGTGTGTGCGCTTGTGTTTTATCAGATTGCCTGACTGACTGAAAGCCTTTCCGCACACATCGCATGAATACGGGCGCTCTCCCGTGTGCGTGAGCTTGTGCCTTGCGAGGGAGCCTGAATCTTTAAAAGCCTTTACGCACACATCGCATGAATACGGGCATTCTTTTGAGTGTGTGCGCTTGTGTTGTATCAGATTGCAAGACTGACAGAAAACCTTTCCGCACACATCGCATTCATATTGACGTTCTCCCGTGTGCCTGCGCTTGTGCTCGACGAGGTTGCTAGAGTATTTAAAAGCCTTTCCGCATACATCGCATGAAAACGGGCGCTCTCCCGTGTGCGTGCGCTTGTGTACGGCTAGGACGCACGCCTGTGTAAAAGCCTTTCCGCATACATCGCATGAATACGGGCGCTCTCCCGTGTGCGTGCGCTTGTGCTTGGCGAGGGCGCCCGACTCTTTAAAAGTCTTTCTGCACATATCGCATGAATACGGGCGTTTTCCTGAGTGTGCGCGCTTGTGAGAGATTAGATTACTTGACTGACTGAAAGCTTTTCCGCATACATCGCATGAATACGGACGCTCTCCCGTGTGTGTGCGTTTGTGCACGATGAGTTTGCTAGACTGTTTAAAAGCCTTTCCGCACACGTCGCATGAATATGGACGCTCCGCTGGGAGCTGCCGCTGGTGAGGAGCGAGGTCGCTGGACGCGGTGGGAGATGTTCTGCAGACGCCGCGGCGAAACGACTGCGTTCCTGGAGCGCCGCCGCTTGTGATCCCCTCGAGGTCCCCGGAAGAGGCGAAGATGGCGTCGCAGTCGCGGCATTTCAAAGTCCGCATCCGGAACAGGCGCACGTGAGCCTGCAGCTCCGGTGCTGAGGGAGCAGTCCTGGCGCTGTTGGCAGGCCGCTGCCCTCCCGGCCGCACTGGCATCGCCTGTTCCTGGTCCTCGTTCTGTGGCGGTGGAGAGCCCTCTGCGCCTGCGAACGTCCGTAAAATAATTTATTACCACGAAACACAACTCGACACAACTACCGAAAACCGTTCAGTTCCGCGTTCCACAAGCCTATTCAAAAGTCTTACAAGGAAGAAATATTATGGTGCAAAGATGAGATGAAGTAGCGAGAATACGTCAGAGTACCTTCATTAGTATGTTCATTACCGATAGTATTTATTGTATTGTCATCTATTACAAGGATACATAGAACAAGTGACAGAGGATAAGAGGATCTTGAAAAAGATACATTACACCTTAATATGGAAATCGAAAAATAGGGAAGAGGTTGAGGTTTAACATGTGCGAATTCTCGACGACTTAGCAAGTTCTTTAAAATTTGGGGGTACTTTACATGAAGCCCCCAATAAATATTCAAAATTTTCTCAAAAACTGTTCCAAATTATTTCTTTAAATTTCTTGTAACAATAGAGTAATATACACTTATAGCTGTAGAAAATTGATTTCGAGACTTCAACGTACATACACGTTTTGAAGTCCTCTAATACCAAAGTAGTGTTGTGTTCTAAAACGTCCGTCTCTCTGGTGTATGTGAACAACACTAGCGCCTTAACTATATGTAGGATATTAACCGAACTGAATACATCCCTGTCGATCTAGTCTCACTCGAAGCTCTGAGATTTTGAAAAACATTCAATTTTGGGGGGTAGTTTACACGAAGCCACTGCCACATTTTCAAAATTTCTCAAAAAATGCTCCAAATTCTTTCTTTAAAATTCTTGTATGTATGAAATGAAATGTATTTATAAAGGTGGATTATGTCCGATTTTCACTCTTAAATCTGAATTTTCGAAAGTTCCAGACGTTAGAAATGTTTTCGGAGTCTTCCAACAACTACAAAATTGAATATAAAGATTTTTCCTAGAAGTACACTTTTTTCCATAACGTTCTTCCAGTAACGGTAATGTACTTTTTTTAATGTTAGTAATTTTCGTGCAATATTGTGTGCAATGTTAAAAAATTACAAGATTTTCTAAAAACCAGCTCCAATTTTTTTCTTTAAACTTATGGTAGGGAAACAGCTAAATGCACTCTATAAGATGACATAAGCACCATTATGCTCTATTCTTTTGTTTTTCAAAAATTACAAAAATGTAATTTTTGACACTAATATCATTACTTGACTTGTCCTTCACGTCGTTAATATTTACATTAGCTGCAATTTGTTCTCGTTATTGTATTTATAAGTAAATGTCATTTAAATAATGTCATAAACTTTCTAGAAAAAAAAACAGTTTTCTGTGAAAAGTAAATCAATATTCCGCATTTGATGGTCATCACAGATGCAATGATGAATACAAATCGGAAATATTTCAAAAAAATTAAATTTGTGTAATTTTTGAAAAAAACAAACTAAGAATACTCCAAAATAAACTTGCCATATTAAATAGTGCCATTACCACTATCCAGTTGAAAAGTTTCAAGAAAAAATTTGGAGCCATTTTTGAGATTGTGGCAATTGAACATTTCTAAAACAGGAATTTTGAGCTCATTTCAACAAAAAGCTGTTGTTTTCCAGAAACTTAATTTGATTATTTTTAAAGCACGTGTACCCGTAAATACAATAACGTGAAGAAACTGCCTCTAATGTATATTACTGATGTGGGAGATCACACATAAAAATTACATTTTTGAGAAAACAAAAGAATAGAGCAATATGGCATTTATGTCATCGCATAGAGCAAATATTGAGCCGTTATTGAGAAAATCTTGCATTTGTAAATTTTTAAAATTGCAAACATTGCACGCCATATTGTGCGAAAACTACTAACATTTTTTAAAAATTTACATGACAATGTACATGACCTTACAAGAACTAATTAGGAGCAACAAACTCCATTTGTGTCAGCCTGGTGGCCGAGATCACTAAGGCAGTATTGTGTTGATCTCGGACCGAAGGGTTGCTGTTCGAGTCCCGCCTCGGGCATGGTTGTATTTGTGTTCCTCCTTTCACCCCTTATAACCATTTCTGTTTCATCACTATTACTATAACTTTGCTATTTTCGAAATTAAGATTCAAATTATTCTGCAGACATTTATTATATTTTAAAGTATGTAGCATTGCTCAAGTGATAACAACAAAAAGTTGTATTTTGAATAGAAAAAAGTTCATTCTAAGTTAATAACCGCAAAAGAGAAGTTAAACTACTCAAAGAATTACCACGGAAATAATTCATTTCTGTGTTTGTAAGAGCGCCAGAAATTAGGTTGGACGGTTTCGAATGTTTCCTGACAGGCTCATAAAAATCTCCATTCAAGGCAAGACAATCTTCTACACATAGTACGTATTCGTCTAGTTGAGAGCTTGGAAGATTAAAGTTGTTTTCTTCCCCGTTTACTAATGAAGTCTTAGTAAAAGCTGAAAGCACTGGCATGAAGTTTCCCCGAAAATACGATCCATTGTTCTGTTTTGCTTGTTTGATCCTCCTTTTTGTATTCGCAGTAGTTTCAAATACTTCGCATGAATTGCTTCCTCTACCAACGTTATTTCTAAAACTCAATTCAGCTGGCTTAGACGATAGTTTCTGCACTGGTGGTTGCGAAAACTGAAGTGTCGAATTATCTGGCTCCTGTTCGACAGAACTCTGCAATCGATGACATCTCCTCAGTAGAAATTTATTTTCTTCGCGGATCACTATTTGTTTTTCTTGTGTGTACACTATTTCATCGCATAACGCCGCATTTTCAAACACGAATTCCTTCAGTAATCGTTTCATCTTCTGCCATTTCTTTTTGTATTTCTTGTTTTTAGCATTATCCATTGCTGGAGCTTGAGTGCGTGTGTTCCAAATAAACAAAAATCAGTAAATAACTCGCTGGTTAACTTAATTTGTCAAATCTTTCCAAAGAAAAGAGAAAATTCGATTATCACAGATATTTTAGTATTATGCGACGAGAAAAATAATCGACATCACTGAAGTGGCAGCGCCGTCGCAAAACAAAATGCAGAGTGCCTATCGATTGTTATCGACAGAGACACCATAGAGGAAGGAGACCCCTATCTTCCCACCGTGGTGGAAATAATGATATTTCCACCATGCTTCCCACCATGAGTGGCACGCAGTAAGGGAAGGCAAGAGCACTTGCCCTGACGTCATTGGATACCCGCTTTTTCTTTTAATCCTAAACAGATAAAAATGTATTTATAATTTAAAATAACCGCTAATGTAATTTCAGATGCATGCAGATGTGAATTCTATGTATGAATTGCTGGGGATTTTGTTTGAAATAATGGCCGCAAGGACCCGAAGATGTACCCCAAAGGCCCTATGTCTATTTGCACTGGGCCCATTACACTGGTTGGCGGTGATTTTGTTAAATGGCTAATTGTAGTCGTTGCTTATGTAGTTTGCTATGTTTAGGTGGTAAGAGCGAGATACGTGTTATGTTTAGCCTGTCTTTTTTATTGCATTAATCAAAAGATGAGAGGTTGTTTTTTTGTAGAGTCGAAGGTTTCACGTGTAGTTTTGTAGATCAAAGTTGTCGTTTAACATGACTCTTTCGAAGTGACAGATCCGACATGAAATTTTAAAATTCTAGAAAACTAAACATTTTAAATTGTTTAAAACCGTTCTTGGTAGCAGCATTCGAAGAATGATATGAATTTGGACATTTACCGTTCAAATGCGAAATTTTCCAAATCATAGACGATCAGCCCAAATTTATCTCTGGGGCGCTCAGGGGCTCGTGTAGCGCAGTCGGCAACACCGCGCGTGCACTCATGAAATTGTGACAAGTCTTGCAGATCTTAATTCTTCTATCTTTAGCAAATTACAAAATCTACTTCTGGAAAACATTGCCTTGATTTAATCAGATATTCTGCAAGCTAAATGTTTGAATAATGCTTTAATCTGAATGAAAGCCAGATTCGTTAATATTCAATGAATGACTTTGATATCTTATGATAAATGGATGATCTTGAAGTTCATGATTTTGTATATCTTCATTATTATCGTATTTATTGTCAATATTTGACTTTTACTCAGAACAAGACATACTGGTATACTCTTGAAAGGAACGTTTGTGCAATTCCTTCAAGATTGTAAGTCCTACACACTCGCTACTACTTAAATTTTGAATTTGCAGAAGATGAGTTACATTTATTCCGACCAAGGCTCTCAGCAATCTCAATGGATCCACTCTGGACAAAAACATTGCTCGGATGGGGTCATTATCGCAAGCTGAAATGTTTGGATAAATGTTGTTAATCTGAATGAAAAGTCAATTCAGTAATGTTAAATAATGCTTTGATGTACTTTTATGAGTAAATGGATGATTTTTAGTTCCATATTTAGTATCTTCAGTGCAACATTATTTTTTCGTATTGTACTGTATGTAATTCATAGTTAAAACAAAAGATAAGATGTGAATTTTTAATTTTTGACTTTTGCTCCTGAACAATGACTATGGAAGCCGGACTTAGGTACAAACTTTTAATTTATTAATTCCTTCAATTTAGACATTACAATTAAAGTACCTACACGGATCACACAAAATTCGATAAGCAATTGATCAAATTATAATTACAAAACTACACTCGATATGAAGTTGAAAAAAAAGGATACAGTGACCACGATGCACAAATTCTTACCGTTATAAGAAATGCGAACACTGACACAAATAATACACGTATGACTAGATTGCTTACTAAAAGTAAAATAAAATTATTCATTGATTACGATTTATAATACTGTTCATACAAACAACAAATATAATTCCTTTTTTTCAACTCTTTCATTTCATTTTAACACTTGCTTTCCTCTTCAAAAAATAAAATTAAATACTTCACGGAAAAGCAATTCTTGGATAACACAAGGGATTAGGACATCTTGTAAAAACAACGAATTCTTTCTTTGGTTTCTAAACGTCATGACGTATCTCAAGATTGCCTCATCTACTTTAAAAAATACAAATCATTGTTAAGAAAAGTCATAAGGCAGGCTAAAATCATGAAAAACGATCAGGATATTTTGAACTCGAATAACAAAACGAAAGCAATGTGGAATATAATAAAAAATACGACCCAATCAACTAGAAAACTTGTAGAGAATGTTGTTTTAAAATATAACGATAGACGTGTGAACGATCCGGCAACAGTGGCTAGTCTCTTTAGCCAATACTTTTCGAGAATTGCTGCCGATCTCACTAAGGGTCTTCAGCCACAAAATTCAATAATAGACAGTTCACCCAAAATTTTAGGCACGATGTTCGTTTCCGAAACTTCTTCCTATGAAATTCTCAAAATAATCGGTTAACTAAAAAATCAATATTCGTCCGGTTTAGATGAATTCCCGGATTCTTTGTTAAAGACCTGTGCGTATCCCAGTATACACCGTTAGCTCACATATTTAATGCATCTTTATGCACTGGAACGTTTCAGATATTTTCAAAACAGCTAAAATTAAGCCGCTCTTCAAAAAAGGCAACAGAAATGAAATTCAAAATTATCGGCCCATTTCTCTTCTATCAGTTTTTTCAAAAATATTAGACTTTTTTATGTACGAATGGAAACCTTTCTCAGTAAACACGACGCGCTTTCAGATTGCCAGAATGGATTTAGAAAATATTAATCAACGGAAACAGCCATATTTTCTTTTCTTAAAGATGTCGCCTCATCATTGGATCAAAACGAGGCACCTATTGGATTATTTTTAGATCTCTCAAAAGCTTTTGACGTCATTGATCATGACACTTTAATTTCAAAATTACCTTCATATGGAATCCGTGGTATTGCTCTAGATTGGTTATGTTCGTACCTTAAACAACGATTTCAGAGAGTGGAAATACCTTACTGGATTGATGGAACATTACGTACGCACCTTTCCGACTTTGCCCATTGCACATGGAGTTCCTCAAGGATCGATTTTAGGCCCTATTCTGTTCCTACTTTACGTAAACGATATGCCCTCGACGATTCGAAACGGAAGAACGGTTCTCTTTGCGGATGATACGAACATCCTTTGCAATAAAGAAACCGTAAATAGTACAATATCAGATGTTTCAAATTGGTTCCAAAATAACAAATTAATAGTAAACGAAAAGAAAACGGTAAAACGGTAAGTGTTTTTAGTTAATTAAAGATTTTTCTGAAGGTGTGCCCAGAACAACTTTGTACTTGGGGGCCCACTGTATCTACATCCAGCCATGGACAAATGAAATTGAAATTGTGAGAGGAATGATAAATTCAGCCTTTGGTAGTATTAGTATTTATAATAGAAACCCCTTTTCTCGCTATATTTTGTTTGCATTCCCTGAACAGTAGTAATGCATTCTGAATGGATATCATGTCTTATTTCCAAAACATTATTTCATTTTGAGTGCAACATCAAGACAAATAATCACAAAAGATCTTGCCACTTGGAAATCTCTTTTGAAGATTTGATCTTCAACAATTTTATATTATTATTGAGAGTCTAAATAATGCTCTCAGAATTATATGATGCTGTAATTTCAATTTATCATTTTTTTTAGTTGGGCATGTACTTTTCACAATAATCTGCATCTAAATCAATATAAGAAGATATAAAATAATGTTGAAAACATTGCAACCAGCAAATAGCTTCTGTGAATTATTTAATCTCACCGCTGCAAAATAATAACTGTTAACTTCTGTTAAGTTACAAAATATAGCTTAATGGGTCTCGCAATACCCACTTCTATCGCAAATAAATATTTTGGCCGTAATAGGGACTTTCTATCTACTAAGGAATATCTCGCTCTAACCAACTTAAAGCCGAATACAACCACAAAAGTTGTCCAGTACGCTCAGTTTTTAGGTAATCGCACATTTACTAAATGATATATTCCGTATTTTACGGAATATTTCGTACTTTATCTATAAGACGTACTTTTTCTTCGATAAATTGCCTCCAAAATTGTGGAGCGTCTTATACTCGAAATTCATACAAATATGTCCAGTGTTTAATTTAAAATTCCCGCCAGTCTTAAAAATGACTATGTATTTGATTTTATGGGAAACCTGGCAAAATTGGATTCAACTGGCAGCAGCAGTGCACCATGCGACGAACATGAGTTTGCGGGAATTCACAAGCTTGCTAACACTGCCTCCCACCCGCTATCATTCAGAGGGTCAGGCCCCACCACCACAAACCCATAACACTGTCAAGCCTACGATGTCTCATTGAACTTGAATTGAAAGTGATTTGTGTCATCGATAACAGTACAATATTTTTGTTAGTAGCTAGTTTCGAAATGAAAAAAAGGTATTCATTGATGCGAGCTATAAATTGAAAAATGTTATTTTTGTTTAAAAAATGATTAAAAATTAAGGTGCGTCTTAAAGTCCGTAAAATACGGTATTTCGCAGATAGCTTCGTGTGATTAATGCTGAAACGTTAGTTGTTTGCAGATTTATTAGAAGACGGTGGACGGCAACAATGTATGATATTGTATATTGTACTAAAGACATGAATGACGGCTGACTAATCATATCAGTTGAGCAACTTCAAGAATTGTGAATTGAAGAGAATTGAGGTATACATTTAATCATCTGGAAACGCTGCCTGCATGTCGAGTGAGAAAGGTGTTGATATTACTGTATAATGAACTTCTCGTTTTCATGTTGCGTTCGAACGTTAATTTTAGTACGAACTGATTCCTTGCAATTTCACGACAGTGTTCGTAATTATCGCAATGCCGAGACATCCAAACAATTTCTGTTTTGTGTATTGTGAGGTAACGTTGAAGAGCCAAATTAGGCCCCTTAACACTAAGAGGACGACGATTTCCTTTCTACTTCGTAGGATGAACCTGTCATTTTGACGGGCACGAGGTTTTTTTAGCGTAATCACAATACTATCGTTTGGATTTTAACTGCAACTTCTGTATTTTTAAAGAATCTTATTGTTGAGATGAGATTTTTTATACATAAATGACAATGGATGCCTAAATCATTAGATAGCATTAATATTTAACATATAAAAAGGTTTTCATTTTTATCTTGTGAATTTCTTGAATCTCAGTAAATTTTAATTAAATAAAACCCTCCAGAAGCTTCAATGCACAAGTATAAAAGATGTTTCCAGCACATGATAACTTATTTGTTGCAGTGCATGCAATGTTCCTGTACTTGTTCGTGCCTTTATATCCTCTTATCAGGCAGGTCTGGCTAATATCGGTACTCCCAAGAGTGCTCGGGGGAGAATTTGCTTTCTTTTTGATACGTAAACAGATAATTTTGTTACGTAAGCTAATTCTGATAATTTGAAGATATAACATCGGCGAGATATTTTCTCTCCCATTACCTCCCTGTATAAAATACATTTATTGATGGCCGCAACATCCAGGACATGGAAAAATACGTGCCACCATCTACACCCAAACTTTACAGAATACATGCACGCCATGAAAAATGAAATGTTTCGTTGGCATACTTGGTCAAATCACTGTTTAATAACTGGATGGAATATGGTACGGCTTTTCGCGTCTTTTTCGGTCGTGCCGCTAGAGTCGCTTGATACGGTCGCGATCATGCGGCATCTTGCGGCAGGGCCGAGAAAGCTGTGCGTCCTGTGTGACAATTTCTAGTGGTTGGCTTAAAGGAAATTCGCAACATATGACATTTGCAATACCCATGATTTGGAGGGAACCAAAGGATCACTCCACGGACTGTTATTTCTGTATTACCACAGCCCAAGGAGGTTCTTTTCTCTATGGTATTATCTAGATATTACTTAAGTTGATGGAATCACAAGCAAGACCAAGACCATTCAATATCACTATCTCCCTTCAGCCATCAGGCGAATGTATGCGGCGATTTGAAAGTAATAACATTTTTGTTAGATCTCCTTCAAAGATATAATGTTTGCTATTTCCTATGCGATTGGAATATCAGTCACCGCAAAAGTAATTTTGTAAAGAAGCACTGGCCTCAACGACAAGTAATACCTGAAAAAAATGTAACTTCGCTAACATTTGTAAATATTTTACACATATCTTCCTTACATATCAAACTCAAATTAAAGAAAAACGTGTGAAGGCGATGGATAAAACGGGGCTAGGTTTCCTGTATTTAAGGAACAATTTCCCGAGGATCAGTGAGGCGAAAATAAAGGGTATATTAGTAGGATCACAAATAAAAGAGCTTATGATGAATGATGACTGACGCAATTTTGAATATTGTTGGAAAGGTTGCATGGATGTCGCTTCAAAATGTCATAATTAAATTCCTAGGTAACAACGAAGAACTAGTGTCTGAACTCCTTTAAGATTATACAGCTTTAGGATGTAACATGGCCCTTAAAATACATCTTCTGGATTCACACAGACTTTTTTCCTGAAAATCTTGGCTTGTGAGACGAACACGCTGTGTTATTTCATCAATGAAAAAACGTTATCAGGGAAAATGGAATCGAAATATGCTTGCAGACTTGCTGGACATTAAAAAAGGTCGTTCCTCAAGCAATATACAGTAAACACTCTTCAAAACTACATTTTGATTCAGATTATTAATGAGGTAAATAAAACCAATCCCTTTAAAACAGTATGGAAGTTTAATTGCCTATTACGAAGAATCCTTGCCCGTTACAAGTAAATGCTTTGAAAATTTGAAATCAGAACACTATATTCCATAATAAATAGCCATTCGATTTCGTGTAACCGACAAAAAGTTAAATTTTGTCGACCAACGTTATCGATATGACCATGAATATACGGACGTGTTCTTTGCTTATTTTTTTGGTCGACAAATTTAAAGAGAAATTCGAGTAACACGACTTAATGGTAAGATGAGAATTTTAAGTTATTCACTTAGTATTATTTAAGAGTTTTGAATGTTCACAGCATTGACGTTACCAGAGTATACCGGGCGTTACGACCTATTGTGCTTTGCTATGATGTATTTAATCTTAATATTGAAGAATCCAAGTCCAAAAGAAAATTGTATTACTGAACTTTTCTTGTTTTTCGTAATGTACCAAAACATCTTCCAGACTACTACCGTGCAATGGATAGTGTCATCTTGCAATAATTTTGTAATTACCTTTTAGTAGAACACTGAAAAACCGTTGTGGTATTCAGACATATTGTGCGAGCACGTCTCAGCCGTAACTAATATGTTAAACTCTGGCAAATTTCCATCAAATATTACACAAGCCTCTCTGCTTAGCAAGCAAATGGATTTAAAACAACAGTTAATTTTGTATTGAAGGAAATGACACATCACTCAAATGTACACGTAAAATTAATATAATTTGCTTAAACTGAGTGACTTTTATTCAATGAGAGTGGTACTAATACTACTAAACGCTAAATACTTTTATAGCATTTCCCACCAAATTTTAACATGTACTTGAATCTACATATGGTGGAAGGACAAGCTATACGTGAGAGAGTTTTAATTGCTATGTCAACAAATATGGTAATTCGTTCTGTCATTATAGGAAAATATCTTAATTTTTTTATATTACGTACTAAGTTGGAACAGTTTCTGAAGGCACGTTGGCAACAAAAATGAAAGGTTTTAGCGGGCGTTGTTGCTCTAGCAACATCTCTGACCCACATTTTCTGTGTCAATGACATTTTCTTAAAAGTAGACTTGTGACCATTGTAACTTTGATTTTTCTAATTCATGTGATTTTGGCTTGATTTTGGTCCGTAATATCTTGTACATTTGCTTTTGTTTAGTTATTTAAATAGTCGATGTTATTTTCAGAGGTATTTAGATAATTGTTATTAATTTTTTGTTGTAGAAAGTATTGGAAATATAATATTATATAAATGTAATAGTGATTAGCGGGATTATACGTTTAATTTTTTTAATAAAGAGTTCCAAATGTATATTTGGTAAGTTCAGTTACCATTAAATTAATAATTATTAGTTAATTGTTTTAATAGTTGTATTTAATAATTGCAAAGTACCTGCATTTAGGTGAAGTTATTTCAAGCCCATTGTATTGACTAAAATATATTTTGTTTGCTATTTCTTTATATTGTTACTCTATGTAAACAGTTACATCCAAATTTAAAGTTTTTAGGGTGATATTGGAGAAGAGGAATCGGTATGCTCATTATGCTGAGAAAATAATTTTGGGTTGTTGGAAAAAAGATTAAAAAATGTTCCTTGAGTACTACTAGAATTATTAATTAACCTACAAGACAGTGAGGAGGAAGATGAAATACAAGAAATGGATAGACCCTAATAGCGATTCAGCTTTGTGACATTCAGTTTTAACACATACTTTTGGTTATTATATATTGAAGTTGAACTTAATCAATTTTCATATCTAAGGTCATGTTTTATTTGTTAAAATTTAATCTTTCGTATGATATTGTATTTCAGAAATATTTTTTATTATCTTCATTTATTTTTTTATTGCTGTGGGCACATGGCCAGAAAAAAAGAATATAAAAGCAT
The DNA here is from genome assembly GCA_964035755.1 of Teleogryllus oceanicus. Lineage (NCBI taxonomy): Eukaryota > Metazoa > Arthropoda > Insecta > Orthoptera > Gryllidae > Teleogryllus > Teleogryllus oceanicus. The sequence continues at coordinate 33,605,164 of CAXIVR010000011.1, read as the reverse complement.
TATCTTCTCTTACATCATTCGGTGATGAGCATGACATGCATTATAATTGTCATTATGTTTGTGATCTTCATTATCATCATCATCATCATCATCATCAACTACACCAGCTTTTTCTGGTTTAGGTTGGAGCACATCTTACATAATTTAAACAATGTTTTCTTATTACTATTGTGTCTATAATGTGTATATATTATTAACTGAATAAATTGAATAAAAGTAGTGAATATCTTTTCTTATTCATTTCTTGAGATTTCAGGCTTCAAAGAAATTATTTTTTAAAGGTGGTTGCAGTTTTTGTAATGCACATGAAACGATTGAATTTGCAATTAATTTAATTATTTTAGCCATATTAATGTGTTACATAAATCATTTTTTTATTAAAAATAATTATTATGATTCGTTGAAAGACAATTTAGGGTTTGCATTACAGTGATATCAGATTTGATACAGTTGACTATTACTGATAAATTACAGTTTAAGGTTTTTCAAAACTATATTACTTTCCAATCTTCCTATATTTAAAGTAATCGTAAACTGTTTATCAGCGGTAACTTTTAAATAGAAATTTAGATAAATTTAAAGTTTTTATGGTATGTATTTCTTAAGTTGATACTTCACACAGGATTGATTGGATACTAAAATGGAATTATTTTTGCATTTATAGTTCTTAAGGGCATTTAAAAAAATTCTTGTGACCAATGATAGTACCTAAAAAGGAAAAATATTCAGTTTTACTAAACGTACTAATAAATGTAAAATCGAAAAACATCAAACCTGGATTCACTGTAATGTAAATTACCCCAGTAGGTCTTCCAATTATTCATAATACATCAAAGGTTTTAAGGATTTTTTTACTACAAAATAATTATATGTTATGTGTTAATATCTATATTTTTTGCGAATTGATTACTTATGAAGAATAATGTATTATTCCCTAAGCTCCAAATCTAAGAAAATGAAAAAAGTGAAAAAATTAATTATCAATCTGCCAGTGCAATTCATTCCGAGTATCTGCCCCCTTTGAATATTGTGAGTTGGGTTGAAAGCCTTCGGTTCTGAAATTGGTGGTACTGGTAGATAGCCATCAACACCACCATCTTGAGCATTTTTAGTGTGGCCTGTTAGGCTTCCCCAACAGTACATTCTGCAGAACGAAAGAATATATACATCATAATTGCCCATCTACATCAACATAAACTACTAAACTTTGCGTATTCTGTTCCTTGTTTGAAAACACCCAAAATTATTGTTTGGCATAAAGGACGAACCCAGCTCAGCCATCAAGTTCATAAGACTTTTTTCCCCTCCCTTGTCTTTTCTCTCTTCTTGTTATTTTTCATTTTAGTCTCCTTACACTATAAAATTAACTTGAATTTGCAATTAACTTGCTTGCATTTTCTTTACCATTACAAATTACGTAAATATTTTCTGTATAATTAGTACCAAATTTCAATTTAATATTAATTTGTGTATTGTATTTAGTTTTTAGAAATACCTGTATTGTGCTACATGGTATGATTATGTATTTATCCTGACTTGTAATTCATGCTTATTCTTTATGTGACAAATATATTATTATTATAATATGTTTTGGCATAAGAGTCCCATGAAAAATACTTCATATTTTTGCCTGATGTGCAATGTTTTTGTTGGCAATTAATATTTCTATCATTCTTAAAATAAATTTGGGTTAAGAGTAAGAACTGTTAAGATCCAGCATCGTAGGCTTTTACAGCCGGAGTCAATATAAGAGAAGTTTTCCGGGCTGAAAGGCTGTGATCCAGTTGGAATTGAAGGGTCAAACATTTCGTCAACAGCTATGGTGAACATCTTCAGTGGCGGCAGGGTCGCAGGTACAGTATTCATACGGCATGCCGAATACTGTACCACCACAGCGGCTGGCTGTCAACTGGCTGAAGATGTCCTCTGTAGTCGTGTGAGAAATGTTTGGCCCTTCAATGCCCACTAGACCATGGCATAACAGCCTGGAAAATTTCTCGTATGTTAAGCAATAATTTAGTAATTAGTAAATTAAGTTCGTTAATCATTTTGTTTGACTTAGAATCATTTCCTCAAGTTTTGTGAATATTCAATTTTTGTGACTAATTATTTTTTGAACTTCTATAAGAGAAATAAACCTTATTATTGAAGGGACAGAATAATTTCAAGATGAGATAAAAGACTCAATTTCTGAATTGATTTTTTTTTTTTTTTGTTTTCTGCAATTAAATTTTTTTAAAATTAATTTTGCCATTGTGGTCTGCTATTGGGATGTATTTGTGCAAAATAATTGTGAAATTTGTCTAAGACATAATGGTCTGTACTGAATTTGATAGTTTAGTTTATGATAACTGGTTAATTTTTCTTTTAATGTCAGGATGACAAGTTTGTTGAAATGTCTTAGGTTATGTTTCAATTTAATAAGACTTAAGATATATATAGGGAGAAATTGAGTTTGAATGTATGGTTTAATGTGTGCACTGGAATATTTATATGCATCTAGAAGCGTTTTAATGAATTTTTCTGCTTCTTCATCAATTAGTTTTGTATATGTAAGTTTTTTGGGAAGTTAAAATTTGAATTTATTTATAAATGACATATTTCATTTTATAAAAATTGTGTAAAGGGAATTATTAAATTTGTGATTGTTGTGATTAGAGTAATAGGTTGGTTTGAAGGGAGCATGCATGTCTAAATTATTTTGAATTATATATTTTCGGTGAATACTTTGAGGATTTGATGATTTGTATCCCTTTAATCTTTAATAATGAATGATTTATCTCCTCTTCCTCAAGATCGAAGTTGTAACTTACCTGGTACATCAACAGAATTACAACCAGGTATCTCTAGCAATCTCAAATTTGCAATCTGATGTTCCTGTTCAACCATCTATACCTCAAGGTTAAAGAGACTCAAGAAAAAGAGAAGGTTCTTCTTTACTTCATCAATAATGTAAAAGATCTACCTTCCTTTTTAATTTAAACATGACTACAATTGGAATTCCACTACACAACAAATGGGGATCACTTGGAAATCTACAAAACCTTCAGGAAGATCTTCCAACAGTTTCCACTCCTCTAATAATTGTTTTGAACATTTATAACTTTAATAATAAACTTCAAGATTTAAAAACACAGTATTCAAATTTATTTTACAACTAAAACTATTCAGAATAATGTAAAAGTTATCTTGAAGAGAATTGAAGATTTTAGGAAATATTCCATTTTTAAGTGAAATTTTAATGTTTTTCTGTAAATGTTTGTAAATTTTATTGGTGATGTAGGTAGATGTTACTGATTCTTATTATTACTTTATCGTATATGTGCGTATATACCACCGCAGATCCAGGTGGGGGGCATGCCCCTCCCCACCTCATAAAGCCTAGAGTTTTATTTATTTGCGTAAAAAAAAAACAGTTAAAAACTGCGTATGACGTGCTATGGGGAAAAGTGAATTGTGTGCACATTTTCAAAATTCTACGATCTCTACACCAAGTCATATACTACTTAAATTTTGAATTTTTGAAACGGAGAAAAAAAAACAACAACAAACTCCCATGTAATAAAACCTATTTTCAAGGATAAACAAGCAATAAATTTTGAATTTTGAACGGGAGAAAAAACAAAAATCTCCCATGTAAAAAAAGTCGATTTCACAAGGATAAATAAGCAATAAATTTTGAATTTTGAAAAGGAGAAAAACAACAAAAACTCCCATGTAATAAAATCTATTTTCAAAGAAAATAAGCAATAAATTTGCTCTTATTACTTCCTGCCGACAACATGGAAACAATAATTTGAATAATTGTATTTCACTGAATTCTAGAAGATGGCACAGAAAATGAAGTTACATTTATGTCCAGAAGCAAAACAAGGGCCATCACAGCATTTGCTCAATGGATCAGGGAAACTGGACGAAAAACCTGATCGAGATGGGGCTCATTGACCCGGAAGTTGTAGTACAATAGTTGTTACAGGTTGTTTATACTCATTTATACAGTCCAAATGGTAAATAATGCATTATGTATCATTGTTAAAATTAATGTTCCTTTTCTTGTGATGCTCAGTATAGTCTCTAATTGTATAGAAACAGTTATGCAGCAGAAACGATTTCACTTGGGATTTAAACTTTTCTATTGAATTTAATCGTTTAATTTGTTTACCTTCCTTTGTTTGAGAAAATTGATTTAAATATTAATTTATGTGATCTGTTGTTAATTAAATGATCGGCCGGATCCGTCCCTGGTATGTAATATACATACCGAAAGTTATGTAATGCTACGGCAAAAGCTGTGATTTTTCAACATAAAAGTCATTGTAGGGTCCTGACACAGAAAAAAATAGATATATCCGTTTTAATATGTAGTGAATTATTCCCTCTCAGGGTTTATTCCTGAAGCTGGCTGTTTCGCCAACGTTCAAATTCTTCACGAAGCAGTCAGTAACATGAAAAAAGTAGAGGGTGGTGTCGGCGCTGTGCTAGATATATGTAAAGCATTTGACACTGTTCCTCATGCGGCGATTCGGTGGGCTCTATCCAGGAAAGGGATCCCCGACGCCTTTACCAATTTGGTAATGGACTCTTACTCCGACGTTTCCACAGTCATTCAGCACCCCTCGAAAGGCATTGAGGTGCCAATTCGTAGAGGAGTAAAACAGGGGGACCCCTTGTCCCCACTCCTTTTTAACCTCATTATGGAGTGCTTACTTGAGAAATTGGATAACATGTCAGGATATCCGCTATTGGAAAGGAGTGTATCCGTATTAGCATTTGCTGATGATCTGGTGCTTTTAGCAAAAGATGCCCCACGAGCTCAAGAATTGGTTGATATTGTGGTGGAATACCTTGGGGCCCTCGGAATGACATTGTCAGTCGCAAGTGCTCATCATTCAATTACAACCTTTGAACGATCCTGGTCCATTGAAGACCCTTGTCTGGAAAGGTTGGAGGAGAGAATTCCTCTGGTCAGTGATGACCATACCCTAACATACTTGGGAGTGAACTACTCTATCTGGAACGGCTTCCCATGTAAAACATCGATATCGAATTTGATGGAAGCAGTGATGAGGCTACAGAAGGCACATTTAAAGCCTACTCAGAAATTGGCATTACTTCACACCTACATAATGCCACATTACCTCTACCAATTAGTTTTATCGATGCCATCTATGTCGATGCTCAGGGAAGCGGACTGTCAAATCAGAGTGGCAGTCAAACAGTTCCTACACTGCATATGAGTCAGATGGCTTATTTTACCTGGCCAAGAGAGATGGAGGACTGGGATTGCTGCGGCTTGCCAACACGTTCCTAGGGTAGCGCTGAACCTAGGGTTACAACTAGAAAAATCTGCAGATCCCATTTGCAGATGGCTGAGCTCCTGTCCGAGTTTCTACCAACGGACATTTAAAACCGCCAAAGCATTGAGACTCAACTGGCCATATAACGAAGAAGATCTAAGATCTTATAAAAAGAAATGCGCCGATGCAGGTAGCCGCTGGGAGAAGCTGGGATCCCAAGGGAGGCGGTTAAGGCGCATATAAACGATCCGATTGGAAATGCCTTTTTGAAAGACTATACATCAAAACCATCATACATCAAAAGATGGCGGCGGTGTAGTACGTGAGTTCAGGTCGCTCCTCATAAGTAATCAAATATTTTGTCTATTAACAGTTTTTTTGTCGAAAATCTTCGTCTCTTCATCTTTAATATAAAATTAGGAACCTTTCCTCCACAATGAGAGAGAAACTCCCTTCAAAGTTTTCGGTTACTGGTGTTTTCAAACCAAGTGCCAGGATGGTACAAGTAATTGAAAACTTACACACACTGACTAGCTCCTTCGGACATCATGACACAGTAGTAATTATAGGTGGGCAGAACGACATAAATCATGGCAGTAAACTTAACATAGAAGAACATCTACCAACAATACTAGAGACTGCCAGTCACACTAATGTCATCATGACTACTCTGCCCCCCTGGCACAACAACATTTCCACAAACAATGAAATTAAAATAGCAAACAAACACCTAAAACATCACTTGAGAGAGACACCAATTACACTACTTGATCTTGACAGTCTCTCAAGAAACTTATTTACAAAGCATGGCCTCCACCTCAACCAGGTAGGAAAGCAGAAACTTGGTGCCATGTTAACACAACAAGTGTTGAACTCTTTTCCATCCTCGCTCCCACCTACTTCACACTCGCTCATCCCATCCACACCTACCTTCACGTTACCATCTCCACCTATCCCCCTACCACCACCTCCATTTCATGATCCTATCCCAACGGCCACACCTGTCACTCTCACTCCTGCTCCTGCTCCAACCTCCTTTCCTAGTCCAAATCCTCATCCAAAGTACAACCTTCGCTGCAACCGCAGACCACCCCCTGCCTATGACCTGTAGCAACTACACTTAACAGGAAAGCCCACAATACATAAAACAAATATCTATATGTACTACATCAAAACGTTCAATCTTTAGAAACAAACTAACAGATTTAGAAATATTACTCGAACAAGACCTACAACACTTAACAATATTATGCTTTAGTGAACATTGGTTAACTCAACAACAACTAGACAGCACACACATTCCAGGTTTCACCCTAGCTAGTGGCTCATGTAGGCAAATAGGCAAATCACATCAGCTTACGAGTGATTGCATATTTCTTAAAAATAACATTCATTATGTATCAATCACGGAATACTCCTATCTCTTAAAAGATAAAGACTTTGAAATATCTATCATAGATTTACCAAATCAAAGAATATGGATTTTATGTATGTACCACAGCCCCACTGGAAACACAAATGTTTTCCTAAAAATTATAAATTCTATTATAAAAAATATTTAATAAACTGTTTGTCAAAATCAAATGATGAGGAACTATTCAAAAATTTACTTAAATCTTTCAACTTACAAACTATTATAAATCAACCCACCAGAATATCTAAAAAAAGCAGTACTGCCATTGATCAAATAATAATAGACACAAATGATTGCAGCTATTCAGTTGTTACATATAACACAGGCTTTAGTGACCACACAGCACAAATTCTCAAACTCGAATTGGACACTAAAGTTATTAAGGAAACACTTTATAGAGAAACTCGAAACTTCTCTCAGGAAAACCTTGACAAATTCAACTCCCTAATAAGTTCAGAAAACTGGGAGGAGGTGTACAAAGCAACAGACACAAATACCAAATTCAACTTATTCATAAACATATTCCAAAGTTATTTCAACACTGTTTTCCCACAAACACTGAAGAAAATAACAAGCAAAAACCACAAATCATGGATAACTAAAGGAATCAAAACATCATGTGAAAGGAAACGAAACATGCATGAAACCATCCTTCATCACGAATGTAGTTCGATTTCATTGCTTATTACAAAACATACAAAAGTATCTTAAAGAAAGTAATTAAACAGGCCAAACTGTTAATGAATGATCGACACATTGCCAAAGCACGAAACAAAACAAAAGCAATGTGGAACATTGTAAAAAATACTCTAAAACAGAAAACAGAAACACAAAAATTGAACTTAACTACAAGAACAATATTCTACGCAACCACAGCAAGTAGCAAACACTTTCAATAGACATTTCTCAGAAATTGGAGAAAAGTTAATACACTGCAATTCTGTAAATAATATAATATGCAGTCGAATATACCCACATCACCAAATGCAAAGTCCATATATATCTCTGAAACATCACCTGCAGAAATACAGAAAATCATAAATAAAATGAAAAACAAATTTCTACAGGACTGGATAATATCCTGACATACTCATTAAACATTCAGCAACATATATACTAGAACCACTCCACACATTTGTAATCACTCCTTAATGACAGGTAGCTTCCAGAAATTCTCAAAAAGCAAAAGTTAAGTCCACTATTCAAAAAGGCAACACCTACGATCTCATGAATTACAGACCAATATCCTTACTATCTGGATTCTCAAAATTCTAGAAAACTTTTTAATGATAGACTCAAACATTTCCTCAATTCAAATAACATATTGACAGAGGCTCAACATGGATTCAGAAATGGTAGATCAACAGACACTGCTATCTTCACCTTTCTAAATAACATACTTCTTGCTCTAGATCAGAAAGAAATTCCCATCGGTTTATTTCTAGATTTATCAAAAGCATTTGACATTATTGATCATGACATACTGTTATTCAAACTTGAAACTTTGGGAATTAGAGGCATTGCACATCAATGGGTAAAATCTTACCTCTCAAATCGTTGTCAAGTAGTCACAATCAAGCATGTTAGAGATAAAATGATTTCAAGCCATTTTTCCCAACCTAGAATGATAAATTATGGAGTCCACAAGGATCAATCCTGGGCCCTATACTATTTCTCTTGTACATCAACGACATGCCCTTGACTCTACAAAGAGCAAAATGGTCCTATTTGCAGATGACACTAACATTATCATTAAAGCAAATACCCAACAAACTCTACAGAAAGAAGCACAAACAGTTCTAGAAGCACTAATAAAATGGTTCCAGGAAAACAAACTCATCATAAACACCAGTAAAACTGTCTCCCTAAACTTTGAATCCACTCTCTAAAGAAAAGCCTCTAACACAATTGATGATAAACACATGCCTGTAAAAATAGCCCAAAAAACAACTTTCCTTGGATTGACAATTCAAGACAATTTAAAATGGAACTCCCACATCACAGATCTAAACAACAAGCTTACCAAGTCATGCTATGCCATCTACATCCTTAAGTCAAATTCAAATTTGGATACATCTAACAGTGTATTTTGCAAATGTCCACTGCATCTAAAATACAGAATCATATTCTGGGAAACTCCCAGAAAGTATTCACACTTTTATCATCCAAAAAGAATACTGAGAACAATGACAAACACTCACAAACATGAGTTCTGCAAAACACTTTTCAGAAAACAAATGCTACCACTCCCATGCAGATACATATTTGAAAGATTAATCTTTACAAAGAAGACGCTTATGGAAAACAAGCATTCTGTTACTCTAAACACTGAGTTCATAACTATAATACTAGACAAAACAAGAATCTGCATGTCCCACACTGTGAAACTTCACTCTTTCAAAAAAGTACCCTTTTTGAAGGCATCATACTATATAACAAACTCCCTAGTGAATTTAAAAGCTTAAACTCAATACACACATTCAAAAATAAATTGAAAGCTTTCCTGTTAAACCATACATTCTACAGTACAAAGGAATACCTACACATAAACACATATCAACATCAATATAAACTAATAAAATATTTTTTTTTTTTTTGTTGCATATTCTGCTGCATGACTTCAAGCCCCCTCTAGCTGATTGATGGATATAAAGGATAGATCCAGCCCAAGCATCCATCTCAGGAAGATTCTCCTTATTTATTTATTTTTGCTCTCAACTTTAGCTTTACCCTACTATTTATAAAATTAATTTGTATTTAGCATGAAAACAGAATTCAATTTTATACCTGTATTGTATTTAATATTTGCATTGTACATTATATGATCATATAATGTCCTGACTTGTCATACATGGCTTATGCTGTATTTATGTGACAAATATATTATTATTATTATTATTATTATTATTATTATTATTATTATTATTATTATTATTATAATCTTCTGAAACCTGGTCTTTTTATCATTGCTCTCCAGTTGAGATCAAATACCGCTGCCAATAAAACTACTCTTAGTAGAGGAAGGTCCAGAGAGGATGTATACTGCAGGAAGTGCAATACAGCGGTAGAAACAATGAATCACATCCTCGGTCAATGCATTTTTACGAAACCAGCTAGAATAAAGCGTTATGACGAGATAAAGAACTTTATAGAGGGGAAGATGCTCCGGAAATCAGACACTGTGGTGTCCACGGAAGCCACTTTCTCCATTGCCGAAGGGGTTAGACTCAAACCTGACCTGGTAATAAAAAGCCGGGAGGGGGTCCATGTGGTCGATGTGACTGTCCGCCAAGAGGATGGGTCTAACCTTCTAAAAGCAGGGGAGGAAAAGTGATAAAGTACCAACCAGTCATTCCCCTGGCAGCCCAACTTCATGGAGTGCCCAACGCCAGAATCCTGCCTGTGGTGGTTGGAACCTCTGGGGCTATGCCACGATCAGTGGGCGGACACGGCCGTGTTGACGGACCGTCGTGTAACGAACTTCTTCCAAGTAGTTGCCATGACGTTCGTATGTGTCGCGGTAGTCGCATACGGAAAGCGTATTACTCTTTGCCATTCAGTTAGACATTCCATGCATATGCTTCGTAGGAAATTAATTATTATTTATATATTGCTTTTGGGAAGGGCAAGGGTAACTTGTAAATAAAAAGACATTTTTAAAAACGAAAAAAAAAATATTTATTTTTTTATTTTCTACTACAAAATTAAATATGGAAGTTATAGTTTAAATCATACAGTAGAAAATGATTCTAAAACAAAATCATAAACTTACAACTACACTCTGAAAATTAAAAACTTGAAAATATAATATAAAATAAATATCACAGAACCAACCAACATTCTATTATTTACATTACAAATTTAACAAAATTAGTTCAAAACAAAAAAATCAAAGCATTGACAAACTTGAAATCTTAAAAAACAATTAAACAAGACTGAACTCAAAATTGCAGAGAAATAAGTTACAACAAAATGTTTTATAAAGAATGCACACAATATAAAAATCACAATAATAAAAGGAGACTAAAAGAAAATGCAATTGAACCTAATTTGTAACATTTTGAAAGTTGTCATTGCATTATGACATTAAAGAAGAAATAAGTCTGTCAATTTTTCTGAATATTTTGCAGGCCCCATACATTTGCATAAATTTATCAAAGAACACAAAAGTTGCAAGAAACAATCAGGAAAATAAATATTTTGTAGACCAATAGTGTCAAGCTTTTCAACATGTTTCAACTCTAAATATAACATTGTCTTGATGACACTACTGTCATTAACTGGATAAGAAGTTCTTGCATTGTTTGGTATAAGAATCAAAAGGGGCCTGAGATTAGGACACATACCACATAATTTCCAGCAAGCAAGCAGAAAAACTAAATGAAACTAAAATACATGTTTTAGAAAATAAGAAAACCAATATACAAATACAAACAATGGTGTGAGATCTTTCTGCATCCAGAACGAATACTCATTAACAAAGATGTTATAACAGGTAATGTGAGCAAAGAAAACATGGGACTACAAAGATTATTTAAATAAGTATATCTTAATAATGTTGGAATAAGATAATTAAATCTTTGCTACAATAATTCATGTTTAAAACTGAAGAGTTTCATACTTTCATTAACACTTTTCACAACTGTGTAATTAATTTTGGTCCTCATAACTTTCATGTCACAAAGCAATAAGTTCCCGTTTTCATTTATAACGTTAATTTTCAATTTTTAAATTTTACTTATGTTTATTTCATTGGAAATTCAGCGTATCCTCTCTATTTAGCTGATTTAGGAATTATAATCCTTGTTTTGGAATTAATTTTTTAACATTAAAAAAATGTATTTACTTATTTTCTAGTTTAAATTTTCCTAATTGCAATAAATAAATTATTTGTTTAAGTATTGGAAAAACTTGCTTACTTGATTTGAAAGAGCAAAAATATTTATTATCTCAAATTCTCCAACTCAATGAATAAATTAATTCAATTCCACTTAAGTATTTTAATCTATTTTCAGAAACTTATCATACATAAAATCATACATACAAAAATTATTAAAAATATTTTGAATGTTGGTTCTTCAATTTTGTTCAACATTTTTCATCTTTTTCACATTTTTGATAATGTATATCCAAATTAATACCATCAAATAGATCCTGAATAATTACATTCAAATTCTGTTCAATCCTTTAACTTTTTTTACAACTTTTACATGACTTTCACAATCCCAATGTCATTTACATTCAGAAAAGTATTAGTACTATAAGTATCTTCAATTTGTTAATGAGGTTCTTTTTTTATTTGATCACCATAGTAACTTGAAGAAAATACTTAAAATCGCTAATGCTGCAGTTTGGTATCTTTCCTGGTCTATTCTATCAGCTGTTATTCCCTTCATTTTCGACCACTAAAACAAATCTTATAAAGTCATTTTGCGCAATGTGCCATGCTAGTCAGTAAGAAGCCTGAATGGTGGGGATTTGTGCAGATATACTTGTATTAACTAGTAATGAAATTTCATTTTGCCACATCTCAGAATGTTCTCTGGGATTTCATCTGTCATTAACAACAAGAATTACGGTATTAAATAATAATAATAATAATAATAATAATAATAATAAGAACAACAACAACAGATGTCTCCACTTTTGTGACCTAAGAGATCTCACTTCAAAATATGAATGTAACACAGAAACTAAAAACTTGCTGGAAATTATTTTCTTGGATTTGTCATTCTTGCAGCATCTCTGATACAACTATTTACTTTAAAACAAAATTTATTAATTGCAAAATCAATGATAAAATTTAAAATTGCTTCATATAATTCATCTTTATGTATGCTGCAAGAAAGATCTTGAAGAGGAATAGCCTTGGCATAAGCCTTCAACTCCTCAGACAAGTGTGGCTTGTACCCATACTTCTGTAATCACTGAAGTGTTGAAAGAAAAATTTTAAACATATCTGAAGCCAAAGTTGAATTTAAAGTGGTACATTTGCCACACGTTGTGTTGTTCAAGGAAGGTTCTGAATGGGTACAAAGGTAAATACTTTGGAAACATTGGAAACAAGAGGAGGGGAAATGGTAATTTGAACGTTTTCGAAGGAAAGAAATCAGTAAATTTTGGGCAGAACCAAACAACCCTTCTGTGGTTTCACTACGGAGTTTATTTACCCAATCAGTGCAAGCTTCAACCTCCTCGCTCACTGAACAAAGTGAAGCTAAAGAAGTTGAAGAATGTTCCTCCAATAAAGTTTCCAGTGAATGAACTGACTCACTACTGGCAGATTTGGAGTTCAGCAAATCTGTGAGTAGGGCAATATTGTTGTGTAAAACATTACCTTTCTTAATTGGTATATTCATTGCAAAAGAATTTAGCATTAAAATTTTGAAAATATCCACAAAGAGTCTTGAAGTGGGTGTGTTACAGCCTCCCTGCTGCCTAACAGTACCAAAAATTTTCTAAAGGATCTTGATTCATATTTCTAGTTTTCATACTTTTCACTCCCAGTTCCCTCACCTTCTTCCAAAGGGACTGGATAGCGATAATATTTCTTTGCCAAAATTTAAAACACTGACTTTGAGGCTTCTTTTGAGGGATTTTGCTAGAAGGCCGTACTCACAAATTTCCAATCTTAAGACTTCACGCAATGTACTCCAAATAAAATGGTGTTTAGAATTTTGAGGACAGGAGTTCTCAATTCCTTGTCATTTACTGAAGAAGCATTAAAAGTATCAAAAGTTTATCAACTATAAAAATGAATTCTGTCAGATCTTCAGCTAATTTATTTCCAGTTTTGGGCATAGTAGCTAAATTTCCCGGAAACTTAATGACTAAAAAAATTGCGAGCTAATTTTACTTCATCTTTTCTTTGGAATTTGGATGAAGATGACGATCACTAATTTTTAATGGATACACCTCAGACATTTTCTGCTTTTTCTCATATTCTAAGAACTCCGCATTAAGTGCTAGTCTGCCTGCTGCAGTGAACATTTCCAGCGTGAAGTGCTCCATACATACATATCTCAAGCTTATGAGAATTTTCCAAGGGCTAGATGCCAAAGTCGGGTCCCCAATTGCCTTTAACCATTTCTTACACCTGTAATAAAATTAGTAATGTATTATCAGCTATTATAGTTATATCAACATCACCTTAATGTTTTTATCAATTACATGATTATTACAGCAACCAGTGCTTTCATGACTTCAATACTTTGGGATGTTCATAATAATTGTGTATACAATACCCTCACATATAATTACATTATTTAAATTAATTTCTTTATTATTTAGTGACATAGTTTATTTACTATGTCACAAAATAGAAAATAAAAAATTTGTTATAGAACCATGCTAAGCATTTCATATCGCTTACCTTTCAGGATATCTTGGAAACTTAAGAATTGCTGTTCACTCCTTCTATTTTGGTTGTATCGGAAATTGGGTACCAACAACGCCTAAATTGGGCTTTTCTGAAAACACACAAACGCAGAAACACACAAACGCTAAAACACACAAAAGCTCAGGCAAAAACGTTCAGATGAAACCGTTTCGTTTACACACAAAGCATGTTAATGGTTGCCGGTTCTGTCCTGTAGATTTCGCGCGCCGCGCCTTTGCGCCCTTCGACGCTATTGGCCCACGGAGGGCCCCATGGCGGAATTCAAAATATTGAATTCAATTTGAAATTCAAACATAATTCAAATAAGAACAGGCCCCGGCCTATCTACTGGCAGAGGACTGGACGGACCCCGAAGACATTTTGGAAAGAAAGGGTTCCATACCATGCGCGCACCTTTTCTTGACCGATGACCTTGCTTCCCCCTCCCTGGAGCCATAAACAGCTGAAGGCAAAAGATCGCAAGCGAGCACTGAGCAACATTCCAGCATTAAAACTTCGTTGGCCGAAACAGAAGCTAGTCAAAGCTAGTTGCTTTCATAGACGAGAACTTCTGTTCAGATTTATTACCATTATCTAAAGAAATATCTGAGGCAGGTCCAGGAAGGCATCTAAAACTCTTATGTACTGTCCCTGCTGTTGCCTACCCAGAGCGATGACCTGCCCGCACACATAGCGGGTTTGAGTTTCATCTACCAAAAGGTTGGCATTACTGAAAATACTCTAGTGGCTGTCTTTGTAACTAATACCCCCACTCCGCCCGCATTTCATCAATCTATCGGTCAAAAAGAGTTGCGCCAGTGGTAAGTGAGTGCTTCGCAGCGAAAAAGTTGGCTCTGTTCCGTTTCGTGCAGAAGAAGCCAAAAAATGTCAAAGGTTCCTAGTCAGTAAGTATGTTTTCAAATAAGTGTGACAAAATATTATTACTGAAAAGACGAAAGTAAAATTTACGTTATGAATTCATGATGTCTTTGTCCCATTACATTTTACAAATGCAAGGAATGCACGTTTTAACGTAAATATTTTATAGTCACTAAAATTTTGTAGTGTGTAATATGTAGCAGTTATATATAAATTTAATAAACTAAATTGTTTAGTATGTAGAAAGTCTAACAGACACCATTTCATATAATAATACATTTCAAATAGCTTGATATCCACTACATTCCAATAATGTTATAATACATTTCAAAATTAAAACCTATAGTATGTATGAATGGAGTTGTTAACATGAAATATGTGAATTAATATTTAGGTTGAATTTATTGATGCCAAAAATAAAAGGATTTTGTTTCATGTCATAGTAATTATGTATTTTAAATTCATTAAAAAACATTAATATAAATTTTTTTTGCAGAAATACATGTTATGTGTGGTCATGGTCCCCAATCCATATCTGAAGGGGACTTCATTTCCTCCATCAGAAAATTTTTCATGCACAGTTACAAATAACTGGCTGTCATTTCTCATCTTCCACCAATATCAGAATGGCAAATGATAATTGGAAAAGGTCACCTTGTGCTCTCATCATTTTCAAGAGAGTGACTAAAACCCGAAGACACGAAGAACAGTTCCTTGCCCGCTTAGTCTGGGACTGTCCTTCCAAAAGTAAGTTTTTAAGTCATGAAATAAAATTATTTTAAGGAGAGAGGGGAAAATTGCAATTTATGCTTTGTTTAAGATACACTGCAACCATCTTTTTTTTTTTTAAAAAATAAAATACACAAATTGCAACAATTGAGAATTTTTATCATAAATAAGTTTACTTCAAAATGGCAACAATACTTTAGTGAATAGAATTCAGAAACAAGTATCATTTCTTTCTTATTACAAAGTATTGCTAACCTTTCTTGCCATGCTAATATATCTGCTGAACAAACTTATAATTCATAATCAATGGATCAAACTTAAAGTTCATTATTTCTTACTTACAGATCCACCATTGACCCAGGTGCCTTGGAAGTCCCCTCAACTCGATATGAGAGTACTCATTCAGGTAAATTATTATTTAATTATCTTTAATTTCTTTTCAAACAACATCCCATTTCCCATTAAACATTTCAAATTTATTTCATATACAAAATTAATTTTTCTAATGGCTTTTACTATCAATTGATGCTATAATTTTTCCAGGTTACCTAATGGTGGAAGATGCAGAAGGTCATTTACAAATGGACACATTTGAAGAGGAAAGTCATGGAACCAACAGTAGTCAGGTACAAACTTCTTTGGGTACCTAGACACACCACTGAGGGCTCTTTCCAAATTTAAGTTTGGCTCTAGAAAATACAATTTGAAAAGATTAATGGGTTATCGTAAAGGACAAATTATTTCTCAAAATTACAAAAAATTTCAGGTAGCAAAAAATTTTAAAGATAAATATTTGAGGCACGAGAACGCTTGGGTATGTCCTCTTTGCAGAACACGAAATGTGTCTCATGAGGACACATGTTGTTGACTGCCTAATGAAATTTTCACTCTCATCAACTAAATTCCACCATTCCCATTAATTGTAGGTATTCAGACCGTTTAAGGCTCTGTGTCTGGCTATTCAGGGGAAATAGTGCTAAAGCCTACCGGCTGCTCAGACATTTTTTACCTTACATCGTCCAAAAATCTGACCGATTCGTCAGAGTGTTCCTTTAACCATGGCATTTCCAAGACTTGCTTAATAGCATGGTTAAGCAACTCTACCATCGGAATTGATAAATTATGTGTCCTTGTATTAGATGAAATGAGTTTGACCAAACATCTTTATTATGATCCTATTCAGGATCATATTTTGGTTACCAAGATTTGGGAGGAGTCGCCATTCCTCTTTTAACCATTCTCTAGTTTTCATGGGGCGTGGTCTGATATCTGAATGGAAGCAACCTGTTGCTTTCTATTTAGGTCAGGCCATTAGCAAAGAAATCTAGAAAATGCAATCAAAGAAACTGTGGTTGAATTACAGGGCATTGGGTGTAAAATAGTGGCCATTGTTTCTGATCTGGCGCCCGCTAATGTTTTGGTTTAAAGAACTGGCTACAAACCATGCCTGAAAGAGCATCCAGTTATCAAAATTGGGAATGAAAAATTTTTGTTTTTTCAGATCCACCCCATCTTCAAGATTTTGAGAAATAACTTGTAATTTGACATTCAATTCAAAGGTGGATGATAGTCAAATCAAAATTGCCAAATTTGATGTTTTGAAAGAGTCTTAGAATATGAGAAAAAGCAGAAAATGTCTGGGTGTATCCATTAAAATTAGTGATCAGCCCTCTTCATCCAAATTCCAAAGAAAAGATGAGAGTAAAAATTTGCTGCGAATTGTTTAGTCATTAAGTTTCCCGTGAATTGAGCTACTATCCCAAAAACTGGGAAAAAAATTAGCTGAAGATCTGACAGAATTCATTTTATAGTTGATAAACTTTTGATACTTTAATGCTTCAGTAAATGACAAGGAATTGAGAACTCCTGTCACTCAAAATTCTAAACACCCCTTTTATTTGGAGTACACAGTAGAAGTCTTAAAAATTGGGAAAATTTTTGTCGCCTTCTAGCAAAATCCCCCAAAAAAAGCCTCCCAAAATCAGTGTTTTAAATTTTGGCAAAAAATTTATCGCTATCCCGTCCCTTTGGAAGAAGGTGAGAACTGGGAGTGAAAGTATGAAAACTAGAAATAGAATCAAGATCCTTTAGAAAATTTTTTGGTACTGTTAGGCAGCAGGGGGGCTGTAACTTACACCCCTTCCCAAAACTCTTTGTGGATATTTTCAAATTTTTAATGCTAAATTCTTTTGCAATGAATATACCAATTAAGAAAGGTAATGTTTACACAAAATATTGCCTACTCCAGATTTGCTGAACTCCAAATCTGCCAGTAGTGATCAGTTCATTCCTGAAAAATTTATTGGAGGAACATTCTTCCTTCTTTAGCTTCACTTTGTTCAGTGGCGAGGAGGTTGAAGCTTGCACTGATTGGTAAATAAACTCCTAGTGAAACCACAGAAGGGTTGTTTGGTTCTGCCAAAATTTACTGATTTCTTTCCTTCGGCGTTTAAATTACCATTTCTCCTCTTGTTTCCAATGTTTCAAGTATTTACCTTTTACCCATTCAGAACCTTCCTTTAACAACACACGTGTGAAATGTACCATTTAAATTCAACTTTGGCTTCGGGTATGTTTAAAATTTTTCTTTCAACACTTAGTGATTACAGAAATATGGGTACAAGCCACACTTGTCTGAGGAGTTGAAGGCTTATGCAAGGCTATTCCTCTTCAAGATCTTTCTTGGCATACATAAAGATGAAATTTTAGAAGCAATTTTAAATTTTATCATTGATTTTGCAATTAATAAATTTTGTTTTAAAATAATAGTTTATCAGAGATGCTGCAAGAATACAAATCAGAAAATAATTTCCAGCAAGTTTTAGTTTCTGTGTTACATTCATATTTTGAAGTGAGATCTCTTAGGTACAAAGTGGAGACATCTGTTTGTTGTTCTTATTATTATTATTATTATTATTATTATTTAATACTCGAATTTTGTTGTTGACAGATGAAATCCAGAGAAATTCTGAGATTGGGAAATGAAATTTCATTACTAGTTAATAAGTATATCTGCACAAATCCACCATTCAGGCTTCTTACTGACTAGCATGGCACATTGCCAAAAATGACTTTATAAGATTTGTTTAGTGGTTAAATGAAGGGGAAAAATAGCTGGATATCTTTCCTGGTCTACAGGAAAGATACCAAACTGCAGCATTAAGATTTTTTAAATAATTTTCTTAAGATTTACTATGTGGGTCAAATAAAAAAAGAACTTCATTAACAAATTTGAAGATAACTATAGTACTAATACCCTTAAATGTAAATGACATTAGGATTGTGAAAATCATTAAAGTTGTAAAAAAGTTAAAGGATTGAACAAATTTGAATGTAATTATTCAGGATCTATTTGATGGTATTAATTTGGATATACATTTTTCAAAATGTGAAAAAAAATGAAAAATGTTGAACAAAAATGAAGAACCAACATTCAAAATATTTTAATAATTTTTGTATGTATGATTTTTTTTATGATAAGTTTCTGGAAATAGATTAAAATACTTAATGGAATTGAGGAATTAATTTATTCATTGAGTTGAGGAATTTGAGATAATAAATATTTTTGCTCTTTCAAATCAAGTAAGCAAGTTTTTTCCCAAAACTTAAACAAATAATTTATTTATTGCAATTAGGAAAATTTTCTAGAAAATAAGTAAATACATTTTTTTAAAGTTAAATTAATTCCAAAACAAGGATTATAATTCCTAAATCAGCTAAATAGAGAGGATCGCTGAATTTCCAATGAAATAAACATAAGTAAAATTTAAAAAATTTAAAATTAACGTTATAAATGAAAACTGGAACTTATTGCTTTGTGACATGAAAGTTATGAGGACCAAAATTAATACAAGTTGTGAAAGTGTTAATGAAAATGAAACTCTTCAGTTTTAAACATGAATTATTGTAGCAAAAATTTAAAATTTTCTTATTCCAACATTATTAAGATATACTTATTTAAATAATCTTTGTAGTCCCATGTTTTCGCTCCATTACCTGTTATAAATCTTTGTTAATGAGTATTCGTTCGATTGCAGAAAGATCTCACACCATTGTTTGTATTTGTATATTGGTTTTCTTATTTTCTAAAACATGTATTTTAGTTTTCATTTAGTTTTTTTCTTGCTTGCTGGAAATTATGTGGTATGTTCCCAATCTAGGCCCCTTTTGATTCTTATACCAAACAATGCAAGAACCCTTTTCCAGTTAATGACAGTAGTGTCATCAAGACAATGTTATTTTAAGGAAACAGTTTAAAAGACACTTTGGGCTACAAAATTTTTTAAAACCTCCCGACAATGGGAGCGAGCTTGCGTGCCAATAACCTCAGTGAGGTCGCAAAACCAACCTTACATAATTAAATTGATAGTCTGTTGCATATATTCGTGCATTTTAACGGTTTTTTACTCGAGCGTGTCGAGTCGCCGTGTAGCTGTTTCGGCCACCGCCTTCTTTTTAAAGAATGCGGTTCTATCGTGCCTTCATTTGGAAAGACGTTTGATTCTCGGAATATTGACAATTCCCCAGTGTCTCCAGTATCTGGCGCGATTTCGCGAGCGTCTAAGAAATCGGTTTAACTCTTCAACTGTTTGTCCTTCCAAAGAGTTCCATACGAAAGATGTCTTTGTCTTCCTCGCTGGACGCAAACGCACCGTTTTTTCGAGAATAAAAAACCGACGCAGGACGTCTAAAATGCGCGCTCTTTGCTGTTAATTAGCGACAAGGAATTGTTATAAATGATAGATTTCAAAGTACGGCGCAAATTTTCAATTAATTTTGGCCGCCGATGTGCCAACATAAACCAGAGTAGCCAGCAAACCTCGAATCCTTGAAAACTGAAAAAAAGGGGAATTTAAAAAAGCCTGGAAGAACCGGGAAAAACTGGGTATTTGATTTGAAAACAGGGATTTTTCGTTATTTCAGTCTTGCCCCAATATTTAGCACAAATTTACATGCGGCATCGTATTCAGTAAAGTGCAGAATTCAACTCACTTCATGATAACGGCGAGTATTAAAATCGAAATAAACATGAGAAGTGTCAGAAGTTTTTTTGAGGATTGCGAAGTTCTTGTCTCATGCGTTACACAACTTTAAACACTGCTGATTATATAGGTGGTGCAAAGGAAAATACCTAGCACCCCATAGCACATATATGGTTGCCTGTGGGTTGAACGAGATATTTTCGGAACAAACGTCTCACCGAAAACTCAATAGGCGATTTTCAATTAGTTTTTCTATTATTTAATAACGCAACTACAATACAAGTAAGTTTGAGTTTCGATTAGCGTCACGCCTATTCTTTGATGACATCGGCGATATCACTTTGCTATTTTTCCGATAGAAATGACCATGTTATTACGACCATCATATTTAACGGGAATTTAACTCCTTTTGTAGGAGAGCGCAGTCAAAGATATCTTTGCTTATAGTCTACACGGAGATTAAGAGTGGCAGTGTTCGAATTGACAGGGAGCACAAACAAAATGAACATGCGAAGATCTTGACGGGGATGCGCGCCAGGAAATACGAGTAAACCCTATCTATTTTATATTCTATTGCTGCGTTTTATTGCGCGAAGGATTAATTGGAATATTTTTAATTCTTGTATGCAATGCTTTAAAAAGTATCCTTCCTCTTTACTTACTTCTTCTCACATTGATAATGAAATTTTGATTATTATAAATAATGTTAAAAAGGCATTAGTATTATCAACAACTCATTCTCATCCTTCCAAAAAATTATCTTTTAATATTTTACCTAAAGAAATATTAAATTTAATAACTATTAAACACATTACTCGTCGTAAATGGCAACTTACTCGTGATCCCATAATCAAGAAATCATTAAATTTATTAACTCATACGGTGCGAAAAAAATTAGAAGAACATCGATATTCTAAATTCAATAATTATGTATTCCAACTTCAGCCGAATTCCTCATTACTTTGGTCTGCTATTAGAATTATAACAAAAGAGGAACATTAAATTACTACTTTAAAAGATTCAAATAAAATTGCAACTACAGATTCTGAAAAGGCGGAACTATTTTCACAACAATTTTGTAGGTCATTTACCGATAATCCGATTATCAATTATTCCTTTCATCGAAATATATTAAAAAATCTTGAAGATCCATTTTATACAGTTCCCGAACGTATCAAATTTATTTCTCCTTCAGAAATTAAATTTATTATAACAAAACTTAAAAATAATAAAATCTCCAGCTCTGATGGTGACTTAATATCATGGTCAAACATTTTCCAAATTCCACTATCAGTTCATTAAAAGCAATATACAATGCTTGTCTTAGAATAAATTACTATCCTTCAATATGAAAAATGGCAATTATATTACCTATTCCTAAACCACAAAAAGATTATAGGAGACCAGAAATTTTCGTCCAATTAGTTTATTGTCTACATTTTCAAAAATGTTTCATAAAATAATTTTAATGAGAGTTATTAAATTTATTAATCAAACTAATTTATTTCCAAATTCTCAATTTGCATATAGATCTAATTATTCTACAATACAACAATTGTTGAGAATTACAGATTTTATAGCGACTAGTTTTCAAAAGAAACAATTAACATTTGCGTTGAAAGAGCGTTTGATAAAGTTTGGCATGATGATTTACTTTATATAAGCTTAGAATATTTGGATTTCTTATTTATTTACAAAAAATGTTTTTTATTGGATCGTAAATTTCGAGTTCAAGCCTCCTATTCCTTTTAATATTTACATTTCAGACAGCCCTCATTTACTTCATTCAGAAATAGCATTCGTTGCAGATGCAAATAGATTCGTTGCATTATTTACTTCCCATTCAGACATTATAACAGGACGCGATAATTTACAAGATGACTTAAATATTCTCGTTACTTGGTTTAACAATTGGCAAATAAAGATAAATAATCAAAAGTCACAAGCAAAAATACTTTCTTTAAAACGAATCTCTCCTACTTATCCTCTTATTATTAATTATAAAGCAATTCCTTGGATTCCTTCTAATATTTCAAATACATATCTCGGATTACAACTAGATACTAAATTAACATGGAAAACACATATTTTATCTATAATAAATAAAATTAATCTTAAGCTTTTAAAATTATATCCATTTCTGAATAAAAATTCGCACCTCTCTGTAGATTCTGCATTAACTATATTAAATATATAATTCGCCCTTCGTTAACTTATGCAAATTTATGCGTTTTATTCAAATATTTTTACATCGAACAGAAATATATGCATAAGCGCAATTATATACAACAAAATAAACATAAGACAAACTAAGAGTGAAATTACTTGAAAACACAGTTATTGAAAACACAATCTTTATTTGCACCCTTCTGGCGTATTTTCTTCACACATTTATTGATACTCTTGATATTTTAGAGCTACTGCACTAACCTTTCGTTTCTCCGGTAATGTTTTGTAGTAACTTTCTCTTTGCATTTCTACCCTCTCTAGTGACTTGAAATTCCGTGTCTGTAAAGGGGTTAATATTTCTATTGAATTCTTTGAAAAAATTCTCTTGTATCATTTTCACAGTCACGTTCCATATCGTTCCGCGAAATATTCTTTATATTCTTCACCATTCACTTTTCTCAAATTCATGCTCTAATCTTTTAAGATATTTTATATTTCCTGATTTGTATTACTCGCGGTTAATTTATATTTCCTTTCCTCACAAAATTTCTCAAACTGATTCCAAATTTATTTCCTGTCGAGTGTGTTATTTGGTTTGAATTTACAAATAATTACTTCTACTTCGTCATTCGACGTCGAACCAAACCTTTGCTGCAAGATTTCAAACAAAAGGTACACCATCCATGGAATAATAATAATAATAATAATAATAATAATAATAATAATAGCAAAATTACATAACCTCTATCTGTAGACAAAACAATGCACAAAATTTATCACCTCCTAGGAGGTGATAATCAATAACTGATAAATATACATGGTAAAGTCTTTAATTGGCTGGTACGGTCCCAGTTCTTGCACGCCATTGGCTGAAATTTCATGAGTGGAATAGTTCAAATGTTGGGAAGGGATTCTGGTACTCAAAAAAACGAGCGCAGATAATCTTCTCTCGCATACTGTTTACTGTTTACACAATACATTGAAACATGACGCTTCCCCCGCCATTTCACGCACTTCTAGACATAAGACATTTTAGAGAAAACCCGTTACATTAATTGCACTGAGGGCCATGGAAAGCCATGGGTAGTAACCGGTAAACGGCTGAAGGAGAGGATTCCTAACATCATTTCACCCTACTCAGGTTAAACCTGTAGTACTCAAAGTAAAGGGTAAAAGAAAATACAATCTTTGTTGCAGAATGAAGATGTACCTCAAATTGCTGCTGATGTCTGGAGGAATCGAGCTGATCTCTGAGGTCATAATCTGGGTCACAACAAATTATTCAAACGAATATCCTTATGCTCATCGCGATTACCATTATCCTTATCGCGCGTCGGGGCACGTGACGGACTTCTTTCGGGCGGCGTGCGTCGCCTGGTTGGCCGCCCCGGAGGGGGGCTACATGGGCCCCATCCTAAAGAAACTGCGCGGAGACAAGAAAGAGGAGAGTTCTACATCTCGGATGCAAACTAACGACTAGAAGAAAATTACTTATTCCTGATGAACACTGTGATATTTTTTGTGAAATTGTTTTATGAAACGCTTCATAAAATGTAAATTTTATAACAAATCATAAAGTAGAGTATGGCCTATTTTCAATTTTTTGTTTTGATAACCACTTGTAAACGTGCATTTTCAGGAGATGCATATAGGGGATTAAAATTTTCTTTGTTGCATTCACAGTTTTCATTCACTGTAAATGCAACAAGGAAAACAAAATTATTTTGTCTGACCGCTTCAACTATTACTGGTTTTAATGTAACATGGTACATAATTTGTACACTTGAATTGAAATAAAATGATCGTCAAAATGCTGTCTAAAAATAGTATATGAAAAATGATTTTAGTTTGCTTGTAGGATAGCGCTTCATCTATCGATTATGTGACGCAACATTTTCTGCTCGCAAAATAAAATATCTTTTACCATTCATAATTATATGGGAACAACCAATCGGCAATGCAGGCGAGAGCAACGCAACTTGTGAGAGAACTATGAAGCTCAAAAAACAATTGCGCCATAATGCAACCGGAGCGTATAAATTTATTTGGTTAGTTTCCTCGAACGAGTATCGAAAAGAAGGAAGGCGTTGGCTATGAGTGGTCGAGGAAAGCACTTCCAGACGTGTTTGGAGACTGTGTCAGAAGTACCCTTACTTGTACTTTTTCTACGAATTGAAATGGAAGACGAGAGGGCAGAACAGTAATGTTAGTACACAGTATTTTTAACAGGGGAGGGCCGAACAATTGTAAGAAAACTTTGTCCGTGTACAAACCAAGGCCCCACACACCGATGTTAAGGAGGCCCAACGGGCAACAAAAATTGAACGTTGCACCGTCCGCCATGATGGTGGCAAAAGCACGCGAGCTGAGCTTGCTTGCACGGGGTTGACGGGAATACACGGGGTTGTCGGGAATAACAACTAGAATACACATAAGTTAGATGTATCAATATGCAAAAATCTGTGATAAAAAGGATTATTGTTTTCATTAGAACAATGAGATTCCTCCACAAAGTTCAGAGAACACATTTTCCTGTCTTATACTGCGAATCCCCGTTTCCTGTCTTATACCACATTTTATGAGCAATTTCACCCTCAAAACTGCTTGTTAGAAAGTTAAATTCTTTTAGATTTTGTTTATATAAACATTATTATTGGCACAATAATATACCTTTCATAATGAAGTATATAGGTAATCTTTCCGCCTTTACATTTTTTTACAATAACATCAACTTGATTATACCTAATGTTTAAAAAAAGTGGTAAGTAGTTTCAATTTATCTCTCATTATAATTGTTCAGGACAAAATTGAAAAAAATGAAGTTGTCAGAGAATGTGAGAATGGAAAATAAATTATTATTACAAATAATATATAATAATTATAGTGAACTTTCTTTTGGAAAGTATTTAGGGAAATTTGACAGGATTGTAATAAAAACAAATTTCCTTGACAAATATGAATATTATTTATTAGATCATGAAAGTGATTGACTCTGTACAATGCTGCCTTATTATTTTTTTACGTAATAAACTATTATGACATTCTTTTTTTTTTATTAGAAATATATCCTTGTTCGACATTCTTATGTCTTTCAAGGGTTTGATGATACATAATATACATTTTTACTATGAATTACATTTCGTCATATTTGAACAATGTTAGAAGACTAATATTTACAATAATACAATAACAGCTAAGGATACCCAGGAAGGGTCCTTGAGAAAAAAATGCATACAATTTGAATTAGGACATGAGTATTTAATTTATAAATGTTGGAACCTGCTTTACAGCTCATTACGGAGGATGTAGTAGATTGGCTGATTTACCTAGAGTGTACAAAGGAGTGGCTGGGCAAGATGAAAGAGAAGAGTAGAAATTAGAAGAAAGTTTTAGGATCCAAGTTTTCAGAGGTTCTATAGATAGTTCTTTTAAGATTTGATCGTTTCGGATATACCATGGAGCTTTTAATACATTTCTTAAAATTTATTTGCAATACTTCAGTTTTTAAAGGTTATTTTTATGCACTCAGATTGGGCAGGCGTAGTCAGTGAAGTGTCACAATGTATTTAAATATTATTAACGCTGAGTTCATTGATAATTTTGATTTCTATTTATGAATGGATACAATTTAATATTTTTATGTGTGTGTTATTAGCTATTGTTGTTATATGGTTTTTCCAGGTTAATTTGGTATCTATTTGAAGTCCAAGATATTTAACAGGAGTGTCATTTGGGAGCCATTTAACTTCATGGTTATTAATTATTAAGGGATATGTGGGGCGAATCCGTTTTAAGGAGAAAAGTTTTGCTTGAGATTTTTGGTGATTTATTTTTATTTGCCAATCATTGAACCAAGACATGAGGAGATTTAGGTCATCTTGAAGATTGTCTCTACCTAAAAGAAGATCACTATGAGTGGTAAATATTGCAGTGTCGTCCGCAAATAAGGCAATATCTGAATGTAATAGGTAAGGCATATCAGAAATAAAAACATTAAAAAGCATAGGTGATAAGGGGGATCCTTGGGGAAGTCCAGCTTGTATATTATGATCAGTTGAGAGAGTGTTATTTATTTGAACTTTAAATCGTCGATTAACTAAAAAGGATTTTATTATATTTTGTAAATAATTTGGGAAACCAATATTTCTCAATTTGAAAAGTAATCCATCATGCCGGATTTTATCAAAATGATTTTTTGTCTAGAACATAGCAAGAGTAATATGGATTTGAAATTGTAAAATATAGTCTGTTAAACGAGAGTTGGTAAAGTAGTAGAATGGTTATGTCTGGAAACCAAATTGATTACTAGGAAGAAACATTATTTTGATTTTTAAAAATTTATTAATCCTGGTTAAAATTGCTCTTTTAAAGATTTTTGAAAATATGGCAGCAAACTAATTGACTCTGTAATTTTCAGGTTTAGTTTGATCTGTGTTGGGTTTGGGAATTGGCAGAATAAGTGCAGTTTTCCAGGAGTTTGGAAAGTAGTTGAGTCTGAAACATGCATTATAAATAGCTGTTAGTGAACTGAGGATGGGATATGGTAGATGTTTAATTACAATATTAGGAATTAAATCTAAGCCTGGTGATTTTTTGTTTTTAAGTTTGGAAATTATGTATTTGACTTCAGATGGGGAAATAAATTTAATTCTTTCAGGAACTGTATGTGCGGTTACAAATGATTGACTATGTTTTGGGTAAAGGAAATATTATAAGAGAGATTATTAGTAAAGGAGAGTTCAAAATGATTTGCCAATAGTTCTGTTTTTTCAGAATCAGTAGTTGCTAATGTGTTGTTATTATTATTTTTTAATGGGAGTAATTGTTTTTTGTCATTTGTTATATTTTTAATTGCAGACCAGAGGGAAGCAGAGTTAGTTGAAGTTGGATATAAGGTTTGTGAATTTAGAAAACCTGGGTATTGTTCTAGTTACTTTTAACTTCATTGGTAAGGTGATTTAAGGCAATTTTAATGTTGCGATCTCGGATGATTTGCCACTTTCTACGAGTTACATGCTTGAGAGCTATTAAATTTACTATTTTTCGGTATGTCAGGTGTGATTGATTTGTTAGGATGATTACGTGTTTTTCTTGATAGTTTAATTGCTTTTAATATATTAATTTGTATTTTTAAAATTTCAGCATCTACATCTAATGGAGTATGGAGAGAAGTAGGATAATCATTTGTTTGAAGTATATATGACTGGAAAAGTTTCCAATTTATTTTTCCTTTAATTAGGGAATTATGGTTCTGCTGTGGAATAACATTATTAAAGTTAATTAATACAGGATTGTGATCTGAGTTTAATGCTGGTATGCAGTACTTTGTGAGTGGGAAGTTTAAATTTTGTGAGACTGCAATGTCCAGAATATCTGGAGAAATGGTATTATTATATGGATAATGTGTGGGTTGAGAAGGGGCATGTATTGTCCAGTTATTCGTAGTTGCTAGATTGAATAATATTATACCTTGAGGGGTAGTCGTGTTACATCCCCATGCTTGGTGTTTTGCATTGAGATCTCCAATTAATAATACTTATCATTATTATTGAAGAGTAGTTCCAGGGTGTTTTTAGGTATTTTTTTATTAGGGGGTTTGTAAGCTACTATTATTTTTAGTTTTCCGACTGATAAGTCTATTGTTATTGCTGTTATTTCTAATTCCTTGGAGGTAGGTACAAATATTTGTGTGTGTTTGATTTTCCTTTTGATAAGTATTGCTACCCCACCCCCACCATGTAAAGAAGCTCTATCTTCTCTGTATGTAATATAATTTGGAATATTAACTCTTTTGACATTGTTTAGATGTGTTTCCGTAATACACGCTATATCAATTTTTTGGTCATTTAGAAAATGTTTTAATTCATTTATTTGGCGAAATAGTCCATTTGCATTCCAGTTTAATAATTTTATTTTATGGTGATCCATTATTTTAAGTTTGTGGTCCATTATTTATATAATTTGGAAGAATTTGTTGTATTAAATTTTGAATATGGGGGATTATAGCATTAATTATAGGTGTGAGATTATACCTGTTGTTTGCGGTATTGTATTGTTGTTGTAAAACGTTTTGAAATCTTTCAGGTGTAGGTAAATGTGGGAAGTGATTTACACTTTGAGTATTTGGTGCAGGTGTAGAGTAGTATGTGTTGTTAAATTCTTGAGTAGTCCTGTTATTTTGAAAATTATTTGTTTTTCTTCTGGTTTGGATATATTTTTGATTATTAGTATTTTGATTATTTGTAGAATTATTAGTAAAACTGGACAACTCTTCTGTAATTTGTTGTATGATTTTTTAAAACAGTTACAACATTTTCTTTGAGTTGCTGTTTTTAGTTTGTTATATTTGAGTAATGGTGGTTGTCATACAAACGTAACACATCTAGGTTCCATTTTGCAGTTTGCCTGGTGTGATTGGAGCCTCTGACAATTTTAAATTGTATAGGTTTATCTTATTTTTAAATTTAATTTTTTACAATACTATTGAATAATTTGTTTAATTTCACTATATCTCTTCCTTGGTCATTATCATAAAGTTCTAATGCACAGCTTTCTAATGATTCTCTATTTTTGCCAAACAGTCTATAGACAGATATTATTGGGTAATTTTTAAGTAACTCTGTTTTGATTTCATCATTTGAATATGATAATGGTACATCATATATTATTGCAGAGAGTGTTTTATTAGTAGGATCTCTATATGAGAAGTAAGGTATTTCATTGGAGTCACAGTGGGTTCTATATTTTCTAAAATCTATTATAGTTTTAAAGAATATTGAGATGTGGGAGTTTTTAACTTTTGTTTCGAAATCATTAGTAGCTATGGATTTTATGTCTGTTATAAAACTAGAGAAATTACGTAATATGTTGGCAGATTTTGGGATATTGATAGGAGGAATGTTAATACTCTCTAAGTTTGATGTTATATCACTTACGTCTCTATCTTCTAGGTCACTTGCTGCTGGAAGTCTGGTTTCAGAACTACCTATGTTATGCCTGGAGTTTGAACTAGCACTATTTTCACTACACTGGTCATCTGTTCTTTTTCGCTTGGGGTTAGTATAATCGTTTTGGCTATTCTCCAAATTTGGATTAGGTAGAATACTATTATCACTTTGAGGGTTATAAGGAACACTTGCTGGAAGGAATAACACTCTTGTTGTGATTTTACACTTTAGTTCTGCGCTTGTTGCAGGGCTGCGATCTGCTGTTCTAAGAAGGCGATTTTTGGATCTTGGTAATTTGAGCCCGAACCATAAACAGTATTTTGCACTTCACCAAGGTTTTCATGTGGATTTGTTCCATTTACCGCAGCCATCGCTGCTGATATTAGTTGACCTGTTGAAGGGCAACTTGTGTTGTCCATTTTTCACCAGATCTTGCTACACGAAATTATAGTACAAGTCGTTATTTCGTTGCAATATGCCGCAATGCGGCATTTAGGCCGTGGCCCACACCGACTTGGTGTGGTTTTGTTCTCACTTCTTATTGTCGCACTAATAAGTAGTCACTTTCACTTGTTGAACGTCCGCTGATAGCGGTAGGCACGAGCGCTCGCGGGGAGGTCTTTCCTCTACGAGAGTTGAGCTCCGAATGATTATGACATTCTGCTAAGTGGCAAAGCTTGATTTTAACATATAAACTTACAGTTTTCTTTACAATTTTTATTACATGATTTTCTGGAAATCCTTCCTCTAATACTATGATCATGAAAATCTCATATAATTCTCAAAATGTACATTCAAATAATATATTCAATACTTCGGTGAATGAGTTTCGCATTTGTATAAGAAAAATTGTATTATATACTCATCTCATACCCTTACTTGTGAAAGGATTTATTACATTTCTTCCTATTTCTATTCGAACAACCGAATACTGCACACGAACTGATCATAATGATTCACTAAAAACTTTATAGTATAAAGTAAATGCACGTAAACACACACGGGCTTCGGCTATTCACTTCCCAGTTGTCATCAACATGGCGGATCGCGCAGTGTTCAATTTGCAACGCTCCGAAGGGTAGGAGAGTAGGTCTAGTACTATATTCCAAGGTCTTTAGTACTAACACTTGTTTCATTAAACATTTTTTTATTCCAGCATTACAAACGGCCTTTTTGTTCCAAGATATCGTTCATAAAGGGACAACTTACGGAACAGTAAGTTACGAACTTTTTCCGTTTGTGGCAAAAATAATTGCGTCATCACACATTCAACCAATCGCAGCGAGAGAATCGTGGGGGGAGGGGGGAGCGGTAAACCGAACAGCCGACCACCGATTTCTCGCACAATGTCAAACAGCCGAGGGGTCACGATAAAGTTTTTTTCCAAAATTAAGTTCCATAATACACTAACGCTCCTAACATTGCTCCTCTCAAAACATGTACTCATTCAATAAAACTTAACATTATGAACTAATTTCATAAACTATTATGTATGTCCCATGAAACTCGTTTTATCAAAAATCTTACAGGCATTAGACACCGCAACTTTCGAGATTGTTTTCTTCTTATTGTGCACTTTGCAGAACAATAAACAGAATTGCAAAAATACTATGTGGACAATGCGCAGTTTAAATTTCCCGTAATTGACGTGGGAGTGCATATTCGAGTTTCATTATTTAAATAACGCAAACCGGAAGTAAAAGTATGCAACTACAAGAGATGGAACAATCTCTTTTTGAACGCAAGGTTTCGATTAGATCAAAAATAAGTAAATGCTTTAATAAAGAAGAATTGCAACATTTGACTAATTCAAAAAACAAACGTTCATTTCAATTTTAAAATGTATAACTCAACTTGCAAAACGTCTTAGGATTAGCTAGCCAATTCAATATTGAGTATTTGAACACAAATTTATATCTTTACAGTGAAACATTATTGGTTAAATTGTCGAAATCACTTCAAAAGCCACGCCAATTAGAAATACCCAGCGAGTTAGATATATCCATCCGGACGTAATTTACAGTACACCTGAATGAATGTTTCCCATGATAATGATAAAAGTATAGTCAGCAACGTGTGTATTATCGTAAGGAATACTCAAGATATTGGTAAGTAAGAAAATGCCGTAGTAAAATATGTTTCCGCAATGGTTCTTGCAGTATATTTTTTCTTCGGACATCTAAGAATGTAATAACTGAGGATATAATTTGCCAGTAATTACATAGTTGATTCTTCACAAGAATATAATAAAACGTTTGTCTTGTGTCCAAAAAGCCTTTTGAAATGATTGGAAACATTTGATTAACCATGTTTGTGCAGGTGCATGTCATATTTTTACATGTTTAAAGAAAACATATAGTTTAACTTTTAAAGCAATTGCAAATAGTGAATCGGTTGCAAAAGTGGATCTGGTTTTAACATGAAAGTACAGCGCAACGTTAATTCCATACTATTTCTTCTATACTAAGCCTTTTTTAGCCAGTGCGAAACAAAATTAACGGGGAAAAGGCATTTTCATATTTGAACATTTTAAACAATTGAATTGAAACAGTCTGCGTTGTAAGTGGCGATTTAAGAATCTTACCTTACTTTAGCAACACAATAATGGTCATTCTATTTTAGTCATGATTAATTTTACTGCTAATATTAAAACTAAATATTGCTAGGTTGTTTTATGAAAATTGATCGTTTGCTTAATACATTATTTTTAATACATTATAATTAATATATTATAATTTTTATTTATTCTCAATAAAATTTTTATTCAGTTTTTGGTCCATACTTTGCATACTTTCTGTGCACGCATGTCCTTACTTAGGTATAGAACGATTTTCCTAAGGATGAACCAAAGTGACAGTTCGTGAAAACAAGTGAACATCACATGTACTTCAGAGAAGAATCCCTCCGCCGCGACAGCTGTTCAGTCACGCCTTCGTAAAGTGCTCATGGTTCTGTGAAAACATCCCTATGCAGAAGTTCAAGAGTTTCAAAGGTATAAAGCACGTACGCGAGTCCGGGAAGTACGAATTTAATTACGTATAGGAAAATATCTTAACATGACCTCACAATCGGTAAAAGAATACCACCACGAATGTAAATAGAAATAAAAATGATTTTAAGTCGGAAACACGTACGGTACGCATCTCGTATTCAAGTCTCGGTTTTAAAATAAACATATTTATCACCCAAAAAGTAAATTCAGTGTAATATATAAAGAAAAAAAAAAGAATTTTTAGAGAAGAGCACATAACATTGCACTTCCTAATATCAATCATTTCTCGCAGCGCACTATATTTTTGTCGGACAAGGACACTACAAAAGGAAGTGTCGAAGCCATTTACAAGTTAGCCAACTGCAAACGAACGAATGCGGGTAGGGAGTCTAATGGGCTCAAGGGCATAACGACCACAGAATCTTCAGTTATGTTGCCAGCACTAGCTGTCACTTTGGCTCATCCTTAGGAAAATCACTCTATACATGTTATTCCTTATAAATCGTAGCCTTGACAGTAACAAACTGTGAAAAGTGCAAAATCATTTTGAAGAAATAGAGCTGATTACTAGCACGAAATCTTGTTTTATTTTAAAAAAATTAAGAAAAAAACATGCTTATCGTACTGAGAGAATTGATTCCTTTTTGAAGCCTCTACCCGAGTGATTTGCACAGAGAAAATAGTGTTGAGAATGACACGGACGAACTGGAGAGTATGTGCTGATGTAGCACCAATAATTTACCACGCAATTCTTTCCGAAAATCTTTTTCTAAAGTAATTCTTCATTGAGGGTTGATGGGAAGCATTATTTGGGGCTCCTGACTTTGGGGGCCCGGCGCGGTTCACTGGTTGCATCAATTTAGGTATAATCCTCCCCCCTCTCATTGCGGCTTGAAATACATCTTTGGCCAGGAGGTCCCAGGCATCGAGTTCCGACGGAGGTCGATTTTCTACACTAGCTACATAGCTAGTTCGAATTCAGCTGGTGTCTGGAGGAGAATTCCAGCGGCCGACAGCTGCGATCGGTAGTTTTCAGTGGTTTCTCAAAACGATACCACGCAAATGCCAGTACTCTAACAAACGGGTCACGGACTTCCCTCGATTTTCGTTCTCTTTGGTGTCCTATGCTCTCCCCTTAAACACACCTGCACTTTCATGCACTTCACAATCCCAAATGTCGGGAGATCAGTCAGGTGCCCCGCTGCGGGGAGATATCTGGCGAGAAACCGCTAGCTATCCCATAGGTCGCCGCCAGATCTCACGCACCAGAGGGGGAGGAACACTGCCTCATCCCGGGAACAAATATCCACAAGATAGGGGCTATAATAGCAGTCGTCGCAACACCAACCAATCAACTGACCAGCTGAATCTGAAGCTACCCACACATGAGACACTTGACGATGGCAAAGATGGTTCAAAGCATCAAATGACGTCACTGCAGTGCCTCTGGACTGAGAGGTGCTCGTTTTCGAGTCACGACGATCACAGGATATTCGACATTAGATCGAATTTAGCGTATATGAGCGACTGGCTGCTCTGATTGAAAGTTTTCCTGTTTCTCCGATCAACACAAGGCGAATGCCATAGTAGTACCCTACCATACGGGCCATGGCCCACCCGAGATTAGCGTTGGGATCTTAGAGCTTGACCCGCCTGAGGTGGCACCTCGCTGGTGGGAGATACCTGGTTGGGGAAAAATCTCGCAAGCTGACGTAGGTCAGCGCTGGATCTCGACAGCCAGCGAGAATATCACCGACACCAACTACGATAAAGCATACACTACACTTGCGGACTGATGAGCTTATCGGTTGACTCGCCATGAATCTTGATTCAGTGGTGAGGTGTAGTTGACATTTACATAATTGGAATGATTGAAGTCCTGTTTTTGCGGCTCCCAGACAGCAGAAAACTGATGATGATGGCTAAGCCATCGAAAGCTGCTATTTGTGAAATAAATACTATTGTTGACAATGACAACGCCTTCAATCATTCCAATCGCCATGAGTCACTAAAGAGAGCCTTGGGATACTCACGAAGCGTATGATGTCGTCGACTCGCTCGAAGTGGTGCCAGAGCATGATGCGCGCGTCGTACAGCTCCAGCAGCTGCTCCTGGCTGCCGGCCCAGCGCCGCACGGGGTCGCCCGCCTGCTCCGCGCACTGCAGGCACGCGTCCAGCAGCGCCAGCGCCAGGTCCTCGCAGCGCGCTTCCGCCAGCGCCGCCGCGCGCGCTAGCGTCACCGGCGCCGACTCGCGCGCCAACAGCCCTTCCACTGCGCACGCGCACGCACGGGGAGTGCCAACGAGCAGGTGAATTTATTTATTTATTTATTTTACGTCAAAAAACAGTTAAAAACTGCGTATGACGTGCTATGGGGAAAAGTGAATTGTGTGCACATTTTCAAAATTCTGTGATCCCTACACTAAGTCATATACTACTTAAAATTTGAATTTTGAAAGGGAGAAAAAACTCCCATGTAATAACTCCAATCTATTTTCATGATAAATAAGCAATAAATTTTGGAATTTTGAAAGGGAGAAAAACACCAAAAAAACTCCCATGTAATAAACTCATTTTTCATGATAATAAGCAATAAATTTTGGTCTATTACTTCCTGTCAAGGGACAACATGGAAATGATAATTTGAAGAATTGTGTTTCCTAATGAATTCTAGAAGACGCACAAAATGAAGTTACATTTATGTCCAGAAGTAAAAACAAGGGGCCATCTCGTATTTGCTCAATGGATCAGGGAAACTGGACGAAAAACCTGATCGAGATGGGGGTCATTGACCCGGAAGCTGTAGTACAATAGTTGTTACAGGTTGTTACAATAGTTGTTACAGGTTGTATTCACTACAACGAAAATTAGGTTAGAGCGGGGCACAGGTTTCTTTCTCGTGAATGGGCCCGTGGGATTGCACAAGCATGGAAAACACATATTATAGAACATTAACACTTTATTATAGACGATTTCAGCGAAACAAACTAACATAAAAATAAGACATTTAGTGATTGATAATATTTGAAATATTATAAGCGTTGGAAAGCTCACTATTAACTTTCAAGAATGTCATAACACATTATTTATTTTCTTCGGTCTCTTTTAAGCCTTATGGGAGCTCCCTTTTTACGTTCTGAATCGTAACCATCCTACTCAATGTACTGTTTACTTGTTATTTTTACAAGATAACATATACCCTTTCAAAATACACCTTCTCCATCTTCATATGAATTTGCTTTATCTATTACTACAAAAAATACGACATTCTATTCCTTACACATTCGTCTACTCCCTCTTCACGCTTATTGCTTAATGATAATTCCCGTTTGGGAACAGTCTTATGATTTCGTTGCGCACCAATTTTTTCCCCGTTCGCCGGCTCCGGGCTTGCCCGCGTGATGGCACGCGTCGGCTTCGCTTTGCTCCGTCTCGAGGCCTTGATTTCAGCACCTGCGGCCCCTCTCTGGTCGTCTGCTAGATTCCCACCGTGCCTCGACTTGCAAGGCGATGCCCCTCGCCGCCGATCCAACGGATATTTCACACGGAATGGCTTCTGTCCGTTTTACAATGTTTACCTTCCGCGCACGAAATGTTTCTGTTGAGACTACTGCATTATTCTCCATTGCCCTGTTACGCACGTGGTTTATCTGTTCACATATATCAGGACGGATTTCTCACAAACCATCAAGACTGGAGGCATTGCATCTTCACAATGTGTCTCTCAGTATAACTTTCAACACCTCCAAATTTGTTTATCAGACGCCCCGATGATGTATCGCAGTGTTTCTTTCACTCGCGGATACGCTGCCTTACACGTGTCCACATGTTCTCGCTTTTCTCCAACTCAAACAGCTACAGTTTGTCCAATCAATATTGTTTTTCACTTCACTCAGTCACACTTATTAGTTAGCATTGCCTTTCATCGCTTTTGTCCCGATTTAGAGATCGATGTGGTTGGATTCTTTTTCTCTCCGCTCTCTCACTGTCAATGTCTCACTCGCGCTCCCCCGTCAGTCCCTATCTGGCGCTCACTTGTTCTGATTCTCACGTTTATATATATATATATATATATATATATATATATATATATATATATATATATACACACACACAATATCATTATCACATACACCCTTCCGATCAGGCGTCGTTATCTCTAGGTGACCTTCCCTCAGCGTGAGCGTTACATCCGACGTTCGACAGATCACAGCCGATCCGTCGTCGGACCTGTCGATGTTATTTGAAAGCTTGATTGTTCCTTGGAGGCTATACTACAAATGCACGTTTGGGATCGTTAGGGAGGCTAGTTTACGATCAAAAAATCAAAGATTGTGGATCTGTGACACAAAATCATATATTTTGAAATTAGAAATAAACACATACAAATAAAACTGAACTCCACTTTCTGGAATACATTACTTGAACGCACACCTCGCATTTGTAAGTGGCACTGGACGGTAATGTCTCCGCCACATTGACGTTCAATAAAAAAGTTACTCTTTTCGATCATAATTCACAACTCTTTCTTTAATAATTATTCTTTACTTCGGCTACCAGCTGGTGCAGATTCAATAATTGCAATATTAAGATTGCAATAATACATATGCCTTGCCTTAACCAAATTAAGTTTGCAAAATTAATTATTTTATAAGCTCGTGATTATTCACAATTAACATTAAGATTGAACACTTTCTTTAATGTTGGCAATATAATGCATACAAGTATTATAAGCGACACTCATTAATATTTTCGTTATAAATCCAGAATTGTGCGTTTGTTTCTTTTTAAATTCAGTTTCTTTCAAAGTTCAATTAAATATGTTCTTTAATTGTCTCAATTTGAATAGTAATAATTTAATTATACAAGATTTTAAGTATCCCTGTCTCTGCAAGAGGCAGGCATCCGCCGCCCATTACGCCATCCACCGCTTGGTAAGTTTGAAGCGTTCGGAAATCAAAAACATTTTTTTTGTCGACTGCGCGGCGCGGAAATTAATTTATTTTCTTTTTCTACCGTCTCTACCATCATCGCGTGCAAAAATGGTAATAATACCTCGCGGGTCATCGGGCTGCACAAGTCGTATGAGAACGTTGGGCAGTAGCGGATATATTGCAATCACAAGCGGAATAAGACAGGTTTTCTTGCTTACGGTCTTCTGAAATGATCTGCGCGGGCTGAAGGTCGTAGTACCTCACGGGTCGTCGGGCGGCACGGGTCGGTCGAGGATATTGCGTAGCAGCAGGTATATTAGATTCACAACCGACGCAATTTAGGCTTTCTCGCATATGGCCACCTGAATATCCCGACGCGGGCAAACAAAACAACGTACCTCACGGTTCGTTGGGCGGAACATCTCGTAGCTGAATGTAGCGTGGCCGAGGGTGCATGAGATTCGCAGCCGGCACAAGACAGGCTTTCTGGCATATGAAAGCCCCTAGGCGGACACAATGTAGGCGTACCTTTGGGGTCGTCGGGCGGCACATGTCGGACGAGAATGTTGCGCAGCAGCGGGTCGCCCCAGGGGTCGTCCGCCAGCTGCGCCAGCGCCTGCAACTTGTCGCGCTCCGCGTGGCCGTGCGGCAGGTGGTCCTGCAGGCGGCGCAGGAAGCGCTGCAGGGCGCCCCGCGCCTCGCCTGCCTTCGTCGACCACGTCTCCGACAGCACCACGCGCAGCGTGTGCCTGCGCACGCACACACGCCCATTAGCCCTAGCGATACCAATGCCTGCGCACGCACACACGCCCATTAGCCCTAGCGATACCAATGCCTGCGCACGCACACGCGCCCATTGAAGGCCCTAGCGATAACAATGCTCGCGCACGCACACACGCCCATTGGCCCAAAGGATGCCAATGCCTGCGTGCTAATACTTTCACCCATTAGCCCTAGCGATACCAATGTTCGGCATGCACACACGCCCACAGCCCGCGATACCAATGCCTGTGCATGAACACGCCCATTAGCCCTAGCGATACCAATGGCCTGCGACGCACCACACGCCCATCAGCCCTAGCGATACCAATGCCTGCGGACGCACACACGCCCATTAACCCTAAGGATACTAATTGCGCACGCACACACGCCCATTAGCCCCGCGATACCAATGCCTGCGCACGCACACACGCCCATTAGCTCCCAAAGGATACTTCAATGTCTACGCATGCACACACGCCCATTAGCCCTAAAGGATACCAATGCCTGCGCATGACACGCCCATTAGTCCTAGCGATACCAATGCCTGCGCATGCAATACGCCCATTGTTCTAGCGATACCAATGCTCTACGCACACACGCCCATTAGCCCTAGCGATACCAAACGCCTGCGGACGCACACACGCCCATATTAGTCTCTAGCGATAACAATGCCTACGCACACACGCCCATTAGCCCCATGATACTAATGTCGCGCATGCACACACGCCCATTAGTCCTAGCGATACTAATGCTCACGCATGCACACACGCGCATGCACACACGCGCATGCACACACGCGCATGCACACACGCCACCATTAGCCCGAAGGATAATAATGCCCGTGACGCACACGCCCGCCAGCCCTGTAGCGATACCAATGCCTACGCAAGCACACACGCCCATTAGCCCTAGCGATACCAATGTCTACGCATGCACACACGCCCATTAGCCCTAGCGATACCAATGCCTGCGCACACACACACGCCCATTAGCCCTAGCGATACCAATGCCTGCGCACGCACACACGCCCATTAGCCCTAGCGATAACAATGCCTTCGCACGCACACGCCCATTGAAGCCCTAGCGATGCCAATGCCTACGCAAGCACACACGCCCATTAGCCCTAGCGATACCAATGCCTGCGCATGCACACACGCCCATTAGCCCTAGCGATACCAATGCCTGCGCATGAACACACGCCCATTAGCCCTAGCGATACCAATGCCTGCGGACGCACACACGCCCATCAGCCCTAGCGATACAACACCGCGGACGCACACACGCCCATTGAATTTAGCGATATTTCAATGCCACCTGCGCACGCACACGCCCATTAGGCCCTAGCGATACTCAATGCCTGCACGCACACACGCCCATTAGCCCCAGAAGGATACCAATGTCTACGCATGCACACGCCCATTAAGGCCCTAGCGATACCAATGCCTGCGCATGCACACGCCCATTAGTCCTAGCGATACCAATGCCCGCGCATGCACACACGCCCATTAGCCCCAGTAGCGATACCAATGCCTGCGCGCATGCACACACGCCCACAGAATTTTAGCGATACCAATGCCTGCGGACGCACACACGCCCAGTAACCCTAGCGATACCGAATGCCTCGCGCACGCACACACGCCCACAGCCCTAGCGATACCAACACCGCACGCACACACGCCCATTAGCCCTAGCGATACCAATGCCTGCGCATGCACACACGCCCATTAGCCCTAGCGATACCAATGCCTGCGCACGCACACACGCCCATTAGCCCTAGCGATACCAATGTCTACGCATGCACACACGCCCATTAGCCCTAGCGATACCAATGCCTGCGCATGCACACACGCCCATTAGTCCTAGCGATACCAATGCCTGCTCATGCACACACGCCCATTAGCCCTAGCGATACCAATGCCTGTGCACGCACATACGCCCACTAGCCATAGAGATACCAATGCCGGCACACGCACACACGTCCATTAGCCCTAGCGATACCAATACCTACGCATGCACACACGCTCATTAGCCCTAGCGATACCAATGCCTGCGCACGCACACACGCCCATTAGCCCTAGCGATACCAATGCCTGCGCACGCACACACGCCCATTAGCCCTAGCGATACCAATGCCTGCGCACGCACACACGCCCATTAGCCCTAGCGATACCAATGCCTGTGCACGCACATACGCCCACTAGCCATAGCGATACCAATGCCTGCACACGCACACACGCCCATTAGCCCTAGCGATACCAATACCTACGCATGCACACACGCCCATTAGCCCTACCGATACCAATGCCTGCGCACGCACACACGCCCATTAGCCCTAGCGATACCAATGCCTGCACACGCACACACGCACATTAGCCCTAGCGATACCAATGCCTGCGCACGCACATACGCCCATTAGCCCTAGCGGTACCAATTCCTGCGCACGAACACACGCCCATTAGCCCTAGCGATACCAATGCCTGCGCACGCACACACGCCCATTAGCCCTAGCGATACCAATGCCTGCGCATGCACACACGCCCATTAGCCCTAGCGATACCAATGCCTGTGCACGCACATACGCCCATTAGCCCTAGCGATACCAATACCTATGCCTGCACACGCGCCCATTAGCCCTAGCGATACCAATACCTACGCATGCACACGCGCCCATTAGCCCTAGCGATACCAATACCTGCGCAGGCACACACGTCCATTAGCATTAGGTATACCAATACCTACGCACGCACACACTCTAACAACCCTAACGATACCAATTATGAATACCTGCGCATGCACACACGCCCTTCAGCGCTAGCAATACCAATACCTGCGCATGGACACATGCCCATTATCCCTAGCGATACCAATACCTGCGTACGCACACATGCCCTTTATACCTAGCGATACCAATACCTACACACACACTCTTCAGCCCTATCAATACCAATACCGGCGCGCACATACTCTTTAGTCCTAGCGATACGAATGCTTGCGCACGCACACTCGCCCATTAGACTTAGTGATACAATACCTGCACTAGCACATTCGCTCATTAGCCCTAGCGATACTAATACGTGCGTACGCAGACATGCCCTTTAGCCCTGCCGATACCAATATTGCGCACGCACACACGTCCATTAACCCTAGTGATACCAATATCTACGTACGCACATACTCTTTAGTCCAAGCGAAAACCAATACCTGCGCACGGACACGCCTATTAGTCCTAGCGATTACCTACGCACGTACACATGTCCTTCAGCACAAGCGATACAAATATCTAATAGTAATAATAATAATAGTAATAATAATAATAATAATAATAATAATAATAATAATAATAATAATAATGTATTTATTTGTGGAGAGGCTCAGGCCTTGAGGATTGCGCTTCCGTCTAACCACTTTAATGAATTTACAATTTTAAAAATGACAGTTGAGGCCTTCAGACGTAGTACATAATTACATTTCGTGTCACATAGGGAAGAATGACAGTTGACAAATGACAGTTGCGGCTACCATCTACGTTAATTTATCTGTGTAAGCCAAATGAGTTTATTGTCTTTTTTGTTTATTCTTAAAATTTTGCAATACGAAAGACATGATGTAAGGAACATTCTTAAAAAATGAGATAAAAAAGATCTACTTTTTCCACTTGGAATCAATAATTCTAAGTTTGCCCGAAATTGTCAGTTTGGACGACTGTGTGTTTAACCTCAACTGTGAACAATAAACAAAAAGGGAGTTTATTTTACATTTACGTCTGGGATGAAATACTAGGGACCATCCCGGCATACGCCTTAAGCGATTGAGTAACCTCAGAAAAACCTGCGCACGCGCACACTCTTTAGCCCTAGCGATACCTACACCTGTTCCCGCACACACTCATTAACCGTAGTAATACCAAGATATTCGCCGCGCAACTAATTTGGACGATGGCTTGCATTGGTTGCTTGATTAGTGATTCCGAGTGGTCGAGGGACGTGGTGGTGATTTCCCCACTGGATGGTGAAATCCGGCGCCAACGTAGTGGCTATCGGGATTTCCCCAACCAGGTACCTCCCAGCAGCGGAACACCACCCGTAGCCGGGCAAGCTCTAAGCTCCAGACGTGTATGGAGTGTAGTACATGTAAGGGGACTGTGGATAGGGCGAGGAAGGGGAAGGAAAAGAACGCGCACAGTACATAACCCGGTTGTTGGGTTACTACTCCGACCCTCACCTGGTAGTGATCGGAGACTCCACGGAAAACTACCTACAGAGCAGTAGGACGCTAGAATTCTCCTCCAGATATCAGTTGAATGCGACCTAGCAATGTAGGTATTTGCGAAAATCCTGCCTCCGTCGGTACTCGAACCATGCACTGCAGGCATAGGCACTGCAGTAACATCAGTTGATGCCCTGAGCCACTTAAGTAGGTACCAGGTCTTGGAGAAGTGCAAACAGCGTGAGGGTATTATATTCTAATTTAAATGTGACTTCTGATAGATCAACGCCTGTGTCACGGTTGTACCAATTGGGAGCTTCAATATCAAAAATGTAAGTCGTAATCGAGCTTCCATTTGGACAACCGTGTTCAGCTTATGATATGTCAGAAATCATTCTATTTAAATCGAAGTATAGAATCTTATGATATCCGTAAGCAAAGAAAATATTCATTCGAATTCAGCGACGAAATAAAAATTATCAACCTT
This sequence comes from Teleogryllus oceanicus, assembly GCA_964035755.1. Classification (NCBI taxonomy): domain Eukaryota; kingdom Metazoa; phylum Arthropoda; class Insecta; order Orthoptera; family Gryllidae; genus Teleogryllus; species Teleogryllus oceanicus. Next base: position 33,561,988 of record CAXIVR010000011.1, on the reverse strand, counting down.
TGTATCTGACCAAAATAATTCACAGTTTTCCGAAAACTGTTTGCCTAAAATTAAATAGATTGGAATATATTTAAGAAATGTACTTCTTACATAAAATAAGATCTAAAACAGGGGAAATCTTATAAAGGCGTTTTGTATCTTTCTTATGAGGAAGCCAATTACACCCACCACTACAACTCTGGCGGTGTATAGCAACGAGCGGAGAAAATGACACACTTACTCTTGTAGCCAGGTCATGAGCCCGCTGCTACAGAAACCTGAACTGGCGACGTAGGTGTCAACATTCCACCAGGCGGTCAGAAGATCGTCGAACTTCTTTTCTTCCATACCGGTGCCAGACATAAAGAGCTCCACGCCCTGAAAAATTACAATGTATAACGTTTATGCTCAGAACAAATGTCTAGAGCATGCACAGGAGTCCAAAATGATGACCTGTGATCGATCATCTATGCATGACAATATACATATCAATCGCGGTCTAATTTTACACTTCATTATAAGAAATGTCCATTCATTAACAAAAATTTATCATTTTTGACCCTTCATCATGTCGTAGGAATTTGTAACATTTATTCTGAGACACCTGTGTTTTATAAACCGTCAGTGGCTGCAGGAATTTCTCACTGATCTGAGACACACACATGAGGTAAAGCAGGGTAAGTATACATTCTAAATCAGCTTAAAACATTTCCTAACCACCATCATATTAATCCGTGCAACGAGAATGAATGGTGAATGACATTGCAATCATACTCAGAAGCATTTAAAATTGCCTTCGTGCCCGCGAAGTGGGGCTTTTCTTACGATGACGATGCGAAAAGAAACTTGAAAAAGCGCTGTTCTTTATAAACTATCAAAGAAAGGTTATATTGGCAATGCGAAGACGCTTATATAGAACGATTTTCCTAAGGATGAGCCATAGTGGCAGTTCGCGAAAACAAATGAACATCACATATATTTCAGAGAAGTATCCCTCCGCCGCGATAGCTGTTCAGCCCCTTCGTAAAGTGTTTGGTTATGGCTCCTAAAAAGACATCACTACCCAGAAGTCTGAGAGTTTCGCTGGTGTATATGCACGTACGCGAGTACGGGAAATAATTAAATTTAATTACATATGTGGAAATCTCTTAACATGCTCTCACAACCAGTAAAAGATAACACATGAATGTAAATAGTTTCAATCACAGCTCGCTACACAACAGCACAAAGGCCGGAACCACGTGCATCGGTACGCATCTCGCATTCAAGTCTCGGTTTTAAAATAAACATAATATTTATCACACAAAAAGTAAATTAAATGTAATATAGAAAGAGAGTAATCAATGTAATATATAAAAAAGAATTTTTACAAAAGATCGCATAACAATGCACTCCCTAATTTCAATTATTTCTCGCTGCGCACTATATTTTTGTCGGACGAGGACGTCACGAAAGTTGAAGCGTTTGAAGCCATTTACGTTACAACTGCAAACGAACAAATTGCAGGAAGGGAGTCCTTTGGACTCGAGGGCACGACGACCATAGAACTTTCAGTTATGTTGCCAGCATTAGCTGTCACTTTGGCTCATCCTTAGGAAAATCGCTCTATAACACTCTGCCTCGTGATAGAATGCTTTGTCCACATTAACAAGCTGACATTTTGTTGCCACCCGATGTACGTGTCAGGTTCATGTGACACTCAAGACATATATTACATCTACATCCATTCATAAACAAAAAATCTAATATACTTATAGATTCAACTGTAATATTTCTTAAATACTTAATTCGACCTTCATTTATTAACACATGCGTTCAATATGGAGAAGTCCTGCTAAAACTAATGTTTAAAAACTTAAAACGGTCCGGTAACAAGAGTTTTTCTGGCAAAAAATCGCCGTTTTCCGAGGGTCAGGATTACAGTACTTTCGCTTCTTATGAAGTAAGGCGGGAAAGTAAAACCCAAAGGGCTAGGTGAAGTTTTAAAAACATTTCCTCTAAAACGACGTAAACTCATCTACACAAACAACTGCAAGCATTTTTACTTTCTCGATATCGTAGTAGAGAGAACGTTATGTAATGCTGCGCGAGAAAGCGGAGAATTTTCGAAAGAAAATAACAAAACGTCTCTCGGAAGACTTAAGGAGGTTGTCACGTTATGTCAAAAATAAGATTAAACTTCGCAACTGAAATTTATCGCATTAGATGTTTTACGCTTTCCCAAAATATAAAGTGATTTCTACTGCATAGTTTTGAAGATAATCACATTTGAAAACTTGTGTTTTAACACGCAAGTATAGGAAAATGTTCCTTGTCCGACCGTAAATAATTAAATTTGAAACACATCTACATAAGATTACACGAAGGGAAAATATTACAAATGTAGATTAAATATTTCTGAAGAGAATAGAATAGAAATGAAAATATTTTACCGTGTAGTTTGGACAAAAACGCAAAAAGAAAATAACATCTGTCATCAGTTTTTCATAAGGACGAAAAAGTGCGGCAACGTTGCAGGACGTACCACTCGGCGGGAATTTTAAATATTGCGAAACTGAGAGGCTGGTTTGTAGGCATTGCTTTGTGAGCTGGCATGCGTATACAGGGTCATTCATGATGAATGATGATAAAATGTTGTTTGCGAGTTGTTTAGCGAGTTCTTCAACGTGCACGATGCGGCGACCATCAACAGGAAACATGTCTTCGTCTGTAACGTTTTCTTCTCCGTTTCTTCGTTTCGCGGGTACAGACAAATTTGTTTTCTACGATAACTTACGTTTCGTAACAAATCGCCCTTTATATCTCAACTGTTCGAACATGATTTTCAGGTTATAAGACCTACAAAAACAACTCAGCTCAACTCAATCACACACTGTTCTGTACGTTCTTGACCTTCCCGAAAACGTAAACCATTGGTACCAATAAAATAAATATAAAGCGTTGCCAAGTTTATTGCATGAAAGTTATCAGTTCTCTGAAGGAGTTAATTGCGATCTAAACGTATTATTCTTGAAAGAAAACATTTACATAATGCGTAAGAAATGTCCTTCTTATAAGATAACTAGAACTTGAAGAGAAATGCAGTCATACTTAAACGTTGATTACTCCAGTATTTTCAGTATTTCATGTTGGTATTTGGAGTCAAATGAGCTTCTTAGCTTGCCTTTGTAAAATAATTAACACGTTTTAATACATCATTTAAAAAATACTCGTTTACCAATCGTCGCGAAATACAGAAGTAATATACTTGATACTCGTTCTTTATTTTTTAACAAACACGTTCCAAAATTACAACTTTTCGTTCGGCTGACTAGAGAGTAATGTGACAACCTCCTTAAGACTCGTATATTGCGGAAGGACAATGCAACATAAACGCCAACAGCGCGGGAATCAGTTCTTCAATGTAACCATTCACATCGATGAACAAGAACGTAAAGTAATAACAAAATTAGTAAAGGAATTAACGAACTTAATTTTTTAAAAAATTTGTGAACTACAACAAAATATACAGTACCGGAAGCGTATAAGCAACTCTGACAGTTCGATGCGCTGTTGCCACGCATTGCTACACAAATGGCATGATATATTAATGAAATCTCAAAACATTAACACTTAAGGATAGGCGATGACACGTCTTGATATCATATTCATAACCTTCACCACAACCGAACCTTATCATCTCCCAAACCGCGTTGAAAACTTGACGCGTCAGCTCCGGGTGCCTTCGTTCTCTATGGGGCATATCTGCAGTGCAGCCGCAACTCTACCCCCGAAACATTGTCGAGAGGTCATAATACGTTTCCGTTCACCTTTTGTGCCTCGAAATATTCGCATACACAAATCCACGATCCTGGCTCTGTAACACTACACGTTTGAGCGATGTGTGGGGCGTAGCCCTCACGAAACTCTCAGCCTCGGACCAATGCCCTGAAACGACGAAATTCTCAGCGTCGAAAGTCACACACCAACTAGCCTGGCACGCATCGGCAAAGGCGCATTTCATTCGCACTGATACTGCCGATGACATGGATTTGCGCGCTTTACGCACGACTTCGTGTGAGACAGATTAATGGCAACGCTGAACCCTGGCTGTGAGAAAGTAAACAAATCATCGCAAGCTGATTGCTTCAGAGCAGGTCACAAGTCGTATAGCTTCTCAGCAGGTCACGTGGCGAGAGAATTGTCAGTCTCTTTACACACTACTGCTACTGCAGTGGGGCTACTGACTAATCCAGACTTTCACGTATTAATTTATCCCCTAATTTCTTTACACTGCTGTCTTTTCTCTATTCTTTCTTGACCGACCCTTTTGCCATCTATTGGCACCAAAACATCTTTTAACGTATCGCAATTTTTACCAAAGTCCTTAATAGTAGAATTATTGAAAATGACTTTAAGAGTAATAAAGAAAGGTAAAACCTGATTATATGTGCAGGCCCATCTTCATTGAAAAATTGAAGCTTTTTTTAAAAAAAATGTTGGAACGTTTCTGAAAATACGAAACTTCAAGCACATTTTAACCAAAAACTTTTGAGTTTTCGAGAAATATCATCAGACATAATTTGAAGCATTCTCCAAAATGCAATAACACTTATAAATTGTCGGTAATGTAAATATTATTGTGAGAGATATATCAAAAAAATTGCATATGTGTAATTTAAAAAAAAATGAATGGTGCTCAACCGGCACATAATTTCTCGCTCTTAGTTAAGGTTACGTAATATTATACCGCAATTTCTGTCCATATGAACACATCTCAGTTAATGAGCGCCTGCGGCAATAGGCAATGGCAACAATGGGCGCATATTTTCTTATAAATTGTTGAGAAATCTCCATCTTGCCATTATTGGAACTGGGTTTCAGTTGTCGTTGTTGTGGCTTTTATAACGTTCTTATAAGGCATTCTTTCTCGATCACTATAGCTTCTGTGTCGAATACAGCAGTTTACTTTTCGTGGTGTCTCCAAGTGTTTTCTACGTTCATTCTAATTTTTTCATTTTCTTTTAAATGAAGACTTAAAACCAAAGAAATCCATAATTAGTCCCTTCGTAATTAATGTCTTCAAACAGACATTAAAAAATTTATAATTAAGAAATTAAAAAGTATGCCCCGGAAAGAAGTAAAGCTCGCAAAATATTTCAATTTTGCTGGCAATCCTCCATCAAAAAATGTTCCAAATTCGTACGTTTGTTTTTGAAAAAAGTTAAAATAATATGAAATAGTAAATGAAAGAATACTATAATAAATAATTTGTAGAGACGAGAAAAAAATGTTTCTCACTTGTAGCTTGTTCTTTTACATTGTGTACATTCGAATACAAGTGCGAATTTTTGGCAAATACTACAAACATTTCCAACGCTTAGTGCTATACTGCGGCTTTTACAGAGCCGCGTTTGACATTTGATCAGCTGTTACGGTGCCGTCCAATAGTCACTATAGTGACGTCATAATGATGGCGTTCAGCCGACCGATTGGATGACACCGAAACAGCTGATTTTCTTCAAACGCAGCACTGAATAAACCGCAGTAAAATACTATTCAATAAAAAAAATTAACTTTTAGCACATTATATGTTTATTATTATTATTACTTTTATTATTATTATTATTATTATTATTATTATTATTATTATTATTATTATTATTATTATTATTATACGTTTTTTATCATTTACTTTTTTCTTAACTAAGTTATGCGTCTGAAATATATCTGCTTTCTAATCACTGGGCAATGTGTAATAACACCGCCCCAAACAAAGCGCGTAAAATATTATCTAATTTAAAAGAGATTTCGATAAAAATTTACGGAGCTATGACCATTTGAAGAGTGATTATTTTTATGGTTTTAACACAAAATTGGCCATATGCGGAATAATATGGCACAGTCAGTCGAATAAGTAATTTTTGATAATCATATAATAGTTGCGGGATAACATAGGCTACACCTCAACCAAAAATCCGTTGATAAAAATACCATAATATTCATTCATTATTTTCTAAATAGTATGGAAAGGGCCAAAAAATGTTTATGGAGTTGTTATGGGGTTTGTGGAACACAAACCATTTTAAAAACTGTTTTGTCAGTGCTGATGTTGTTTCATTGAAAACTAATATTAATGTTAATTAATTTCGTTAAGCAATTGAATTCTATTTTTTTGATACAGACTTTATATATATATATATATATATATATATATATATATATATATATATATACACACACACACATATATGTATATAAAAAAATAATTTTAATTTAATTAATTCCTTTAATTTAGACATTACAATTAAAGTACCTACACGGATCACACAACATTCGATGAAGGCAATTGATCAAATTATAATTAACAAAACTACTACTCGATATGAAGTTGAAACAAAAGATTTAGGATACAGTGACCACGATGCACAAATTCTTACCATTATAGAAATGCGATCACTGACACAATAAATAATACACGTATGACTAGATTGTTTACTAAAAGTAAAATTAAATTATTCATTGATTACTTGATGCAGGAGTCATGGGAAACGGTTTATAATACTGCTGATACAAACGACAAATATAATTCTTTTTTTTCAACCCTTTCATTTCATTTAACACTTGCTTTCCTCTTCAAAAACGAAAATTAAATATTTCACGGAAAAGCAATTCTTGGATAACACAAGGGATTAGGACATCTTGTAAAAACAAGCGAATTCTTTCTTTCATTTCTAAACGTCATGACGTATCTCAAGATTTTCTTATCTACTTTAAAAAATACAAAACATTGTTACGAAAAGTCATAAGGCAGGCCAAAATCATGAAAAACGATCAGGATATTTTGAACTCAAATAATAAAACAAAAGCAATGTGGAATATAATAAAAAATACTACCAAATCAACTAGAAAACCGTAGAGAATGTTGTTTTAAAATATAACGATATAAATGTGAACGATCCGGCAACAGTGGCTAGTCTCTTTAACCAATACTTTTCGAGAATTGCTGCCGATCTCACTAAGGGTCTTCAGGCACAAACTTCAAAAACAGATAGTTCACCCAAAATTTTAGACACAATGTTCGTTTCCGAAACTTCTTCCTATGAAATTCTCAAAATAATCGGTAAACTAAAAAATCAATATTCGTCCGGTTTAGATGAATTCCCGGATTCTTTGTTAAAAACTTGTGCGTATGCCATTATACACCCGTTAAACCACATATTTAATGCATCTTTATGCACTGGAACGTTTCCAGATATTTTCAAAACAGCTAAAATTAAGCCGCTTTTCAAAAAAGGCAACAAAAATGAAATTCAAAATTATCGGCCCATTTCTCTTCTATCAGTCTTTTCAAAAATATTAGAGAGACTTTTTTACGTACGAATGGAAACCTTTTTCACTAAACACGACGCGCTTTCAGATTGCCAACATGGATTTAGAAAATCAAAATCAACGGAAACAGCCATATTTTCTTTTCTTAAAGATGTCGCCTCATCATTGGATCAAAACGAGGCACCTATTGGATTATTTTTAGATCTCTCAAAAGCTTTTGACGTCATTGATCATGACATTTTACTTTCCAAATTACCTTCATATGGAATTCGTGGTATTGCTCTAGATTGGTTATGTTCGTACCTTAAACAACGATCTCAGAGAGTTGAAATACCTTACTGAAATGATGGAACATTACGTACGCACCTTTCCGACTCTTTGCCCGTTGCATGTGGAGTTCCTCAAGGATCGATTTTAGGCCCTATTCTGTTCCTACTTTACGTAAACGATATGCCCTCGACGATTCGAAACGGAAGAACGGTTCTCTTTGCGGATGATACGAACATCCTTTGCAATAAAGAAACAGTAAATAGTACAATATCAGATGTTTCAAATTGGTTCCGAAATAACAAATTAATAGTAAACGAAAAGAAAACGGTTTTAATGCAGTTTTCCATTTCAAATAAACAATTCTGTGCCCCATTGAAAATGAACAGTGTACCATTGACTGATGTTAAGGCAACAAAATTTTTAGGTCTCTCAATTCAGTCAAACCTTAAATGGAACGTCCATTTAAATGAATTGAACACAAAATTAAGTTCATTATGCTACGCGTTCAGAATTCTAGCAAATTCAGCCAGCCTTCATACTGCTCGTTGTGTATACTTCGCGAGTGTTCATTCCCGCCTGAGATATGGCATAATATTCTGGGGAAATACATCTTATAGCTCCCAGACTTTTAGATTACAAAAACGAATTGTACGAATAATAATTAATTTCTTCATTAATCTAGGAATTCTACCATTACCGTGTCTTTTTTTTTACGAATCAGTGGTTTTTGTAAAAAATGACTTGCTCAAGGGCGGGAATATATTTTCAGAAAATGCCGAAGTCTATTACTATAACACTCGACGTAGAAATCATATTCATCAGGTGACAGTATCAACAGCTCATTACAAAAAATTCACATACAATACATGTACATTATTTTTACAATTAGAGACTATACTGAGCATCACAAGAAAAGTAACATTAATTTTACCAATGATACATAATGCATTATTTACCATTTGGACTGTATAAATGAGTATAAACAACCTGTAACAACTATTGTACTACAGCTTCCGGGTCAATGACCCCCATCTCGATCAGGTTTTTCGTCCAGTTTCCCTGATCCATTGAGCAAATGCTGAGATGGCCCCTTGTTTTGCTTCTGGACATAAATGTAACTTCATTTTCTGTGCACGTCTTCTGGAATTCAGTGGGAAATACAATTATTCAAATTATCGTTTCCATGTTGTCGCGGCAGGAATTAATAAGAGCGAAAATTTATTGCTTATTTATCCTTGAAAATAGATTTTATTACATGGGAGTTTTTTTGTTTTTTTTCTCCCTTTCAAAAATTCAAAATTTTATTGCTTATTTATCCTTGAAAATAGATTTTATTACATGGGAGTTTTTGTTTTTTTCTCCTTTCAAAATTCTAAATTTATTGCTTATTTATTTTTGAAAATAGATTTTACTACATGGGAGTTTTTGTTTTTTTTTCTCCCTTTCAAAATTCAAAATTTAAGTAGTATATGACTTAGTGTAGGGATCACAGAATTTTGAAAATGTGCACACAATTCACTTTTCCCCATAGCACGTCATACGCAGTTTTTAACTGTTTTTTTTTGACGTAAAATAAATAAATAAATAAATAAATAAACATCATCATCAAAGCCCGCCCCCTGCTTATGAACTTTCCAATGGCGCATGCGCAGTGGTGCTGGTCGCGGGGCTGCTGGTGGCTCCGGGGGCGGCGGAGCCTAAGCGATGGGGGAGCAGCGGCGGCGGCAGCCGGGGCGGCGGGCGACGGGGCGGCAGCAGCAGCAGCGGCGGCGGTTTCTGGGGCAAGGGCAGCACCAGCACCGGCACAGGAAGGTGCGTTGCGCTGATAGGCGTTGTCAAGGAACTTCACTCTGTGACTCTCACTTCTTCTTCTTCTTCTTCTTCTTCTTCTTCTTCTTCTTCTTCGTCTTTTTGGGCTCCTTTCAAAATTACGAGGAGCGGTGGTTCAGTGGCCCAACTGATGTCACTGCAATGCCCCTGACTGGGAGGTCCTAGTTTCGAGTCCCGACGTTGGCAGAATTGTGGACACTAGCTTTTCAGCTAGGTCGAAATCAGTCGCTGTCTGGAGGAGAATTCTAGCGGTTGGCTGCTTTGCTCAGTAGTTTTCCGTGGTTTCTCCGATCAACACCAGGCGAATGCCGAAGCAGTACCCTACCAAACGGGCCACGGACCGCGCGCGATCTGTCTCTTCCTTGTCCTATCCGGCATTCGTCGGGTACTGACTGCTCCGGCATTCGCCTGGTGTTGATAGAAGAAACCACGGAAAACTACCGATCAGAGCAGACGGCCGCTAGAATTCTCCTCCAGGCAGCGACTGAATTCGACGTAGCTGAAAAGCTAGTGTCCACAATTCTGCCGCCGTGAGGACTCGAACATGAACTCCCGTTCAGCGACTATTCTGAAAAGATTGGAAAACCCTTAGGCACTGCAGTGGCATCAGTTGATGCACTAAACTACCACTCCCAGTTGAAACCAACGAAAACATCAATGTTTTAAATATGATGAAACATATGTAAGTAATAGTTCCTGCTTCTATCAAATAATACTTCTAACTCAATACATAACACGTCAATATTATTTTAATGTATATTCTGCCTTAAATCTGCCTTCTTAATTTTCTAATCAATATTCTATGTACTCAAGGTTCAAAATGGATTTTAACGATATTATCACGGAAAACATAATAAAAATAGTGATAACACTCGAGAAAGGTTGCGAATAGTAAACGTTTTTGTGCTGTCTGAGGATCGACAATAGTGACAGTTGTGAATAAACGTTGTTTGCGAGCAATCCAAAAATTAGATTTGGAAAATGTTATTTAAATCATGAGAATTCTTTTGTGAAAATATCGATGTTTCTGAACAAATATATCGAACTGAACAATACATCCAAAACAAAACATCTATGTTTCTGCCTCAAAATATCAATTATTTTTGTGCCATCCCTAGTCCTGGCAGTACTCGCTGTAACGATAAGCCTATGACTTCTGCAAGATCGCGAACACGGACCCCAGCCAGAACCACCGCGTAATGCTTTGTCGCGACAAATGCTCAGTGACAGCCGTGAGACTGATGGCCGAGCAATTAGCGTGAATCACACTGCAAGTTCCTTGTTGCAGGAGATTTTCCGCGCGATAAGTGGCCTATTCGTTAAGATGCTGATGCGGGATTCGCTTGGTTTTTATCGGAGAAACCTCAGTAATCTACGGATTGGAGCAGGCGGGTGCTAGGATTCTTCTCCAGACAGCGCCTGAATTCGATCTCACCATTTTGAAACTCCGACATCGTCAGGGCACGAACCGTGAACCTCCCAATCAGAGATACTGCAGCGGCAACATTGTTGCCTTGAGCCAGCCTGGCCCGTTTCAGCTAGTGACTATGATTTCAAATTACCTCTCTTTTTATAAGCTTATATAATTTACATTTCATAAAACCCAAGACATTACATAATACCCAGACAATTACTTTCACAATTTTTGTGCCTTTGTCTCGGAAAATCTTGAGAACTGATATACAGGTTTCGATAACACTTACACTGAAAGGTAGAATATTTTCTCAGACTCCGGGAGCGGTAGCTCACTGCATCAACTGATGTCACTGCAGCGCCTCTGAACGGGAGGTCCTAGGTTCGAGTCCTGACGGCGGCAGGATTTTCGAAACTAGCTTTTCAGCTAGGTCGAATTCAGTCGCTGTCTGGAGGAGAATTCTAGAGGTCGGCTGCTCTGATTGGTAGATTTCCGTGGTTTCTGCGATTAACACCAGGCGAATGTCGGAGCAGTACCCTAACAAACGGGCCACGGACCGCGCGCGATCTTTCCTTCCTCTTCCTTCTCCTATCGTCTCCCCTTACACACACTCTTTCGCCGACATGCACTACACAATCATATATTCCGGAAGACCGGTCGGGAGCTTAGAGTTTGTCCCGGCTGGGGCGGTGCCCAGCTGGTGGGAGAGACCTGGTTAGGGGAGAACTAGCCGACTGTATGTCGGCGCCGGATCTCGCCATCCAGTGGGGGAAGATAACGACCATCTACAAAGAAATAACATGCACTACACTCACGGGACTAATGACCAAAAGCAGTTGACGCGCCCGGAGACACGAAAAAATCAATCAATCGATGTTTCATTCGATATCGAAAACCCTTTGTTGATGTATTGAAGCATATTTTGCTTCGATGTACCGATGATATATCGATGTTTTGCTACAATATACCATGACCAGCCAAGACACGTGAGCGACGGTGCAGGCGGAAAACATTTCTTCGCCGCCCAAGCGGCAGAAAAAATGTCCAGTTTCTGAAATTTTTAAAGTGCTCAAACGCAGAAACGCGGAATGGGCGGCGGATGTCTGCCTCTCCCAAAATGCATTTTCGCGAGTAGCACGGAAATCTTGTACAAGATAAATTGCAAAAACTTTGTAACTCTTAATTTTGCGTGTTGAATTTTAAAATATTTAGTGATATTGTTTGCAGACATCTTAACTCGTGGTTTCAATTTGGTGGGGGTGAGTCATACTTTCGTTGCCAGAAAGAAAATACACCATTTCGTCCATTGTAAAGAACCATAAGTACAATATTCTACAATAATTTGTTCAAAGTTAATAATTTTGAGAAAATTTTTAATTCAAGTTGGAGGATAAATCAATTTATAAGTTAAAGAAACAAAAATGGCTGTTTTGTCAGCGATGTTAAATGTAATTCAGAAAAATATGTTTAGTGTTTCTTAGCACATTACTGACAATGAATGAAGCAAACATTTAATTTTACTTGTAAAGTTCATTTAAGAAGCGTTGGTGTTCTATAAGCAGTTTTCATGGTGTTCAATGAAGAGAAATTTGCGCACGATTCCTGAATAATATTGGAGGTACATAATTTTCAATACATTTGTTAGAGTTTTACGTAACTGTCAGACATACATAAAACTTGAAGGTATGCGCGTTTGTATAGTACCACTATTTTTCAATAATCTGATCGTCATATCTCTCGACGATTCAGACCACAAACAATGTTGTACTAATTACAGGTTGCGGAAACAAATACACTTGCAGAATTTATTTATGTATCAAGGGCGGTAAGTAGATGTTTTTGACCCGAGAGAGACTTCCAAACCCGAGGACCTTTGACTCGAGGGGTAGGACGTCTACGTCTAAAGTGAAAAGATGCGTTGTATTAGTCATTAGTCAACACGACGTCAGATAAACGAAACAATGTGTATCTAATTACTACTGCATACTCGTTGGACTAATTTGTGCGTACAAAATGAAAGAATATTGTGAAGTTCCTGCGTAAATTCTCGCAAAAGCTAACAAAACTACGGACAGTGGTTTCCAGTAAAATCTCGAAAAATATACCAAAATGTTTATGGTGTATTTGAGAGTTATATTACAGTGTGAAATACGCAGATGAAGCGATACTTTCAAGTTATTTGCCTCTATTACCAAAAGTTATTTTGAAAATGTCACAACCCCAAAAATAACATTTCAATGGTGTTAGCTGATGTGCCTAATACATATTATTACAATGAGTAGCACTGCTACTCAAAAAGCACATACTATGACTCTAAAAAAATGATACGTAATAGTGAAATATGAGTGATTGATAGCAAATGTATATTCTACGCAGGAAAATTCCAAAATTGCAATTTTCATATCAGATAATCATAATAAAGTTTATAAAGGGTTATTTTACTTATTTGAGCATTATGCCATTTATTTATTGTATTTTCTTGCATCGTAACTTTAATAAATCAAATTCATAAACATGTTGCACGTGTTGTGTTGGTATTAGAGCGGGCCATAAAGTGTCCATAAGGCCCAAGTGCATAAAGAATCAGAAAGGCCCGCAAGGGTATTAACAATAAAGTTTTGTTTGAGGTTCGTAAACACAGCAATGAAATAGTAAACCATAAATAAATTAAATTTATTTTATGGACTTACCTTTAAAATGTAAATAATTAGACATTGGCGTCGACTTTCGAGCAGTTTTCTGAAGAGATATTTGAGGTATTCTGGTAATATAATTATTATTTAGTGTTTAATCACAAATGAAATTCTGTGTCATGTAGTAATGAGGTTGTATTTTCTCTTTTAATACAATGTAACTTCAACATGTATTATCTCTCTCCTCTGATTATACCTGCTGTTATAGGGATCTCCATATCGACGTTTACCTATTATTAAAAGTAAACAAACAATTGTAAACATGTGGTCTTGTGGCGATGTATACTGATGCCACAGAATTAGTGCGGTCAGAGTTTCTGCAATGTTTCAGCATAGGCTGCGAGCGTGGCGAGAGAGCTTAGCTGGTTGCCTGTTCTGCAGACGTAAATTTGCGATGGAAACAATCGTCTCCTATATTATTTCAGTAGTATACTTACCTTTTGCGGCTCCCACACGCAACCTATATATATATATATATATATATATATATATATATATATATATATATATATATAATCTAAAGAAAGGGAATTTCACGAAGACCTAACGAATCTTTTGAAAAGACAGACTAGCTCCATGCTCCATGGCAATGGCCGCCATGCTCCATGGCAAGCGAAAAGTGTAAAGCAACGTTTTGAAAGTGGCGTAAAAGGACCATTTTCGACAGTAACCTGACGGTAATCGTCAACGGTGACGATGAACGTAGAGTTGAAATAAAATAAGCAATTAAAAAAAGAAGACGCTTCATAAATATGTTTCAATGAGTAGTAACATGATGATAATTGTTTACGAACATGGCTGCATTTAAAATTCCCGCTAATATTGTGACGCGAACTGGTGCATGAAGCTCATTGGCTGAAGCCGGATAGACTGCGCAGCTGCTCACCCGAGTCCTTGCATCATGGCCCCGAGTGATGCCCCTGATGCGCTGGCTTATCGCGAGGGCACGTGCAGCCAATGACGTCCGGATGAGGCTCGGGACATCGCGTCGCGTAGTCCACTGCCTTGACAATACAAGGAAAACCAGGGCCCTAAGGTGGAGTCCTGCTCGATTCGATTTCGCTCGAACGCCACGACAGTTAACTTAAAATCCAGTAGATGGCAGACCTGTAAGACAGGCTTTTGCGTCACGATCTTAAATTGGGAAATTCACAAGTTTTAGCCTACAATAATAAATTCGTTATGTGCGACTTAAAGAGAGATTAGCAAACTTCTTTTTGAATGAATTCCTTGTTTTAAAATAATAAATTTTTAATTTTTTCCTGTTTTTATTAATTTACTTTCAAATCGCGTTTTTATTCCGATAGTGAATACATGAATGTTTCAAAATGATGTTAGTCGACAGATTCTGAAATGGCCAATCGATACTCTGACCCATGAACGTGGTTGAGACCAAACAATTTGAAAAATGCATACCTGTTCATGTTACATGATTGCAATACCAATAATAATAATAATAATAATAATAATAATAATAATAATAATAATAATAATAATAATAATAATAAATGCCGATTTGGATAGCCGAGATCCCAGAAGCAGTAGTGCCCCGGCGGTCTTGGACCGAAAGATCGCGGGTTCCAGTCCCTCCTCCGGCATGGTTTTGCTTGTGCGTGTGTCTCTGAATGATTGTGATTGTCCATTTCATCCTTCATCATCATTATCATTTCACCTCATCCCCTAGGGCATGGATGGGTTGCATGTTCGCGTGGTCCCGAGATGGCCAATTCTCGAACAAAAAACGCTTTTTCATCTTATTCTTTAAATAAAAAATATCATCAATTGAGTCCTCACCACCAGGAGGCATAAGCTTCAAATTTTGCAAGTTTGAAACCATTGACAAGCCTCCAATTTTTATTATTTTTCAAATTTTGCGCTCCAAGTGGCCATTAATGTCGGAGTGTGCACTATAGGTGTTATTATCCGTAATACATGTTGTATTGGCTAAAAATAATATTTTTTATAAATGTTCCAATGCTCCTTTATTGCAGTCGAACCAGCAACACTGGAGGCAGCAACAGCGACTTCCAAAGGTAATTTCTTTATGTAAAAAATTGAAATTTTCATTCGCACGAGAGGCAAGCCCCATTATGTTCCAAGTGAGTTAAAGAGTAAAAATGGTCCTAGTATTAAAAATATTATTCATTCCGTAATTTTGGAAAACTTACTTCTTCTTCATCCGCAGAAATATCGTTTTATAGTATGTAGTACTAAAAATTGAAATAAACCTTGTGCAATGGTGTAATGATAGTAGCAATTTTTTTATGTAAACGTTGAATTAATTTTGATTATGACACTGACCTAGAGTAGCTTACTTTTATTTTCATAAATTAGTACACATTAGTCAAATTTAGAATTAAGACACTGAGACTGAATAAAACAAGGTGTTCTTATTTTTAGGTGGAACACAGGAGACAGTTGGAGTTCTAGCAAAACCAACACGGGCGGGAAACCGTAAGTCCTTTCCAATTTCTCTCCTTATAACGTACGTAGTAAAGAGAAAGAAATGTAATGCTGTGTCAGAAATCGGCGATTTTTCAACAGAAAATCTCGAATTGTTGGGCCCTGGTAACGGAAAAGCGGATAAATATTGTTCCTTTATGTAATACATTACTTCATCTAACATATTGTGAAGTTACAATCCACATTTTGAGAGTCGTGGATACCAAAAATCGATTGATGGTAAAACATCTGTCTACCTGTCTGGCTGTGACCAATGCTAGCGCCGTTCAGACCGCTAACTGTTCAGAGTATATGCTCTCAAACTGATACTCCCTGATCTATCTGAACGAACTCGAGGTCCTGCGAGGCCCTTTGTTTATAAAGCTTTTACATTTTCAAACTTTTCTCGAAATTGCTTCAAATCTTTTGATTAAACTTTGCCCTCAAATATCGTAAAGAATACTTTAAAATGACGCATATCTCCGTTTCGTTTCAATCGCTGAATTTTCAAAAATTGCAAAACTTCAAATATTCGCGGCGTCTTCCTATAACTATTGAAGATAGAGATTTTTGCTCAGTGAAATCTATTGTTCAAAGACTGCTCTTGGAATAAAATCGGGTAAAATTTTTCGAAAATGAGTGGTTTTCACGCAATTTTGCGTAATATATAAGCAATTTTAAATACTTTTTCTCCAAAACTGTT
The DNA here is from genome assembly GCA_964035755.1 of Teleogryllus oceanicus. Taxonomy (NCBI): domain Eukaryota; kingdom Metazoa; phylum Arthropoda; class Insecta; order Orthoptera; family Gryllidae; genus Teleogryllus; species Teleogryllus oceanicus. Next base: position 33,545,346 of record CAXIVR010000011.1, on the reverse strand, counting down.
CCAATTTTTTTCTTTAAATATTTCCCTCGTATGTAGTAAATAACGGGAATGAAGGAGGTGCTGATCCCATTTTCGGCGAATTTGTATTATCAAAAATTGGAAAAAAATAACTTTGCAAATGTACAATATTGCTGATAGATCTTTTTTGTTAAATGACATCCATACTAAAAAGGCATGAACTAAAAAAAAACAAGTATTTTTTGCGTCTGTTTCAAGTTAGTACAATTTATAAAAAACATTTTCTTAAAAACATCTCCAATTTTTACTTTACCTTTTTCCCGCGGTGGGAGCCTAGGATTTTTAAGAAAATGTCGTAGGTCTAATTTTGATTCAACTTTCTGAATGTTTGAAAATTGCTTAACTTAGAAATAATGCGAGGAACCACTAAATTTTCTACGTCTGGAAAGCTGCCAGGAGCCTTTCGATAGTATTGCGGTAATGTTCTTGGTGTGTTGACACGAAGGACATGAGTTCGAATTTCGGCACGTAGAAAAACAATTTTGCTCGTTGGAAACACTTTTGCAGGTTCATGTAGCAATATAATATTGCTTAGCTGTCACCAATAATGCGAGAGAGCATGTGCTATTTTAGGACTTAGTTTCATGTGTATTTGTATTTGTGCCTGTAGAAATTTGAGTAAAAATTAATATTATTGCAAGTTAACTGATACTGAACTCCTCCACGATATTAGATACTAAACTCATCCAGGATATCCAAATTATTAGGATATGTTTTCCACATTTCTACTTATCATCTCAACAAATTTTGTATTTGATTTTTCAACCACTTCAAACACATGTAATATACATAAAAACGTAACATCCCAAAACACACCTCACCACAATGCATGGCGTCTGTTTGTGTGAGGTGCTTTTACATATGTTCTTCACTACACGTATGGGGTACCACTTGCAAGAATTTGTTGCTCCAGTTCTCCGTTGTTTTTTTGTTTTGTAGTTGCAAGTCCTCATGATAGAAATATATTTTCTGAAATTATTTAGTCTAATTCTTACCACTGACCATGCCCTATGAACCAGACTTCATAGTCCGAAGGATTCTCCGTTTACTTGTAATATACTTACCTAAAGAAAATAATATATTTACTTGCCGTTTGAGTAAATGCAACATTTTTACTGAACACGTCGTCTATGCTAGTGTTTCAGTATGTATCTTTTCTAGCGAACAATTTTGTTATTTTTCAGGCCAGATTATTTCTACGCTATAATTAATTATTAAACGTGAATTTTAGTGATGATTTAATAATAATAGTAATAATGCGTTTTTTTAATTCCAGTAATACAAATAGTGCCCCTAATTATGGATGGAATGTACCTAATACTAACAGTCACGCCAGGTAAGAGCAAAACATAATTAATACACATACTGATATATATATATATATATATATATATATATATATATATATATATATATTTTACAAACTTCTATGTCACGTAGAGTGTATAAAAATGACCCCTTTTTATCAATGGACGTTTACTGAAAAATTACATTGTGTATAATGGAGTTACATCCATTTCAACGTGTGGAATTTGCCCCTGCCTTTTGGCAATCGCGCGTGAACCGATATTCGGTGGGTGGGTAAAATCTTCTTGACTGCCTAAGAATTGTCACCTGTTGTACATCTGAGTATAAGGGATTGCCTATCAATCAGGCAAGTGCCACATGTATAAACGCTTATAACTCCTTAATATTCTATTTCCCAGAATATGTTCATTGTCAAAACTTGATGTTTTTTCCCTCTATGTGACCTAGAAGTTTATACCATTTATTCAGAGATTTTATAATCCGCTTATATATGAACTTGAAGTAAATAACAATCATTAATTCAATCAATGGTGATTATGTAAAATATTTATTTCAGTAATACAAAGGGTGCACCTGGTTATGGATGGAATATTCCTAATACAAATAGCCACGTTGGGTAAGAGCAAATTATTATTATTATTATTATTATTATTATTATTATTATTATTATTATTATTATTATTATTACTATTGTTGTTGTTGTTATTCGCACTTGTACGAGTATATTGTGTAACCGCTCTACCTTTTCACTATATTCACTAAAAAGCCTACAGCGGGTCACTCAAGTAACCTAGTAGTATTACTTGACCTGGGACTTGTTATGACAATGTCACACCAAAAATTAGGAATGGTTTTATATGACCTAACTGCCCTACAGGAGTGGGTTCGTTTTTTAACCTACTTTTTTGTAATAAAAGAAACATTGGCAAATTATCTTTTAACTATGAACAGAGTTTTAGATATATTCTGTTAAATACTTGAATACAATTTTATCTAGCATTTACACATTGCATTAAAAAATTCTATCACTTGCTCTACCTTTAGCAATTACGTGATTACCTAACAACTGCAGTTGCGTTTTAAACACTCGCATAAACACTTTACATAAAATTATATTACCTGTCACTTCACAAAAAAACACAAAAAATACCTGTACACAAGACAATAATACATGGAAACACAAAATACTGAAAAAGAATCACATACCAAAATACCCTTTACATACACCTTCAAAGAAATTGTCACTTGAATAGTGAATGAAATATGTACAAGACGTTGTTTCACTTTCACGTAGATTATTACCTTATACAATTTAGCCAGCAAAGAAAGAAAATGTCATTATGCGATGAACGTACAATTAATAATAATTTTTAATTTTGGTTTTAAAATTTCCCACTAAAAGAACAAATATTATCGATAATAGAAAAATGAAATAAATAGGTTTTTACAATTCTTTACAGTAATTAGCTATCTGGCTTCCTTAAACGACTGCAATATTGTAAAAGATTACGTTTAAATTATTTTTAATATAATTACTCGACTATCTACGTCTGTAAGTGAGGTGAATTCTATCTCTGTAGAATAATTCTTGCTTCTTTAAACAGTTCTCTTTCTTTTGAGAATTTCTAGTCAAGTTTTCTGACTCACGACACGTCGTCTCGAAGAAATATTTCCATAGCTTGGGAGCGGCGACGGCGACCCAGATCCTTTCAAGGTCGTGGCAACTCCTTTGCTTCGGCGAACGCGTGCTCTGGTGAATCGCTACCACAGTCCTTCGAATTTTATAGAATATGACTGCAATATCTCCGCGTAATGAATTTTTTACGTGGTAAGCCAAGACGAGAGACAAAAAACAAGCTGGAAATAGAAAGAAACATTTCCTATAGCACATTCTTTCTACTTCAGTATACGTTCTTGAACGTGGAAATATATTATTTCCTCGTTGATAGAAAAATAGTATATTTCTATGTAATGCGTCCACGTGAATTTATCAGAATATTCATGATTTAAAATTCTCAATAACGATACATGGTATCGTTATTTTAACATGATAAGACGAATTACCTTTTTCAAGCTTCTTTTCGTCGAAATACGGCGAATTCTCCTCTCCGTCCAACACGAACAAATTCGGTCTGTCCAGATCGGTGGTCGGCAGCAAAAGAGAGAGCTTTTTGTAGCGGTGCCGTGCACTAGTACTGATATTTTCAAGGGTGATTTTTGATTGGCTGTCGTTCCATTCTACGCGAGTGCGTTCAGAAACTTTAATAAATTCTCGCAAAGGATACCATTTACTGCTGGCGCGATCTCTTGCAATTCGATAACACTATAATTGCATCTTGTCGTGTCTTGACGTTCTCGGGTGCTTCTCAAAAATCAATGGAACCGACATATGGGCGGTTACAATTGTTTGTCCTGAAATAATAGGTAAATAGATTGTTGATGAAATTTACATAATTAAAGGGTATGCATAGTTTAATTTTTTTCGTGTTATATAAGTAGAATTCTCTTTCAAATGAACGTGCACCTTGACGAAAAACCCAACAAAACTGTTATTACATCAATAATGACTATTAATTTCAGGAATACAAATGGAGCACCTAGTTATGGATGGAATGTACCCAATACCAATACTCACGCTGGGTAAGAGCAAATTATTATTATTATTATTATTATTATTATTATTATTATTATTATTATTATTATTATTATTATTATTATTATTATTATTAGTGTTATTATTATTATTATTATTATTATTATTATTATTATTATATTATCCGCGCACATTTTCTTGATCCCTCATTTCGCTAGACGCAAGAGGAGTTGGGGTTGGCTATTTCGACGACAGAACTACCATATCAAATCTGTAGCACATTTTTATTTGCAAAATAGTTTCTGTTATACGGGTGTGGTCATTTCTGGTAATTATATTTTGCCGACAACGCTTGTCCCTAACATTTATTCTTAATCCAACTAATTTGAGTAAAGGAGTGGCTGTAGGTATTCCGGGGCTCAAGAAAACGTACGCGCATAATTCTATCAGCATGCTTATTACATGAATTAAATAGTAAAAAAGAACGAAGTTAAGGTTGCGAAGTTAAAGAAACTACGCAAATGAAGTTCTCGTGATGAAACAACATGCTTGTTTGTGATCTTGGCTGTCCAGGTGACGCCGCGCCGAAGGCTGTGTTGCCGACGTTTCGACCATCTTGTCGTGGTCTTCCTCAGGGCTGTTGTGCGCAGGTGTTTTTTTTGTTTTTTTTCTTTTCCCCCCAAAACAGGTGCAGTAGGCGCAGGTGTTTTTCTTTTCTTTTTTTTCCATTATCCCCACAACAGTAGTCGGGCGGTAGGGCGCGCTCCGGGATCGGACGGCACCGGCCGGTCCGGGGTCGGACGGCATGGGGCGGCCCCCGGTCGGCCGGCATGGATCGGTCCGGCCCGAAGGCTGTATAATCCCGATAATCCCCCATTGCTATATAATCCCGAGCGCCTACCACACCTGCGCACAACAGCCCTGAGGAAGACCACGAGAAGATGGTCGAAACGTCAGCAACACAGCCTTCGGCGCAGCGTCACCTGGACAGCCAAGATCATTTACATGACTCTGGCCGCGGAAGTCTACGACTTCAACATGCTTGTTTGTTTATTTTATTTTGAGCTCGTAACGAGTGCTTCCAAATAACTGCCTCCTCGTGATCGCCCTTTCCTTTGCAGCTCGTCGGGCGCCGCCGGCGCTCCCCCTCCTGCTGGGTGGAACGTCCCCCAGCCGAAGCCAGCGCAAGGAAGGTACGTGGAGGGATCGAAGTGTAATCTACTAGGGTGGGGTGAACCAAAGTCACGGTCTTTATCCGCATACATTGCATATTAGAGGCCTGCAGCAGCAAAAACCCTGCTGAACAAAACCGCACAAAATGGTTTCCCAAAAAGTAGCACGCACACTGCTCAAGACCAAACAATAAAATCCTCTCATATAACCTTGAAGTAAATTAAATATGTTAAAAAATTGTCATGCAAGTAGGAAAAGTATTCTAGCAATTCAAAACTTATTCAAAAATATCGGTTCAGGCGCTATGATATTTTGAGTGAGTGTACAACGTAGAATTAAGTGTGGAGAAAGCGTAGGCTCTGGAGAACGATATGCGAAAAGTTCACAGAAAACGACAATAATAATAATTATTTTAAGGTTAAATGAGTATGCGGAAATTTTGAATTCGTGGTATTTGGATATTTTATTGAATCTCTAACAGAACAAAATCATTCATCGTGTGGAAAATCAACTTAATGTTGACGTTTTTTCACACAGCGATCTAAAAATATAATAGTACTCAGATGTCATCTATAAGCCGAGTTGACTCCAAGAAGTAAGGTGTGTAAATGGCTTGATTTTCTTTGCGTCATTCCATAAATTGTAAATAAGTGATAAAACGTCTGACCGGGAGGTCCTAGGTTTCGAGTTCCGGTGGTGGAAAGATTTTTTACTCAAGCTACATAGATGTGTTCAAGTTAGTTGGTATCTGGAAGAGAATGCTGGCGGCCGGCTGCTCTGATGTGTAGTTTTCCGTGGTTTCTCCGATCAACACCAGGTGGATGCCGAAGCAGTACCTTAATAAACGGGCCATGGACCATGGCGATATTTCCTTCAACTTCCTTGTCCTATCTTCCCTTTTTTTATTTGATTTTTTTCGTGTTTCCGGGCGCGTCAACTGCTTCGATTATCAGTTAGTGTAGTGCATGTTTTTTCTCGTGATATGGCGGTGATCCCCCGCTGGATGGCGAGATCCGGCGCCGACCTACCGTCGGCTAGTGGGGTTTCCCCCTAACCAGGACTCTCCCACCAGCGGGGCACCGCCCCAGCCGGGACAAGCTCTAAGCTTCCGACCGGTCTCCCGGAATATGTGGTAGTGTAGTGCATGTTAGTGTAAGTGTGTGTGTAAGGAGAGGGGATAGGGCAAGGAAGAGGAAGGACAGATCGCGCGCGGTCCGTGGCCCGTTTTGTAGGGTACTGCTCCGGCATTCGCCTGGTGTTGTCGGAGAAACCACGGAAAACTACCGATCAGAGCAGCCGGCCGCTAGAATTCTCCTCCAGACAGCGACTGAATTCGACCTAGCTGAAAAGCTAGTGTCGAAAATCCTGCCGCCGTCATGGAACGTTAGCGACAGCGACGGTGGATCTAAGTGGAGCGAGACCATTTTTCCCGGCGTTGCGAAGCTTGTCACTGATGGTGTCGCTTGGTGCCATGTTGTCTGGTCTATTGTATTCGTTGAGAGTTCTGTGTGACAATGATCACTAGCTAACAGGACCAGACACTTCAAATGGTAAACGTGACAATTTTCGCGCGATCAAGACTGTCGTACATTATTTCAATGGGGCACTGGCATTTTCATCAAAGTAGAGCGAGTAAATTTTACATCATTGATCTTTCACCAAATACTTGAGTTGTGTCCTGAAACAAGCAATATTGGATTCGAATCAGTGTGTTAGGGGGGGTATGAGAGTTATTGGGCGCGGGAAGTAATTAATGGAACATTGCAATCTCGAGTAACTGTGAATAGTGAATCAAAATAAACAAAGATCTCGTAGCCTTGAACGCACACGCTAGGGTCGGTCCAGGGGAAAATGGCACCATCTCTTTTACGTCAACCATTATGACTGTTCCACGGGAGGGAAACAAATTTTCTGTGTTGGCAATTTCGACTAGAGACTGTTATAAATAGCTGTAGTTTTTGAGAATTGCAGGTATTTCAGCCAATGTATTTTATAACTAAGATTATTACAAAAATCCTCGAAGAAAAATTTTAGTAGTTTGAAAATACGACCCGTTATTTCGCGCTCACTAAGGAAGGGTCTCCAAAGGTCACGAGATGGCGGCCGGTTGGCCGAGTAGAGGTGGCAGGGATATTATAGCTCCACGAATTCACAAATAGAAATAATAATTTTCTTTGATGATACTTAAGATTTTGAGAGGGAGAAGAAGGGGATAATTCTAAAAAATTCTGCATGGGAAGCTTAAACTTGTGTGTAAATTTATTCATTAACCTACTCACGTTGCAACGAATATTCAAATTTTATCCAGTTGCTTTAAATATTGGTGTAAAATTCTGTGAAAAGAAGACAGACATTATAATAAAGGACATTACATATTTAAACAATTGTACGAGATGTATTTTTGAAATAAATACCGTTTTTAAATGAGGCCGCTTCAGCGCTATCATCGCCTCTCTGTGCTGCCTACCGGGTTGATGTTATTTCGCTACGTAACGGATCGTTCTCCATTTCCATATTTATTATTTTATTGAGTGCAAACTGCGGCAATCGTTTCGTAACCCAGGATATTAATTAGATATATGGACTGAAGTATTTTTCCAATGGAAATAATGCTCGTGTTCTGTGTTTGCCGTTCGCAGTTATCCTCCGAGCGCGCCAAACTACCCGCAGTCCCCTCATCAGAGCAGCCAATGGCCGACTCAGAACCAGCAGTATCCACAGCGGCACTACCCTAATCAGCACTACCCCAATCAGCAGTACCCCAATCAGCAGAACCCCAATCAGCACTACCCCTCTCATTACTATCCAAACTACCAGTATCCGAGGTAAGGAGAAATAATGACACCCACTTTCCCATTTAATGTCTTATGTTTGCATTTCCTATATGTGCAATAGGAAGTCACTATGAGTTATGTTTTAAATATAACAATAAGTGTGTATTCATGAATAAAACAATAAATACTTGTTTAAATGTTTATTCTTCTAATCAAATTGTTTCTGTAGTGGAAATTCGTGGTCTGGTTGGCCTCATGTTGGGTCATCTTGGAACACGTACGTATTACTTTCCTTGTTTTTTCATTAAATAGCCCTAAGAATAATAGTAAACTTAGGGCGTTTTTATCTTACTCAAACAATTAAAACTATATAAATTCAAGTGCTCGGAAGTAAAAGATGGTTATAGATTTTGTGATGAAAAAGTTATAGTTTTTGTTATATTAAAATATTCGTATGCTTCCATTTGCGGTCCTTCTACTGTGATTCTCAAAAAGTCCAAATTACGGCGCATAGTTGTCCCCCGGTTGCCATTTATGCATGACATTTAAATCCCTTCCAGCAAAAATGTTCACTTGCTTATTTCTTGCAAACGTTTCCATGTGGGTTACCATGTTTTTCACCCGAACCCTTCAATTACTGAAAATTTTCAGGTCTTATAGAACATTTTTTTAATTAAAGAAAATTAAGGGCATTGAAGTCTTTATAAGAACAATGACACAATAAAATAATATTTTAAATTTAATTTCGTATTTCACATTTTATTTGTGAGCTTTCTTGAGTTTCAATGTCATCTAAATCAAATATAAAAGCATTATTAATAGAACATAAATATAATTCCATTTTTAATTTTAATATTCTAGTATATGTATTTTATTATTCTAGCATACGTACATTCAAGTACATTACATGAAATCTTTCCTTTCCGGCAGGTATGCGAATCCTGGCTACTCAGATGGTTATAAGATGAACTACCATGGAGCATCCACGTGGTACGTATGAGACAATTGACCAATTTGATGCAGCTAACTAAAACGTTTGATTTAAAAACGTCACACGCCAGTACGGGGGTAATGGGGGATTGACTTTTTTTAACGTGCTCTTCTTGGGTAGCTACACTAATAAGTTTAGAAAGGAAACATCACTAACAAGACATTATTTGTTGTTATGGACGTTACAGGTTGCTAATGTCCACTATTATTTTTTGGAATGAACAAGCTATTGAAGAAAACTCCTATTTTTTGGGAAAATATTAAAACCTCTAAAAACTTCCCAAATGAAAGAATAATGAGGCAACGTTTTTCAGTGGCGTAATTGGGAATTGACCAATCACGGTTGCGCAAAATATTTTAGTATTTAAATATTTCGTAAAAAAATACTTTGTACATAAGTATTTAAATACATACTCAAAACACATGAGGTTTTGTATTGCTAATACGTACGTATTTAGAATACTTCAAATACTCAAAAAAAGAACAAGAACTAAAAACTTTCAAATATAAAACACTCACTTATACTTTCACAAAACACTTTTAAATATAAAATTATATCAAAAATATGACTAACTTGAATAAATGGAATTTACTTTTAAAACAAATAGTTTTTCAAACAAATCATCACACAATAAATCCCGAGTTAACGAATATATTAAACTCTCAAGGGAAAACAGTGTTGAACTGGTGCTGATGAACATAAATTAGTGTTATAAGGAATAATCGCTTTCTTATTGTCAAATAATTGTACAGAATTTTTAATGATTTAGATTTATCGTTTAAAATGAAAAGAATTCAAGTTCAACAGCTGAAAGGAGCTTTTATTTATTTTTTTTAAATGAGGTCAATTCACTGGAGAATCGAACAAAAAGCAACTATCCTCGTTATCTTCATCTATATTTCAAGTATTTTAAGTATTTATTTTTTTAAATACGTCTATTTTTGTTTTTAAATACATCTCTAAAATATATGTCCAAATACTCAAAAATACAGTTTTTCAAGTACGAAATGTTTTTAAAATACGTATTTCAAATACGAGTATTTAAATACTGCCCAACCCTGTGGCCAACTATCACTCAAAATAATGTAGAGTTAAGTATTTTGTATGAAAAGTGCCCATAATAATAATAATAATAATAATAATAATAATAATAATAATAATAATTACTATTATTATTATTATGATCACTATTATTTTGTTTATTTGTTGTTCATTAAAACGTTGATATGTAATATTTCAGCTCTTTGAACTCTCATTGTTCCAAGGATTAGTTTAGGAAGGCTATTTATTCAATATTTTAAAAACTGCAATATCATCTTTAAACAACGAAACCACCATTTTCTTCTTTAAAAAAGTGAAATTCGTTTGAAAAGTGTATTTTAGGATCCTTCCCAAGATGGAATACAAAGAATTGGAATTTTTCTTTAATTTAAGTAATTCTTTATGTCTCGTGTTCAATTATAAAAAGAAGAGTTGTGCGCTTTTAAAAATAAATAAAATCAAAAACGTGTGTTATTTTCACAAGTTATATTGTTTTATCCAAGCAATGCATTTGTAATTTCCTCTTAAGATCGGTTACAAAGAAATCAAGAATAGGGCGGCTTAATTCTCTCTTATTGATTACTTTAATCCCAGTAAATATTTTCTCTTCATTACAGAGAAATGAAAAATGTTTTGATAAAGAAAATAATCTTGAAATATGTGTTTTAAATTATTTTCAAAATAGAATTTTATAGCAACATGCATAAAACAGGCCCAAGTGGAAAACATAAATCTTAATTATATCTTATTGAACCCAGGAAATGTAAATTGTTCAAGCTCTTATGTCAAAATGGCAATAAATCGTATCTTGCACTTAGGCAATAGAAACATTTCATGCTCAGAAGTAAAAACAAGATAATGTGGAATGCTAAATCTTGATTGGGGGTTAATGAGCAATACCATGGAGTTAACATTTTTTAACAAATTAATAATTATATTTCAATATTTATTTGTTTTATTCAAAAGTATCCATTTCAAATTTTCAAAAATGTATTTAAAAATTTAAATATTCAAAATCTGTTCTGATTTACGTTTAGAATATCTGTAAGCATCTACCTAGACGACTCTGCGAAGTTTTAAATCCACCAAGAATATACAAAAATTGAACTAATAGGTGTATTGATTATATAGGAAACGTGGTTATAAAGGGCTTGGGGCAATAAGAGGATAAACCATACCAGCCACAGTAAGCGTCTCGCTATTCTCAAATGACATTACGATTTTGGTCACGGCGTCTCATCTTGTTACCAAGCCATCATAAACATGAACAAAATATACAGAGACAAGATAATATACACTTTCACTAGTGTTGCGGCTGTATAACCACGTTTGAAGAGCGCGCCAAGCTGGCAGCGCTCAGCGGCGACCGCGGAAGTAGACAGAGGCGGCGAAGCGGAAAAGGCGCCGCCCGAGCTTAGAAGGAAGGCTGGCCGGAGAGCCAGGAGCGGTGCAGCGAGTCTGCGGCGCCGTCCGCTTTAAAAGCGAGCGCCGCCAGCCAGAGATTCAGAACGCTAGTAACCGTGTATTGAGTAAACTTGAGTGAGGAGATTGTACCGCGTAGAAGTGAGTGTAGGCCCGGCAGTAATTTTGGTTCATTCTGGTGTATTTCTTGGTTTGACATAGCTATGTTTTTGGTACATCTCCAGGAATTTTTGTTTTTGATTTTGGCTTGTGACATGGTATACTCTTTTGGATTCTGGAATTGTGACCAATGTGCTATCTGTGGTTCATTGTAATAAATCTGTGGTTGTGAAAAGAGTGCAATTATTCTGAACATAACAATATGTTGTTTCTGTCCCAAGCTCTTCATATGTTAACCGGTTGAGTTGGCTCATGTCAACTGCAATTACTGGTCAGGAGGTCCTAGGAATCGAGTACCGAAGGTCGCGGATTTTTTGAAGGTTGAAGGTGTTGTAGGTATGTCGATTCCAGCCGCAGTCTGGAGGAGAATTTTAGTGGCCAGCTGCTCTGATCGGTATTTTTTCCTATATTTCTCCGATCAATGCCAGGTGAATGCCGGGACAGTGCCCTGACAAACGCGCCACGAACCGCGAGCGATTTTTTCTCTTGTCCTATTCTCTCCAGTTACTGACACACAGTGACATGCACTTTATTACCATACATATTGGGAGATCCATTGGGAGCTTACAGCTGGTCCCGGCTGGGGTGGTGCCCCTTGTGAGGTTATACCTGAAAGGGGAACTCCGGTGTACAGGGTGAGTCACGTAACTTAAGCACCGCCTGCAGTTTTTTAGCTGTAGAAGTTATTGCAAGGCAGTTTTCACGGATATGCATGAGAGGAATAGGAATAATTAATACACGTATTCATTTTTATTTTATCATTTGTATTTTTCGAAATATTGGAGTAACTTTGTTGCTTTCAAATGGAACTATACATATTTTTTAGTCCATCATGGCGAGCGTAAAAAGACGAATCCAATGATATACATGTCATATGTTAGGTAAGTATTTTCTTGAGTAATTTTGATTTTTTGCGACTCGTATTTAAAAGATATAGTAACGCTACGTGCACGTGCTAGCAGGGAAATCCCTGCGCGACCTTCGTTGGTGGACTGTTACATTTAAAATATACGTTAAACACGAGTCGCAAAACAATGAAAATTTCTCAATTCTTATCAAACATATGCCAATAAGTATATCATTGCACTCGTCTTTTTATACTTCCATTTGAAGTACTAAAATATTTATACTCTCATTTGAAAAAAAAAACAGTTACATCAACATCTCTTAAAATACAAATGATAAAATCTAAACGAAAACAAAACGGTCGGGGCGACCAATTCTTTGAACTAATTTAATTATTAAACGAAAACATGTATTAATTAGCCCCAATCCCTTATGTGCTTACGTGAAAACTGCAATACGATAACTTCAACCGTTTAAAAATGACAGGAAGTGCTAAAGTTACGTTACTCACTCTGTATAACACGTCCGGAAGCGAGGCGCATAGCAGCGTGCGCGGGGGTGTTGCAGGGGTGCGAAGAAGCCGAAGGGCGACTGGGGCTGGCTGCAGACGGCGGCGGCGGCGCACATGATGGCGAGGTCGAGGCCGCGCGTGCCCTGGCTGTCGGTGCCGCAGCTGCACCACTACCACCACCGCCCCGGCTGGCGCGGCACGGTCAGTACGAGCGCTGGGGGTTCTTCACACACGTCATATACAGTTTTTTTTTTAATATAAATATGGTCCTCCATATATATTTCTGACGGAACGGCGTTCCGGCACCTCCGGAATTAGTTTTAAATTACACAATAAATGTATAAATATTTCTATTAAAATAATAAGTTATTTGAGGCGCGTTCCAGACCTAAAATTCTAGAAATAAAGCACCATATGTATATATATATATATATATATATATATATATATATACATGCATACATACATACTTACATACATGCTTACATTTATGCATGCATACATACATGCATGCATGCATGCATGCATACATACATACACACGTATTGGTCGCGAAGTGCCCATCCTACGACCGCGCGACCGCGCCACTTGTACCCACCGAGGTTCAGTCAAATTCTCCCGGGGGCAAATGCATGTGATCTTTTTGGGGGGGATCAGTACTTTTATGCCGAATCCATTTTCCCCAGGGTTGATAGCACTGGGGGAATGAAGTATGAGATGATGATGAAGCGTGATTGGACAATCACAAACATGCAGATACAAACACACACAACCATTTCCGAGACGGGACTCAACTTCCGTCCAAAATCGCCACGGCTCTACCGTCGCAGCGATCTCGGCTATCCGAGTCGGCATATGGTTCTCCATATAATATTATTCCTATATAGTATATATTATACATATTAGTATATAATACACTAATAAATATAATAATTATTAATAATAACACGGTCACAGCAAAAGAAAATACATTTTTAAGTTGTGTTACGTTTTGCTAACAACGTTCTATAAGCACTTTACTGTCATCGAATGGAACTGTTTATGGCCTGATTAAAAGGTGGAGATTGACAGTTGCGAGTGAAAAGGAACGACTCTGATAGGTTGCGTATCACTGAGCACGTGTTCCCGGAACACGAAAATAAATACTTATAAAAGTAACCAAAACATATACTCATGAGTAGTATGAAGCTATAACTTCAGAAGCTCAACTCTCAATCACGAACTATTTTAAACGGACGTTAGTAATCCTGTTTTAGCCTAGCCAGTCCTCGTCTGTCATTGGCTTTAATCCCTTTAGCCAGGGATCAGCGCGGTTAGGTCCCCGCAATTCCCAAACGGTCACACATCCAGAAACCCACAGTGCCTCGAATTACTTAACCTCCGAGACTTCACTGAGCGTAGTTAAGCAATTCGGCTAGCGACGCTGGCTCACGCTCATTTCCGCTAAATCATATTCGAGGGAGAGGTCTGAGAGTCTCCCGATCACATTTGGGTGCTGGGTCGCTGAATACGTTTAGAGACGATTCGCATTCCTTTCACAAACGTTACTAACTCGTGCGTTGCTGGTTTATTTTAAACGTTCTGCCAACCACGGGATGTTTGCACAAAACTATTGTACTTTTATAGTTAGAATTTAGGAAAAATACACGTCAAAACTATCATAAAAAGAAATATTACTTGTACGGATCATTATTTAATTCAAAGTCGGAGTATTTTTTATTTAGTTGAAAGCGTGTTGAAAATGAAGACAGCTCTTTGATATTCGGGGTTTAGGGGTTATCCGTTTTGCTTCGACGTGAATAGCCTTACTTCGAATTTCTTAAAGTAAGAATTCATATTAATATTCTCATCTGTTTTTCAACATGATTTGCATCATTCTTACAATATTATTTTTATGGCGATATTGGCACAATGCAAATCACGGGTAAAGACTATTTACATCCTTGAACTGCACTCTCTTAACCATAGCCCTAGTATGCTAGCCAGGCATACTAGCAGGCTATGCCTAAACTGACTCTTCGGATACTGGCGCTTCTGTCTTTATGACGGAAGAATACATTTCGCAGAGCGATTGGATTTTCAACAATATTCAACGTGTTTTACAACCTGTCAGAATAATTGTCCACCTCCTGAACGAATAATATATGTAGTATCTGCTACCTGTAATCAAGATTTAATTAGAAGAATCAGCATATATTTTTCGTTATTCGCTTTTCATGACACGGTAGAATATCTACCCTTACTGCACTTATCACTTTTCAATTTTATATATGTCATGCGAATGGGAAAAACAAATTGAATAGGCGACATGAGTACAGAAGTGCGAAATCCTCTTTCACAAGCTAGCTGACGCAGTTTACGTGAGCGAAAGGTTTGATACTAAAATAGTTGATTTTCCCAAAGCAAAGGATGGAGTTTACCATAAACCACTTATTGAAAGACGTCTGATGTCGAGAGTAGATACTCGTGCAGTGGCATGGATTAAAGAGTTCTTCGCGAGAGAAAACAGTAGGGCAACAGTTCTCGAGTATTCGCAATGTTACGTCAGAGAATCTACAAGTGTAATAAGATGTCTCCTTTTTATAAGCTTTCGTAAATAATCTCTCAAATAGCATACGTTCGAAAATACGATTATTCGCAGACGATTGCATGTTATAATTAATTCAGATGATGAAAATAGTTTCAACAGGACTTAGAACACTTGCAATATTGGGCTGAAATGAATTATATGGAAATTAGCGGATCGTAAACTAAAATAATTACATCCGAGGTCGTAATTATGCTGTAGCTGATTACTATTTGGATAACGAATTCATTCCGTGAGTATTGACATGAATTTATCTTGGTATTCAGTTACATAGTAAGTTATGTTGGGAGAATCAAATAAAAAAACGAATGAGAAAGAAGTGGAAATCATTTCATTTTGTATGTAACATGAAAGAAATGTACGGTAAACGAGAAAGAATGGGCATATTCATCTCTTGTCCGTCTTATTATGGAAGTAGCTTGTTGGGATTCGTAAAGATTTACTCACCTAGCAAATCTAGATAGTCTTCAAACAAAAACGATGGCTCAGGGCATCAACTGATGTCTCTGCTGTGCCTCCAACCGGTCCTAGTGTTCGAATCCCGACGGTGTGCCAGGACTTTTTACACTAGCTAGACAGCTGCGTCGAACTCATTCGCTGTCTGGAGGGGAATTCTAGTGCCCGACTGCGCAGATCGGTAGTTTTCCGTCATTTCTCTGATCAACACCAGGCGAATGCCAGAGCAGTAGCCCAACAAACGGGCCACGGACTGCGTGCGATTTTTCCTTCCTTTTCCTTGCTCTCTCTTCACCCCCTACATACACACACACCTACAAGCCCTACACTACCACATATGCCAGCAGACTAGGCACGACGGAGACCTGCTGCTCCGGTCGGTTGTTTTCTGTGGTTTCACCTTTCAATTCCAGGCGAATGCCGAAACATTTCCCTTACGAACGGCCAACGAACCGCGCGCGATCCTCCCTCTTCATTGATCTGCCCTTTACTCTTACACACACTTGCACTTACATGGAATACACTACCACACACATCGGGAAACCTGTCGGTAGTTCTGAGCTTGTCCCAGATTAGGCGGTACGCTGCTGGGGGCAGATACCGGAGGGGGAGCAACCCGGAAGCCAACTGCAAGTCGGCGCGGGATCTCACCGATTTGCAGTTGGCGACCGAATCTAGCGGAGAAGGGCCATCGCCACCTCCCAGGATAAAACATTCACTACACTAACAAAACTAACGGCCCTATCAGTTGTTGGGCCCGGAAACATCAATCAAATATGTCAACTAAAATAATGTTTTCTGTCTCCAGGTCGGGGACTTTTTCGACTCATCATCGGAAGAAGACGGACGCGTAGTGGTGGTGTTCGGTCGTCGGCGAAAGGACGAACCCAAGAGACTTTGCTTCGGCTCCCTCTGCCCCAAGGTCATCACGTCCTGTGAGGTCACGTGCACGCCCGCCTCTTGCAACGCCACGCAAGCTCTGCCTTGCTACTTCACTTGCGTAGCCACCTCTTGCAACAGGACGGCAGTCATGTTAAATGCGACAAAAATCGCTACGCCGTGTAACGGAACAGGTAGCTCTTGTACCGTAAATCAAACTGCTGCAACTTGTAACGCTACAGAAGGATCCTGCAATGGGACTAGTTCGCCATCAGAATGCGGAGTTTTCGAGGGAATCTGCAATACAAAACAAGTCAGCGAGCAGTGCAAGGGATTTGGAGGGTCGTGCAATTTTACTTGTTCTGGTGTCCCTTGCAACGCTACCGGCGAATTCTGCAATTTCACGTGTCCCAAAGTTCCTTGCAATACGACCGTAATTTCCAGAGTGTGTAAAGGGCTACAACTGAACGTGACTGTCATCTCGGAGAAACGTACTGTTGGGGACTTTACGTGCAAAGTTGATTCTTGCAATAACACCCTGCGTACATGCAACCACTCATGCAACGCGTTTTCCAGTAACAGTACTCCAGCGGATCATCCCACAAAAGCAATCTCTGCAACAACAGAGACTTCAATTAATTCGACTACCCTTCTGCCCTCCAGTGAAGTGACAACAGAAAAGACTTCTGTACTAACAAATGGCAGCAGCACGCCAAGATCAGAAGATAATGCTGAAAGGGACTCTACTTAACATTTGTTTTCCTTGACAGGCCGGAAAAATTAAGACCATAGTCTCGATTATTTTAGATAATATGTGTATTTAAGACCTAATATCATATGTATTAGAGAAAAAGAAATAATCAAATAAATGTTCATGTTAATCTCAATTTTCATCGCATTTCATACAACTAATGGTGATACAACAATAAATACTGCCTCGAATTTTTGTAACATTAACTTAATTTTACAAAATTGCTGATTTTACTTTCATAAATAAATATATACTAATATAATATTAGCGGTGTTAATATATACCTAATATACGCGGCCTAATATACGCGGTGTTGAGAATGTTATGTAATGCGACGGCAAAAAGTGCCCTTTTTGACTGAAAAACTCGTATTGCGGCTCCTTGACACCAAAAAAACAGGAATTTTCTTGCTCATACATGTAGTAAATCACATTCTATAATAGAAAGTATAATCAGAATTCACGTTTTGTATCTCCTTAATAACGAAAAACTGTTGTTTTCACTTTCACGCCATTATTTCGTAAGAAGAGAAAGTATTGTAATGGTGCTGAGGAAAACTGCGAACTTGCGTCAGAAAAACTCTTTTTTTCTGGATCCTGGAAACGAAAAAGTGGATCAATCTTGTTCCTGTATATAACAAATTACTTCCTCCAACACGTTGATTAGTCAGAATCCATGGGTCACGAATCCATGGATACCGAAAAATTGATTGACGGCAAAACGTCTGTACGTCTGTGGTGAATGCTAGCGCCTAAGCCATTCAACAGATTTTCCTCAAAGTTGATATTCCCCTATGGATTTAAATGAACTTGAGGACCTCTCAGTCTGAAACGGATGTTTTGATTTTGGGGTCCTCTTTGTGAAGCCTCAACATTTTCAAACTTTTCTCAAAAATGACTCCAATGTGTTTGATTAAACTTTGTCATCCGATAGGGTAAAAGATGCTTAAGAGAATGATGCATGTTTCATATTCGTTAAATTCCCTAATTTTTCGAAAATTGCAAAAGTTCAATTTTTTCGACTTCTTACTACAACCACAATATTGAAGACAGAGATTTATTTCCCGAATAAAATGTATTCTTTAAAACCCGATCTTGAAATGGCAATTAGAGGCAAATGGCAATCCAAAAATTAAAATTACTCAAAAAATGGGTGAGCTATTGATACTCACATCTGATGAAAACGATTCCTACGACGTGTGTGGTTATTATAAGTATCTGTGCTGCACACTTAATGCTTCACTACTCGTTTCGAAGTTCGTTAGGAAGCTCTGATCTTCGCAATTAACATAAATCGTCCTTACGCCTGCCTGGTGCACAATTTCCATATAATTCCACAAAATTCCATATAACGACGCGATGGAAGCGAAGACCCCCATCTCGATCAGGTTTTTGTCCAGTTTCCCTGATCCATTGAGCAAATGCTGAGATGGCCCCTTGTTTTGCTTCTGGACATAAATGTAACTTCATTTTCTGTGCACGTCTTCTAGAATTCAGTGGGAAATACAATTATTCAAATTATCGTTTCCATGTTGTCGCGGCAAGAAGTAATAAGAGCCAAAATTTATTGCTTATTTATCTTTGAAAATAGATTTTATTACATGGGAGTTTTTTTGTTTTTTTCTCCCTTTCAAAATTCAAAATGTATTGCTTATTTATCTTTGAAAATAGATTGTATTACATGGGAGTTTTTTCTCCCTTTCAAAATTCAAAATTTATTGCTTATTTATTTTTGAAAATAGATTTTACTACATGGGAGTTTTTTTTCTCCCTTTCAAAATTCAAAATTTAAGTAGTATATGACTTAGTGTAGGGATCACAGAATTTTGAAAATGTGCACACAATTCACTTTTCCCCATAGCACGTCATACGCAGTTTTTAACTTTTTTTGACGTAAAATAAATAAATAAATAAATATTAAGGATTTTATGCCAAAATATTATTAAATTAAATTAAAACGCTCCATACTTCTTTGAAATACGAAATACGTAATACGTAGAATGTCTCAATTGGCATTTGGTCATATTCTAGGCGTACATGGAAAGAGGATTCTGTTAAATTTCTTGATATAGACAAAAAAGTCTAAATTATTTCGAAACGGTTGTAACGAACATTTCGAAAATGTACAGTATCCTGTTTTACCGCGTCACAACAGACACGCAGTGCGGCGTCTGCCGAAAGAACTAGGCATAGAGCAACGTTTCTTTACGCTTTCGATAATACTATCCAATATCTTCCCGACACATACGCTGGTATTCTTTCAGCGCTGTAGTTAACAAGTGGCCATGGAGAGGAAGTTGGTTTTTAATTGAAGTTTGTTTTAGAATATATTTGTTTTAAGTAGAAATGGAAAACGACGTAGAATTTTGGATTTGTTAAAAGAATACCCTGTAGCATTAACCAAAAGTCAGTTTCCGGAGTGCAGACACCGCAAGGCGGAAGCAGTTCGCAATAAACCGCAAGCGTGTGGCAAACAACTCAGTGAGCAGCAAATCAAAAAAGTTCATATACCCAAGTAAAATCCATGACGGGCCTGAGTACAACAGGGAACAGACCCATAATTATGAAGGTTTGGGGGAGGGGGTAAATGTATGCACTGGTGAACGGAGATAGCATTCCGTCGGTGAATAGATAACCAGGTAAGAAAATGAACACAAGTTTCATAAAATATTTTTATTTCAGCATCAATGAAATGAATTGTTACATACATACTCATATTAATTTATCCCCAAGAGCTGTTTCTACTGGTGTCAGTGTTGTAGAAGAAGCTGAAGCAGAGGTAGACTCGTGGCTCAGAGCAAAGTCGCTCACCTTTCACTGAGTATGTCCCGGTTCGATTCCCGGACATGCTCATGTGAAATTTGTTCCAACAAAACGAGTCTACCTGCTTGAAGGAGCTAGTCCAACCCTTGTGAAATGTCCTAAACACTATCCCTTTCTTAATTACTTACATATTCTGGTCGCTGGGTAGTGACGTAAGGGCGCGTGGTGTAAGAGGCGTGTATGCGGAGACGCTACCTGGCGGTCCTCTTGACAACTGACTGACGAGACGAGACATACATAAGAAATATTAATGGAGGAGTACTCCACAAAAAGCGCTCTACGCTCGGGCAGGGGCTTCGAGACGCGTACGAATGACTAAGATGCAACAAATAAAAAAGAATAAATGAAGCTGTAAGTTCGGCCACGAGTACTCCAAACAGCAGTGCCGTATACCAAAAACCACAGCCCATCACAGCGAAAACGAAGCGAAAAGAAGAAAGCGATGAAATCTGCCACCTATCAGCAGAGCTTCAAAGTATTGTCCTTTTAGAACAAGTGGAAGTGTTTAAATTAAAAAAGGAGAAATTATTGTGGGAGAAACAAATGAGGGAAAACACTTCATGTGAACTAAATTTTGAAAGTTCTGAATAAAGTATACGTACTCTTAAATTATGACTTGTGTTTGCAATTTAATTTCTTCTCTGCTGTCCTCGGGCTCTGGTGTTTATATTTTCATCCGTTTTCATTACCGAAGATTCCTCTTCAATCTCCATGTTCTCAAAGTCCTCATCCTTGAGTATTTTTGCAATAGTATGCAAAACAAAGCCACTTAGTATGGTTTGAGGTAGTTTGCATAAATATACTTGGTTGTAAAATAGATTTTTTTTTATTTATTTGCCCAAAGCATCTCTCTATAATTACTCTTTCCTTTTTAAAACATATGTTGTATGATAATTCTTCTGGAGTATTAGGTTCTAACTATGGAGTCATTAATCAAGGTGCAGTTCCGTCAGACCCAGCGGGTAATGTGGGTATGGTGGATGGCTATTTCCACACGAAAGATTCCGAGTGGTAAAAATAACCTTGGGATTTGGGGTGAGCGAAATTTTCCATAAACGTCAAATTCCCGAAATTAACGAAGTTTCTCCGTATTGCGTCAACTCAAAACGTATTTGCACTATCAACTAGTATTTGCAATATCGGCTAATCAGCGTTGTGATTTTACATGTTTATAGCGACATGTCCGAGAAAATCGATTTCCAAAATTTTTTTAAAAAATTATTTATTTAAGGTCGCATTATAAACAGCTAGGTCATTGGCGACCACAGTTCCAAAAATTGTTTCCAAAAATTGTTAAATGAGTTTATATGAAAAAATTCAAAGCGCAGTGCTGTTTTTGCATTGCAGAAATTAACTCTGCTGAAGATATATAAATTAAAAACAAATGACAAATAAATATAACAATTTGATGACAATTTAATGTTAAAAATGATAATTTGAAAAAATCTGTTTTGTATTTTTCTTTTTCATTTACATTTTCGGTGGATGATGAAGAGGAGGAGGGGACCCCCACCTGGGTCAACTTCCCACTGGGACTTACATCGACCGCCGGTATCCTGAATTCCGTTTTCTGGATCACGAAGTAATACTGCATTCTTTCTATTTCCAGTCATTATTCTACAAACTCATAATGTTTCCAAATTCTGAAGTCTTGAACAGACCCAGGCAAGGATACATTAATGCTTGTGAACATTTCTATAATATTGAAGTTTCTTTCACATTAATACTATGCATGTCTTTTCTGTTTATGCACTCATCACTATGCAAATATGGTTTCCTTATTTGTATACGAGTGCAATGTAGAGCCCCTATTGCACTGGGGAAATTGAATTTTTCCTATCAGTCATCCATTGCTCTTTACAATGCCTCAAAGCTGCTAGGAAATTGAACTGATTTATTAGCTTGAGAAACAATAGACTCTACCACAATGTAGGACGTTACAGAAACAGTACTCTGATGGTCCCCAATGTATTTTACTACACAGTTTTGGAATCCAGGATCTCCAAAATATCTAAGAAAATTTTTCATTTTTTGAACGTTGCTCAAAGCACCATCTCTTGTTTCACTTTTCCTTTAAATTTTCTCTGCTCAGCCATTCAACGTTATTCTCTTCGGATCTGAAGACACTTTTGAAGTTCATCAGATCAGAAAGTCTCTCTTTGTATAGTTTCTTGGATCGAATTTGCATTAATTCTGCCGTTTTAATTCAGTTGTAAAACATCTTTGATGCCGATTTTCACATTCCACTGATCCCTACGAACTTCGGCGACGATTTAACCTAACCTCTCTTTAACTACCCTAAGCTGTAGCTACGGAGGCCTCTCAAGAAAAATTTAGTAATTGCTTCGACGTTTGAGCATTTGCTCTCGATAACCCCATAATACGAAACCGGGAATAATTGCTCTCGTCAACGCAAATGCTCGAAGCTGGAGTAATCGTCCAGTAATGAGTAAAGCAAAGACAATTTTATTCATATCAAATCGAGGAATTTTTCCAAAATCGTGAGTAATGAATAATTGCTCGTTTTTATTAATACCACCCAATTACTTTCCAATACTACACTTTCCCGCCAAAAACTGTGATGTCATTTTCGATCTCTGTTGTAAGAAATATTCAAATAGTTCTTACGAAGTGGTTCGTTCGCGAACGACATCCCTAGCACTGTCACATTGGTCCACAGTGGTCTCTTACACAGTGTAGTGTTCCTTTACTATAACCGATGTTTACCACATCCGACCACAATTCAAACTAGGTTGGTTTAACAAACCTGGGATCAATGTGCTTCGGCCAGGATAAGTCAGTGTCAGAATTGGAAAGATGATTGTGTAATAATTTGCGCGAGATATAGTAAATCAGGAAGATTAAGAGACTACACTAATATCATGGAAGATAAAACCAAGCGCTATGAGAAAGTGGAATTTTTGGGTGAAGGGCAGGTAGGGTTAAAAACATCTTCATCTCAGAATGGCATTGTGCCGGGATTAATGTGACATTCACATCTTTCAGTTTGCGACGGTGTACAAAGCTCGTGATATTCACAATGAGAATATTGTTGCTGTGAAAAAGGTAATGATGGAAGAAGAAAAGAATGAAAAAAAATATTATCCCACTTCATTTCTAATTCTTGTTTTCAATGTAGATAAAACTGGGAAGTCGTGCAGAAGCGAAAGATGGCATTAACAGAACAGCCCTAAGAGAGGTCAAATTACTTCAAGAATTAAAGCATCCAAATATCATTAATTTAATGGGTACATGAATAAGTGCAGTTATTGTAGTAATTAAAGAGTTAATGCTGACATACATTCATACATGTGTGTTTTTTTCTTTTTGTAGATGTTTTTGGACACAAATCCAATGTTTCCTTGGTATTTGATTTTATGGATACAGATTTGGAAGTTATAATAAAAGATAACTCAATTGTTTTAACTCCAGCACATATTAAAGCATATGTGTTGATGACATTGCAAGGATTGGAGTATCTACATATGAACTGGATATTACACAGAGTAAGATCAGTTTCTATATGTTTATACATTTTTGTCATTCATGCCATACTAGTTTTCATTTCATATTGTGAAATAATGGTAATTTTGAATTGTACAATTTATTTGAGTTTACATTAGTTACATTTGAATTGAATTATCTAATTGTTTTAGGATTTGAAACCAAATAACTTACTTGTTAATAGTAGTGGTATACTTAAAATTGGTGATTTTGGTTTAGCCAAATTTTTTGGTTCACCCAATAGAATTTATACTCATCAAGTAGTTACCAGGTGGTATAGGTAAGTTTTGTGGATTATTGTTTTTGTTATTTATTACCCATTAGTTATGTAAGAAATTTGCATAGTATAAACTATTTCAGAGTTTGTTTTCCAGAAAAACAGAAATGAAAAGGCAGGAAATATAGAGGGGAAAAGTTAGGCAAATGGCTTGTCTGAGAGAAATGTTTGCTTTTGATGAAAGTTTGTATCCACATAGAGTGAAAGATGCTGTTGTGATTTTGAAGTTTTCTCGACAGATCTGATGACAATGTGGTTAAAACAGGCTTATTAAATATATAAAAATGGTGGATTGTTATATGGAGATGTAAATAGAGTATGTGAGTCATTTAATTAGATGAAAAAGACTGTAGTTTGAGTCTTATATGTCAAATTAGGAGATACAAAATTCTAATAATTCTTAAACCTGATTTACATGATGCTAATTTTGTGTTGCAAGTTGAGGCACTGCTAGCACCTGAACAGCACTGGTGCTCTGTACAACTGGCAATAGCCATTTTCGCTGTGCTAAACTGGCATGTAGGTGGAGTTTCTTTTTTGCCTAATGTCTGCTATTTGTGATGTACTGACAGTGTACTGCAATATTTCAAAGAGTGATGCATTTGATTTCTGTTTTAGTATGTCATTAACACTGCCAGCTATTGGCTTGAAGGTCTTACCAGTGCGTAGCATCAAGGCATTTACACATTGTCAGTCACTACGTACCAGTCATTGGCAACCTCAAATAGTACACTTAGGCAACATGTAAATCATGCTCAAGTTTCTATTTTCAAAAACTTTACATGGGAACATTGTATGTCCACTCATGATCATTTTTGAGTAAATATCATAGTAGGAGACTTCTCATTCATAACTACCTAAGGTACAAAGATTTTGTCCGTATGAGTGGTTTCATGCTTTTTCCCAGAAAGCAAATATTGTGGCTCCGTAAGTAGCTAGCATCCATAGTAACTGCGCCTTTGCAAATTTTCAAGTTTGATTTTCTCGAAACTATGAATTCTGAACATACATTGTATATGCTCTAAGCCATGTAGTATGTATGTCTGTCTGACTTTACTGGCATAACAGCCTCTGAGATCTTCCAGCAGCAGAGCCATCTATATATAACTGTAGCAATTATAAATTATTGATATTAACATTCATTTTACAATACCACCTTTAGTTTACAATTTCATTTACCGTAACTATTACAGAGATGCCAATTACCATGGTTTACCAGCAATGATTATGGTTCTCTTCTCACTATCACATTAGGATTCAAGGGAAAACTATTGTAGTGTGCAGTTCTGAAACAAAATATTCATATTGATCAATGCAATGAAAGCAACTGGGAGGTGTCAGAATTATTTTTAAGAAGAAAGACATTCAAATTTATATTTCCTAGCAAGTTTATTTCCTGACAAAAAGATGTTGCATGAGAATTTTAACATTTGTTCTTCAATCACTATTTTGTTTGTAAAATTTTAATCCACATATAAATATGCCATTAATTTTAATTGTCATATTTTTATCAACACGAAATAAGTCGTGAGATTTAGCATTTTCCAAAATTAATTATTTTTTATCATATTATTATAGTGAGTCAGAGTGAAGAGATATTGTTGTTCAACAATTGCTAGCAATGCAGAAAAATCAAATCTACAGTTCAGTTATCGTTGCAAATAGGTTTTCTATAACTCTGGAACAAAAATATCTAGCTTTTCGAATGTTGATAATATCCCGCTTTTCTAAATTTTATTATTATTGTTTTAACTTTCAACTATTTATCGTTAAAATGTTGGGATGGAATTTTGGATCTCAAGAAAATGTGCGTAAATACGCTTCTCCCCATACGTCGTATACAGTTTTTACGGTTTTTTGATGAAATAAATCAAATCAAACCCACCGGGCTGGCCCCCTTGAAATAAATTTTGCAAGCTTCGGTTATCTTGGCTCATTAATGCCAGGACTTTAGGTCCTTCAGGATGTGTGTCAGTGTTGTCTTCACGAACTTAATAAGTCTTCAGTTGCTTCAACTCACAAGGCAGCCATTGTCCCAGGAAATTTATCACTTATTATACTAAGAGTTCTCCTTGAAAGTAACATTAAGATATTTCATCAATCGTCAAGAGACTTTCAAGTAATTATCAGTTTCAGGCTCCCAGGTTTTCAGGCTAAAATTGTTTTAGGGTCATAGAAAGCAATTTGAGTTTATGTCTAAATGGACAATTGAAAAAAATCTGTACAGATTTTAAATATACAACTCATTTTGGTGTGAAGTACAGAAAAAGTAAAACAAAGTAGTATGTTTATAAATATAAGCATTCATACTAATCTTTCAAAATTCAATAAATCTCGGATGAATGTGCTAGATCTCCAGGGTCTTCAGTATCTAATATTGAGAGAGACTGTCAAAGGCCTTCCAGTAATCAATCCAAACCCTGCTCAAATTACATTTTCATTTCCTTACATCATTTAAACGACTTGGTTGAGTAGAAAGATGTTCTTGAAGCCTTAGGAAACTTTCGAACATTTTTTCAGTTCGATTGACAACAATCGGGTCTTCTCTTGGAGTCTGGACAGTTCATTTATTGCTGCTGTTATAACTTTATACATTACTGACTGACGAGTGATTGGCTTATGATTCAGTTGTGATTGCTAGCCGAATTGCTTAACAATGCTCCCTGTAGTCACGGAGGTTAAGTAACTCGAGACATTGCAGGTTCCTGGATAGGTGACTGTTTGGGAACACTGAGGATATAACGGCACCAAGTCCCTGACCAAAGGGATAAAAGGCAATGACCGAGTACGACTGGCGATGGCTGACCAAGTTAAAGGGGAAATACTCCACAATTCCGTTCAATTCCAGTAAAGGGCTTATAGGATGTTGTTACAAACACTGACAGAGCTTAAATAAATAAAACTTCTTTACCAAAGTATTGTCTCACCCTTTGGGTAGCAGATAAGTGATTCCATATATCAACCAGTCTAAAAGTTCCTTCATTTTTCTCAGATTCTATTACTACATGTAAAAATTTGTGCTGTTAGTTTCTTGATCCAATTACTGTAAATCATATAAATACCTTGAGATTTCCAGATACCCAGTTTTGAAATCTCTTGAATGTGAAAATCATAATTATCATCACTATTGTTTCATTAACTCAATTTTACTTGAAATGTCTTAGTTGAAAATTTCTGTTAGACCAGTTAAAACACAACGAATTGAAGAGAAAAATCCTAGTATCAATTTATAGCATAGAAGAATATATGAAGTAAACATTAAAAAATAAATTATCTCATACTTGATTCACAATTTTGATACATTTCTCCAAATTAGGAAAGTTCTATAAATTTTTACTTTCTCGTTACATATGTATATATACAGAGTAACATACTTAGTATAGAGAATGCTGCGGAAAATTGATTTCGAGATTTCAATGGAAATACACATTTTGGGGTCCCCTGATACTGAAAAAGTGTTGTTGTGTTTCTCTTTCTCCCTCTCTTTCTCTCTCTCTCTTCTCTCCCTCTCTCTCTTCTCTCTCCCTCTCTCTCTTCTCTCTCCTCTCTCTCTTCTCTCTCCCTCTCTCTCTTCTCTCTCTCCCTCCCTCTCTCTCCCTCCCCCCTCCCTCCCTCCCTCTCTCCTCCTCTGTCCGTCTCTCTCCCTCCCTCTCTCTCCCTCCCTCTCTCTCCCTCCCTCTCTCTCCCTCCCACCCACCCTCCCTCCCTTGTCCTCCCTTTTTTTCTTTTTCTTCTCCAAACCTCCATCTATCTGGTGTCTGTGAACAACACTAACGCCCAAACTATGCGTTCGAGTTTTGCTAAACTGAATAAACCCCTGTTGATCTGGCCTGAGTCGAAACTCTGCGATTTTGAAAAACATTCATTAATTTTTAGGGGTACTTCACATGAAGCCACAGAAACATTTTAAAAAATTTTTCTTTAAATTTCTTGTAAGAATAGAGTAAAATAGAGTTAGTGGCATAGGTCTGATTTTTGACGCATAGTTGCATAGGTCTGATTTTTTACGCATAGTTGCATAGGTCTGATTTTCACGGTTAACGCTGGATTTTCGAAAATTGCAAAAGTTTAATTTTTTCGGCGTCTTCCTACTGCTACAAAATTGAAAACGGGTTTTTCCTTCAAATGAAATTTGTTGTCCATAAACAGTTCTTTCATTAAGGTCATGTAGATTTTGTTTTTGGAAATTTTAGTAGCTTTTGTGCAATAGTGTGTGCAATATTTGCAATTTTAAAAATAATAAAAACAAGATTTTCTCGATAGCAGCTCCAAATTTTTTCTTTAAATTTGTGGTAGGGTCAGTACCAAACGAACCCTATATGAGGACATAAATGTCACATTGCTCTATTCTTTTGTTTTTTTCAAAAATTACAAAAGTTCTTTTTACTTCTCTCATCAGTAGCATTTACATTAGAGGTGATTTCTTCATGTTATTGTATTTATGAGTACATGTGCTTTCAATAATGTCAAATAAGTATCTCGAAAACTCAAGTTTCTTTTTAAATGAGCTCAAAATTCCGCATTTTAAGAAACACGCAAACACCATTTCCTCCAAAGTTGCACCAAATTTCTTCTGCATCTTCAAACTTTTCCAATGGATAGTGCTAATTGCACTGTTTAATATGACACAAAGTTCAATAATTCAAAGTTCGTCAAGTTTTGGTGTATTCTTTTGTTTTTTCAAAAATTACACATGTATTTTTTTTTTAATATCTCTCACATCGTTAATAAGCACATTTCCATCAATTTATTCATTACTGCATTTGCGGGTGGAAGTGCTTGATATTAATTTAAATTAGGTTTTTTTTACACCCAATAGATTCCTGTGAAAAGAGCTTCAATTTTTTTTATTTTACAGTAACACTCAAACGCTGTTTTCATAAAAACTGTTTCAAATTTTTCAATAAAAATTCTATTGAGAATAAGGTTTTACTCTTCTTTAATATTCTTGAAATAATATTTCTATTATTATTACTATTAGGAAACTAAAAAAATGACACAATTTTTTAAAAAATTTACTTTGGGTGGCAATAGATGGCAGCTGGCAAGAGGATGGAGCAAGACCCTAAAGGCAGTCCACATCAAGGAAATTAGGAGACTTTACTATGAGAAAGTCTGCCATTCCGTAGCACCACTACTTCTAAATTAGAAAGCTGAAAGCAATGCCAATCAGTGACAAAATCACATATAAGTTGAAATTGTGAATTCAGTTGCATTTTGTATGTTTTACATTGGTATAGATTTGATGTATTTTTAGCTGAGTTCTCTCTATAGAGGCTCTATAGTTAGCTCTATAGAGGAAGTTGAATTAATGTGGTCAAAATAACATTTCTGCTACCTTTAAAGAATGAACAATTATTGCAAATAATAACAACTAATAATAGTTGGTTTTTCTCAAGCAAGCTTTGAATTCACTTACATATTTTCTCAAAAACAAATATCAAATATTTCAAGGAATCACAGAGAGTTCATTTAAATATTGGATAGTTCAGTTAGACAAGTTTTGCTTAAAAACTGTTGAGTGGGTTATAAAATATTCTCATCATCAAATTTATTATCTGAGCTTTACTAAAACTGAAACCAAAGATTAGTTTTCCTAATTTTACTGTTTGAACTAACAATCTTTAAAACTTCAGAAATATTCATAACATTTTTTTTTAATGGAGCTATAATGCTTTTGGTTGAGGACTGCTTAGGATACAGCTGAGAACGAAAGTTCCTTCCAAATTCTGAGTGAGAGGCAGTATGCAATGCGATGTGTATTTGTTGTATACAGATCGCCTGAGTTGCTGTTTGGGGCTCGCATTTATGGCACTGGGGTGGACATGTGGGCAGTGGGCTGCATTTTGGCTGAGCTCCTGCTCAGAGTGCCTTTTCTGCCGGGTGAATCTGACTTGGATCAGCTGACAAGAATATTTCAAGCTTTGGGAACTCCAACAGAGGTAGTTTGGCCTGTAAGTAGTCTCTTTGTGCAAGTCTCTTCCTGCAATGTTTTTTATCCTTGTTTCATCTTCTCTCCTCTGCTCTTAACTTCTTATTACTGTAGATCAACCACAATCTCATAAGGCGTTTGTTTTAGGGCATGGAAGCATTACCAGACTACATTCAATTCAAATCTTTCCCTGGAACACCGTTCAGGCATATTTTTACTGCTGCAAGTGACGATTTGCTTGAACTGCTTGAGAATCTTTTATCTCTTTATCCTTTGAAGAGATGTACTTGTGAAAAAGCCTTAAAAATGTCCTATTTCAGGTAAGTTCTGAAGTTTTCTCTTCTCATTTGTCATTTATTAATGAAAAAATTTTAATTATTGTTTGAATTTCAACAGCAACAAACCATATCCATCTCCTGGAAGTCAGCTGCCTCTACCATCCAGCATTCAACCTAATGTTGGAGTTAATAAGCCTACTTTGAAAAGAAAACTGATGGATTCTTTGGAAGGAGGTACTTTTCTAATCATGATCTGCTGTAACTTGTCCAAAATTTAATGCAATTTAGGATTGTGACCTTTAATTTCCTGTGTTAAGCAATTGTTGTGTATAATTTTGTCCTATTTTAAAAATTATTTTTTCTTATCTTTTCCAGTTTCACAACCTAAAAGGTTAATATTTTGAGGCTGCACAATCAATTTTTAGCAGTGATCCATTATGGCTATGCCTTCAAGTGATGAAATGGCTGTGATGAAAATGATAAAGCATTGGTGAATTGATGCGTCCAGGGAGAAAGATAAGGAGAGCTAATCCACAAAATTCAAAACATCAATGCTTTTTTTTACATATTCAGTGAATTCTTATATATCATAAATTGATATTTTGAATTTTGTGGGTTAGCTCCCTTACACTGGAGGTCTCAATTGATTCAATGAAATTGAACTTAATTTTCAATACTACTGAAAGGAAGACTTAAAATTTTGTTTGGTACTGCTTTATAAGGGGAACTTTTTATGGCAGTGGAATTTTTCATCCACAACTTTTTAATTTTCAGAAAATGTTCAATATGTATTTAATGTATTTAGTATGAATTATCTTTTGCAATTAATTCTGAAAACTACATGTTTAAGATATATTCTGTAATTTGTGAACGTGCTGTGAATTGGTAGATAGAATAATATAACTTGCAATTATACTTTTTAAGTTTTATTATTGATGGCATTATGATTCATCTTACTTCACTTCATTTGTGTTCCCACTTTACACTGCAATGAATGTATTTATTGAGCACTCACCTCTTACATTAACCATTCCTGTACTGTTAATCATTCATAAAATTGAGCTTTCGTGAACTTTATCTCTTGTGTTTAAACTTGACTGTGTTCTTTAATTTTCATGATTAACAAGTGTTACGAACTTCTACTATTTTCAATTAATTAGTTGAGAATTTTATTGATTATATTGAAGATTTCACATAATGAGACTCAATTTGAGACATTGATGAAAAGTAAGAAAAAATGTTCATGTAATTCACTTATTTTTTCAAAAACTGAATTTATTGAAATAATGTCATAATAGTTTCAGATTTTAGGTTTGGTTTGTGTATCTTGGAATAATTTTCAATATAATAAGGGAAATTGATGGTGAGTCTCAGGAAAATTGGGAAAAGGGAAATTTGTTGTCCAAATTATATCACCACTCTGTTTGTTACATAGCTCTCCAGTTTCTGTACATTGTTTGTTGCAATCATGCATATAATGTTATTTTTTGTTTTGTATTATCAGAGAGTCGGTGTCTTTTAGCTGAGTTCATCTTTAGAGGAAGTTTGAACAATCCTTGTTTGTTGTTTCATTGAAAGTTGGTATTTGAATTGATTTTTCACAACTAACATAACTATTACTAAATTAATATAGTGAAAATATTTCTGTTGTCTTAAACCAATAAACAATTATTACAAATAATAACAACCAATGATCATTGTATTTTCTCCAGCAAGCTTGAATTTCCATACATCTTTTATCCAAACCATTGAATGTAAATTTCAAACATCACCAAGAGAGGTCAGGTTGTCATTTTCTTTGATATCCCTTCTCTTTGACATTACACCCTTAAACTTTGATGTTCTAAAATCTTAAATAATGAATGAAACCTTGTTAGAAATCAACTCTAATACTGTTGACTTAAGTTGCATCAGGACTATAGTACACTACCTGTTAACTGCTCTTCTGAAAACAATTTACAACTTCTTGGCTTTGATGTGTAAATAATAATCATTCTGCTGGTTTGTGAATGTGCAGCACCGCTACTAGCAAGCCCTGCAGATACAGGTGCCCCTGCAGTTGATTCTGTGAAATTTTACTGCATTAAAGTACAGGGATAGCCTAGAAGGGCTGGCAGCTGGGGCGACTTGCCCCTAGCCTAGCCTAGCTTAATTAGGGTTCTGAAAATGTATCATTCAATATAATTGAAAAATGTATTTACTTCTAATTCAAATTTACCACTTTCAGTTATCTCTGCAGCATGGAGGAATGAATTCTGTTTAGGTATGGGAGATGGAACTTTCTTTTAAATGAGCCCCCACCATAAATCTACTGTCCCTGGCTTTCTCTGGGTTCTCAAGAATGCCAATAACTAGGAAACTGATTTTCATGTAAATACATGTTTTCACTGAGAGAAGACAGCTGCTTTCAGTAAAGATTTTACAGTTTGCATCACATTCTGAATGCATTAAAAGCCACTTTCATTTTACATATTTTGGTAGAAGTATATTTACATACTTTTACATATTTTCCCTATTTCTACATATTTCGTTATGTTTTAATATATTTACACGTATACGAAATATTACGCACATAATATTTCTGGAATTGTCTTTCTGTAAAACAAAGAAATTTACTACTGTGTTAAGGCTAAATGCACCGAAAAATACTTATAGGAAAAATCAATAGATCGCAGCACAATCATACGGAATTTACTAGATCGATAACGTCTGAACAAATTGTCCGATTTTCGATCTGTAAACAGCGTTGGACTCCTTTTTAAAATAGAATTCACGCTACGATGCCGTTTTTTCAAAAAATATTTCCAAAAAATTTTTGAAACCGTTTTCTCATAGTTCCGGGAAGAAATTAAAAAATGTGGGCTTATAGCGCGATGGCGACGTGCTTCCTGAATCCAACGCCGTGTCAATCATGCAAATCGGATGAATAGGAGCGGCGTAAAGTGAAATTTCGGAAAACATACCTGATTTCCCTCCCTCCACTCCCCTTCCCCGCGTCACCCGACCCGCCTGGCCCTCCATCGACGCCGCCGAACGTGAACCGCCTGCGGCACGGGAGGCCGAACTTTCAGACAGGCATGCTGGGCAGTCAGTCCCTTTCAGTCTCAATATATTTTTCTTCACGTGTCAAACTAGTGATGCTGTAACACAGCCAAACGGTCTCGTATCATCTGTAATAGTCGTATAAAATTATAATATATCTTGTTCACATATTTCCGTCTTCCTTCGAATACGATCAAACAATTATTTGAGGCGGTACTCAAAATATCGATTCCGATTTGGAAACTGATTTCAAAAAGAAAATTGAACTAATTGTGTAGATATCACCAATATTCCATGTCCTAACATCTTATTTTACATACATTTTACTTCTAAGATCTTACGTTATCATTCCACTACCACAAAGAATGAGCCGAAATTACGCACGAGCTCTTTTATCCTGCGACTCGATTTTTGATCTCAAAACGGCGTTTGTCTCCTTGATAGACTTCACCTGATGAATCTGTTTTCCCAAGTAAAATTTTAAAACAGTTTTCGTACTTTCGAACAAAATTGAAGAAGTGGTAAAATAGCGCGCAGGCGAGATGCATCCTGAATCCAACACTGTAACAAACATTAAAATATAATATTAAGAATCGTGACATGTCCCAGCTTACTTAGTAAGTTATATTGATATAAAATTATTCTGTTATATTTGTATAAACTTGAAGATTGGAATAAGTAATTCCCGGCGCGTCATTTTGATACAAACTACGTAAATAATAATGTAAAAGGATGTGGTGTAAATCATTGTATTGTGACACACATATATGTATTTTTAATGCATTAAATTGTCACGAAAGCAATACAACTTTAACCCTTAGACAGGAACACCACACTAGAAGAGGAACCATGTTGAAAATTTATAAGATTTATATACTACTAGTAAAACGTAGCATACCAGTCACTGATAAACCTCATATTAGGGAATCAGAATGCAAACGTATTAAATCGGCGATCCTTATCTAGGTGTCGAGAATAGGGATGCAACATTGATGTTGATATTTTCAAAACATTGATTTTGTATAGACACATGAAATATTTCGTAAAAAAATGAAACATTTATGAAACCTGATGTTTATTATCGATGTGCTTGATGAGTTGTTGTGAATGAAAAGAACCGATAATCACAATTTTATAAAAAAGTCAAAATATGAAATAATATTGCATTATTCCACTGTCAATACATGTGTTCGAATAAAGCGAACGGTGATTGTAACATCCTTATCCAGTAGACTATCTTCAGCCCACGAAATGACCCCATTTTTCTGGCATTTCCTACAGTGGCGGCCGGTGCTTTGCGAGGTAGGGGGGGGCGGTTTTAGGCCAAAGGAAGAGAAACCCCTAACGCGCTCAAGTGATGTAAATGTTGATTCTTTGGCCAAAACCATGGTGGAAATAACACCATGGCCAAAACGATAAGGGTTTTTCCGCCATGGCCAAAACGACCTCGGTGCTGCTAGTGAGAAATCGAATTGATCATTGATCAACGCAGTACACCTTATGGGCACCTTACTGATGACCTTATGCCGCTCAGTTTAACTGCGAAAACAAAGGTCGTGTCCTGTGTGGGCTACAACTGGCGGCGGTGATGCGCAATTGCTTGCTTAGGTTTCAATCTTGGTGATACTTGATATGCCGCGGGACAAAGCGCGTAGGCGACAGGATGCGCGCGATGCAATAGCCTGGCGATATCCACCGTGCCGCGCGGAAAAGCGATCAGTTTCATTAGCAGCTTGCGCCATCCCGCTACCAAAAGCATCTCGAATGTTATTAGGCGAGTACAAAGGCTTCAGAGAGTGGGATGGTTTCAACTTTGCAAGAAGCATTGAGGGTCTCAAGACTGCATTACAATACTTATTGTTAGACACAGAGGACAATGCAGAATCAATTACGGAGAGTGCACGAATTCTGGAGAAGGTTCTAGAGAAATTATTAATGAAAAAGTTCGAAGCAAACAATTGAAAAGAAATTGATTTTTTAAGGACAAATAAAGATATTGAAATTTTCAGTTCCTGCTCTTAATGAGTTTTTCTGTATCTCCATGCGAATAAAATTAATCGTTATGCAGAAAATCTGTTTAATTTTGACATCCTCGGATATAGTGAACCAAAATGTTAGTCCCAGAAGTTCTTTTTCTATAGAACACATAGCCACTTACCTTAATTAATAGTCTTGTAGATGAAATCCATTCTCCTCTCCCTTCCTTCAGCAAAGTGATTGATGACAAGATCATTAAAGTTGTATGCATTCAGAAGTTCTTTTTCTATAGAACACATAGCCAATGCACTAAGTCTCTCTTCTCTCATTGTATTTCGTGAGAAAGTCTTTATTCTGTTGAGAGTCGAAAAACACCTTTCGCTTTCTGCAGTTGTCATCGGGATTGTGCAGATAACCCGCAAGAGTTTTACAGATTCAGGCAAAATTTGGACTAAGTTGTTTTCATAAATACAATTCAAGAGGGTTAAAGCTCCTGTTGCATTCTGAAAATCGTTTCTGTTGTATATAACAGTCAACTCTTGTCGCAGTTCAATTTCATTAAAATCGTACAATTTAATGGCAATTTGAAATTCTGTTTCAGGAAATAACAGTTTGTGTTTGCTGAACAAGGTGGGTTGAAATAATATGGCTGCCGACAAATGGTCGTTGAATGTAAAACGATCATCAATGTTGGTTAGAATTATGTCACATACTTCTTTCGCGACAGTTTTAAGCTTGTCTTCGAAACGAGCACGTTTCTGATTGCATGAATCGTTATTTTGGGTATTCCAGTGATGGTCAAGGTCAAGAGAATTTCTTGTCCGCTGTATGGAAGACTTCAATTCTGACACATACTTTTGGGCTTTAATGGTGTCTACATCCTTTGTTGTAATTGTTTAAAAAGTATATCGCAATGAGGTAGAATTTTGTTAAAAAGCTCAAGCCAAAAGAGAAAATCAGCATCTTTTAAAAGTTTTCCCAGTCCAATCGCTTTTCTTACTGTTGAGTAATCGTTAGTTGTATCATTCTCAATTATTTCCAGACATTCACTTATTTCATTCTTGTAATTATACACAGTGCTTACACAACGGGCTTTAAATTCCACCTTGTATCGGCATTCCTTGAATTTTTCTTCACAACTTGGTCAAGAACCGCAGTTCTTTTTACCGACTTTGTGAAGAACGTTGAAAAGCCTTCCAAGTTGCTAAAAAATATTCTCACTTGTTTGTTCTGAGTGGCAGAGCGCTCTATAATTAAGTTCAGTTGATGGGCATAACATGCACAAATGTGCTTTCTCGTACACTGCCCTCACTCTTACCTGCACTCCACTCTGTTTGCCACTCATAACCGACGCACCGTCGTAGCTTTGTGCGATTAATTTATTTGGGGACTCGTTTATTTTCAGTTTTTCAAGTTCACTGAACACAACACAACTAATTCCTTCTGCAGTGTGATCACTTGGTGTTACGAAGTTTATGAATCGTTCATATATCTTCCAGAAATCAGTCCTAGATACTTCCTCACAAATCAACTGATGACAGACAGCATAAATTGAGTCCAACAAATCATTCTGT
Source organism: Teleogryllus oceanicus (assembly GCA_964035755.1). NCBI lineage: Eukaryota > Metazoa > Arthropoda > Insecta > Orthoptera > Gryllidae > Teleogryllus > Teleogryllus oceanicus. Next base: position 33,508,431 of record CAXIVR010000011.1, on the reverse strand, counting down.
ATGGTTTTAGAAAGCCCCAGAAACACACGATTATTTGTTTTCTCAATATGTTGTTTTAACGTGGAGTCCAACTCTGCCATCAAATTAACTAAACCACGAAAAATACCTGGGTTGTCCGATCCATCTGTTTCGTCGTCCCCTTAGAGCAAGTTCAAACTTCCCGCAAAATTTAATACAGTCTATCAGTTTACTCAAAATGTAACGATTCTTGGAAACATCTTCATTAATTTTCTTTATTCTCATTCTATAAGCTGAATCTAACTGACACCTTTATCAATTTTGCCTAGCATGGTAAATTCTATTCCACTGTTTATGTGTTGTTCACTCAATTTGTGCTTCTTCACATTTGGGCAAGGTGTTTAATGTCTGATACACCATCCTTTGTCCATGCACGATCACTAACATTCATAACAAGGCACGTATAACAAAGAAAGAATTTCTTATGTCACAACCACATAGCCAGTCTGCGTATTTGTAGAGAGAGAATTGAATTTTCTTGTGTATCCAGTTTTGCTTTTGCAGGCATTTTGAATCTGCGTAATTTTTAAGTGAGGTCTTGAGCCCTAATTTCTTTAATTCTATTTTTGTTCTATAGTGAGATTCTGACTACCATCAGTTAAAATAGTGTTCACACTGTTGATACCACTCATGATGAAACACTTTAAATATCAAAACACGACATGCAAGTCTCACATTAACAACTGTTCAACTCAACGCACTACACATGAATTTGGCTTGATTCCTATCAATGACTTGAATCGCATATGCTAACGCACTCTGTCTGGTCACAACAACATTACGTGTGCGGAAAACTTCTTCGGACTCTGCCGCCGCCCAAGCACCCTTCCAATGCTCCCCCCTCCCGGCGCTCACTTCCCCCTCCTACGCCGCGTTCTCCGTAAAGGGCCTGGGCAAAGGCTGGGGCGGATCTCCGAGAGTCCGCATGTGTACGGTTCGGTTGAGAACATTGACCCTTGGTGCGGCCCATGCAAACACATTCATTCTAAAAACATTTATTTTTTCTGATACCATATAAAGATCATGCAACATTTTTGTTGTTTAACAGTTCATGTTTGGTAAATTCTGAAACCTTTCGTCTTTGTTAATTTTACTGGGGGGGCGCCGCCCCAGAGTCCTCAAAGAGCAGCCGCCACTGATTTCCTACGTATATCCTACCGTACGCAGAAAGGCGGCCAACGCAAGCACTCTAGGTGTAAGGTCTCTCGCCCATCTTCCTGTACCCATTTGAGGAAGTTGTGACTCACTCCATAAGACCCTCGGCGATAGTTTGCAGGTTTAGTTTCGCTGATATTCTTTTTACTTTCTTTTGCCGTTTTGTCTAAATCGTAATTATAAATTAACAATCACGGCCACTGTCAAACAAAATCTTCCGCACGAACTTGGTCGATGTTTCTAAACCAGGTTTTGAAAGATGTTTTAATTTTGAACATTGATATTTGCATTCGTATTATTGAGCATCATTCCTTCGCTTTTCTTGCTATCCGAAACTGGGAGGGACGCGCCGATAATTCAGCGAGTTCTTCCCTAATAATGTCAGAATGTATGCATGAAAGACTGAGGGTATCAAACACACAGTTCAGTGCTATGATGTCTATTTGTCGGCTCCGGTCCCGGTCAAGCAGCGGCTGTGAGCATCTCTCCTTTTATCTGCAGGTCCCAATTCTTCGCGGGGTCTCAACGCGCAGAGAAATAGTACTAGAACATAGATCGCAAGCCATCCCTTGTTAGACCTATCTGGATATACACAGCAATAGGATGCTAGCAATTTCTTCATTGCTCACTCGGACTCGAACTGCCTTTTTCCTTTTGTTAGTGATATTTTGTATTAGTCATATCAATTATGCCACTTACACCCTTTTCTTCCGCTTCATTCTATCATTCCAAGCATAATATCCTTTTCTAGGATTTTGTTCTACTCACAGTATGTCCAAAATATTTTATTTCCATTTTTGGCTTTGGCTTTAGAGAAAGTTCTGTTTTCTTTTCAAAATTTCGCATTTATCTTTTGCCCTCCCATTGTGCGTTTAATATTTTCTTCCGTGTCCATACTTCAAAAGCATCTTTCTTTTTTTCGGCCTATCTCAATGTTCAGCTTTTACACCCACACAACAGGATTAGAAATACCATTTTCTCGATTATTTGGATTTTGGTCTTACGCAGGGCTTGATTTCTGACGGAACGGCGTTCCTGTATCTCGCTGATTCATTCTCGCTATTACATTATATTATAAATATATAATTATTTCTCTTAAATCAATAAATCATTTTGAGCGCGTTCCGGGACCTAAAATTTTAGAAATCAATCACTTGATATGCCTGCATATTTTATGAATTTGTGTAATTTTCTTTCCGCTGCTTTTTCTAAAATTATTCCTCTCTTTAGTTTTTCTGTACAGTATCCAGAATTTGTTATTGTAATTCATAAGTATTTAACTTCGCCCGCCATGTATATCACTTCTCCGTTGATGTTCAGGCTTCCTTTTTTACCAGTTGACATAAATGTGGTTTTCTTTAAATGTAAGTTCATAGAATATTTAAATTTTATAATAATAATATATTTAGCTATCCTTATTACATAATTCCGAATTAAGTACAAATAAAACATCTGCATAATTTTGATGACATAAAATGTTTGCGTTTTCTCGAGAAGAAGTAAAGTGGACATGACACGTTTTGAATGTTTGCTCCTCATTTCGCGCTCCTTTCTATCCAAGCCCAGTGCCGCCAGGGCACGCTCTCAAGTCACCCTTCTGAGCTGGAAGCAGGGTCGCACCTCTGGCACACTGCTGTTCTGATAGCGTGACTTTTCTGACCTCTGCAGACATCTCGCCGCGTTCATCGGCGGGCTGCGTGCTACACTAGGGCAATTCAATATGCCCAAGCGTAGGAAGAGGGCGGTGAGTAGTTTTCAGTGGGCGAGAACATTGTGCAATGACGAAGTGGAGATTATATTTACTCTATAAGAATTAGTGGAATCATTCGCGTTTCCTTAATTATTAGCGACCGAGTGTGTGTGTGTGTTGTGTGTGTGTGTGTGTGTGTGTGTATATATATATATATATATATATATATATATATATATATATAAACAAAATTATAAATTAAACAATTAATAACGATTATGAAAGTATATTTGATTAATAAAAATTTTGTGAGATATTATTAACTAAAGTAACTTATTTTGTCAAGATGTATGAATGGGAAGCTATTGTTTTTCATTGAAAATACCGGTATAACGTTTATTGACGTCCATACCGGTAAAGACGTCCAATAGAGGTATTTACTAGTATATAACAATAAAGGTATTTGAGAAAGGTATGAAAAAATTCCGGTATTTTTACCGGTATTCAATACCTTTTCGGTCGCTGTTCACTAGCAGAATCAAAGAAAAACAAACTATCCTTGTTATCTTCTCTTTCATTTGTATTTACAGTATTTTAAGTATTTCTTTTTTTAAAAACATCTATTTTATGTATTTAAATATATCTTCAAAGACATGCTCAAAAACTCAAAAATAGAGTTTTAAATACACAAATATATATATTTCAAAGACAAGTATTTAAATATTGCTCAACCCTCTCTATTAACTAGTATGTGCGATCAGCAGTGTACTAATCTCAGTTCCACAGCGTAGTACTAATACCTATGGCGAGTAAGTCCGGAAAAATTTGTAGAATGAAATTGCAAAATATGGACATAAATATATAAGGAAAACGCTAAATAAACGAATATGCAAAATCAGATTTTCCTGCAATATGTAACATCAAATTTCATTAGAAGTAATTTAGTACAATTACACTGTGTAAGTATCTTAATTTAAAATCACGCACTTTCTGGCATTATTTCTAAATTTGCAATTTTCGAAAATTGATAGAGTTCAACGAAAATTGTAATTCTTTTAAGCGTCCCTTCTATCCATGGAAAAAAATTGTTGTGATTTTTGAGATTTTTTAATATATACATCAATTTCATTCTTAAATTACTCTAAAACTACGCGGTTTGCAATAAACTTACATGACCTTTGCAATCTTCGAAAATACGAAGGGTGGGCGAAAATGAGACCACCATCATATTTTGTATCGTCTTTAAACAAAAAAATTGGAGCTCTTTTTGAGAAAAAGTTACAATTGTTTTAATTGCCTATACTTCGCCCCAAATTGCACGAAAACTACTCAAATGTTTCAAAAATTAAACTTGATCTTATTTTCAGATCTGTCAGAACAGATTTCAGTAAGGAAAAAATATATCATCAATATTATAGTTGAAGGAAGACGCCTCAAAAATTGCACGTTAGCAATTTTCTAAACATAAGTGATGTCAACAAACACCATAAATCACATTTCTCTTGCGTTCTGTACGTAACACGAGGACAAATTTAATCAAATAATTTGGTGACGGTTTGAGAAGATTTCGAAAATGATTTTGAGGCTTAATGTAAAGGACCCTCAAAAATCAAAATATCCGTTTGAAACTCCCAAAGGATCGAGTTCTTTCAGGTAGATTCGGGAAGATCAATTTTGGAGAAAATTGGCAGAGCGGTTTGGGCGTTAGCGTTGACCATAAACGGACAGACATGTTTTGGTGTCAATCGATTTTTAGGTATCAAGGACACATGTATTGTATTTTTCGCTAGACCACGAGTTAGAAGAAGTAATGTAATATTTAGCAAGAGGATTTATCCACTTTTACTTTACCAGGGCCCGGCAACAAGAGTTTTCCGGTATCCGATTATATAATTTGTCGGAAAGTAGTTTTAAAATTAACAACAAAGAAAACAATTTTAAAATTTAGCTTCCGCGATTTTACTTGGGAAAACAGATTCATCAGGTGAAGTCTATCAAGGAGACAAACGCCGTTTTGAGATCAAAAATCGAGTCGCAGGATAAAAGAGCTCGTGCGTAATTTCGGCTCATTCTTTGTGGTAGTGGAATGATAACGGAAGATCTTAGAAGTAAAATGTATGTAAAATAAGATGTTAGGACATGGAATATTGGTGATATCTACACAATTAGTTCAATTTTCTTTTTGAAATCAGATTCCAAATCAAATTATTGTTTGATCGTATTCGAAGGAAGACGGAAATATGTGAACAAGATATATTATAGTTTTATACGACTATTACAGATGATACGAGACCGTTTGGCTGTGTTACAGCATCACTAGTTTGACACGTGAAGAAAAATATATTGAGACTGAAAGGGACTGACTGCCCAGCATGCCTGTCTGAAAGTTCGGCCTCCCGTGCCGCAGGCGGTTTGGCCGTTCGGCGGCGTCGATGGAGGGGCCAGGCGGGTCGGGTGACGCAGGGGGAAGGGGGAGTGGAGGGAGGGAAATCAGGTACGTTTTCCGAAATTTCACTTTACGCCGCTCCTATTCATCCGATTTGCATGATTGACACGGCGTTGGATTCAGGAAGCACGTCGCCATCGCGCTATAAGCCCACATTTTTTAATTTCTTCCCGGAACTATGAGAAAACGGTTTCAAAAATTTTTTGGAAATATTTTTTGAAAAAACGGCATCGTAGCGTGAATTCTATTTTAAAAAGGAGTCCAATGTCGTTTACAGATCGAAAATCGGACAATTTGTTTAGACGTTATCGGTCTAGTAAATTTTGCTTATTTTGGTGCTGCCACGTGGTGGCGACAAATGGAACTAGTGTCGGTACATTTAGCCTTAAAGTGACTTCTGGTCCTTTCTCATGAATTGTGAAACTTAGTCATGAAATTGAAATCTGACAAATATTTCTTGCCGATCATTTTCCTTTTCCATTTCCTGCACCCTACAGAGAAATGTACACCCCTATGTCAGGGATGCAAAATTCAGAACATATTTTTGAAACTCTATCCAACCGAATTCAATTCAAATACTACTTTGGAATGTGATGTGATCAGATCAATCTGTGGTACTTATTTTCAATAAATTGAGTTCATTTACAATGTTGGACGAGTATAGTTTCTGGGCATGTCATCTACTTAATCATTTATCCCGTTAGTGTAGTGCATGGTACCCCGAGAGACGGCTGTGTTCCTCCCATGCTGGAATGCAAGATCAGGTGCCAACCTACTCGGTTTGCTGGTCTATTCCTCCTCCAGGTATTTAATCAGCAGAGAATCATCCTGGCTGGGACATGCTGACGGTTTTTTCAACATACATGGTAGAGCTGTGAATTAAATGTGTGTATGTAAAACTTCCAGATTTTTCGAAAATTTTAAAAATTTAATATTGTTTCGGTGTCTTCCTAAAACTACAATACAATATTGAAAAAGATTTTTGTCCTCAATGAAATATATCCATTAAAGTCAGGTCTTGTACAATTTTTTGGAAATAGTAGTTTTGTCGTAATATTGGGTGAAATATAAGCAATTTTATTTATTTTTAAAAAACTCAAATTTTCTCTTTGTATATATGAAAGGGCGGTAAAACTAGTAGTGCTGCAACAGCGCGTACTTTCTCGCACATAGTAACTCGTATCTGATGTAATTTCTCAATTGCTGCCCTTACTAACACATCTCAGTCATCACTTGTAAAACTCATTACAATTCCTAGAACAATGGGCGCGAAAACGAATTCTTTTAAACCTAATGTATTCGGAAATTAAATGCGTATTTCATCCTTAAAAATTAGAAATTAATAACGCGACACGTCGATGTCAGTCGCTCGTGTCTACAACCTGTTGTTGCCAGTACGGTGTTTTTAAAGCATCAATGGACGATTCGTTGGGTATTTTACGCATATCCAATATTTTCTTATTCTCTATTTTTTAACTACAATGAATGTTGTGGCCACGGAGTGAAAGTTCTTAAGTCAAAAGTCTTAGTTTGGAGAAAACAAGGGTTAGATTATTGAGAGCTACATTAAGCCGATTAAACTGCATTTCCCAACGCTTTTTTGTCATTAAGGGGGCAACATGTCGTTTTACTCAAATAAAATATAGATACTTAACTTGTATAGTGTCAGTACTTAACCCAATTTCGCCAAAAATTAACTTAAGAACTGTTACCCCGTGACCACAAAATTAATAAATTTAAATTAAAGAAGTAACTTACTCGAGAAATCTAATCTACTACATTAAATTCTAAGTCAGAATCGATCGGATCACAAAAATATCCTGTTTAGGAAGGTTCCGTTTTATGCAAGGTTGTCCATTTTACGGTACTTGTGATATTGACGTTTCTGTCATGAAAGCAGTAAATTACACGATTTTATTAAAATTATCAAAATACATTAACACATAACGTATTTATGGAGGAAATCACCCATGAATGAATGTTAAATACTCGTCATTGATAGCTTCTGAGTTGAAAAATACACACCTCACTGGCTATATTCGGACAGCTTGCTGACTCAACGCACAAACCGTCACAACCCAGTACTATGACTTTCTCAAACCCTCGCTTAGCGGACCAATGCGTATCTGGTCGAAGGATTATGATTTTCAGTGCAGGACAGGGAACCGTGTGAATAGAAGCCATGCCCGTACACCTCACGTTAAGAGACGGAATTCCCGTGACCAAGCAACCCTGAGGTCGAATTTGACATTGACAGCTGAGGTCCCTCTCCAATGTCCGGCTGCCACGACTAAATCGCATGTCACAGGGGTAGAGAATTTAAAACCAGCTCCCCGGTGAATTCATTTAAGTAACATCTCGAGTGCATTAAATTCACAGGCTATCAAATGCATTAAATTCACAGGAAATCCATTTTATATCCCCCTGCAGGACGTGAAAAACCGTTCCGTCTCTGCGCTGGAGAGGTTCCGCTGCGTAAAATGTCATTTAACTTTCGGTTAAAGCAGGGTTCCGGCTTGTACAGGTTCCGGTTTAGACAGATTTTACTGTATAACTAATTACCATAAACAAGACTAAAAACTAAACTAAAATATATAATACAAATACCAATTTTGAATCCATTATTTACAACACGTGTGTCAAATCTTCGGGTCTGACAACAACACCCGCAAAACAAAAATACAATTTCACGATGGTTTTTCGTGATTTAAAAAAATTAGGTATGGTGGCGCAATTCTAGCTTCAGATTCACCGCGTTGAAATAGAGAAACATGTGAAGCCTTTGTGTCTGATAACTTTTTTTTTGTGTGCCTGTGTTATGTGAGTAGCAGCAGCGTCAGTAGCATAAAAAGAAGCTGGAGAATTGTTTTAAAGAGTTGCTATTTGTAGGACATGCATTAGGCAGTCAGCTGCGTGTTGTGTACAGTGTTGAACAATTATCTCGCAACATAAATGAGGAGCATCGGTAGATGATTGTGAAGGAGGAGAAGAAGAAATAGCCTTCCACTGTTTCCTCGAGGCGGACGCCCCTCGCTTCCGCTGTTGGCTTTCATATTTTTATTTTCTCGTGTTCGTACATATATACTGAGTAATATACATAGCATAGAGAAAGTTATGTAATGCTGCGGAAAATCAACGGAAATGTACGTTTTCGGGCCCCCTGACATCGAAAGAGTGTTGTTTTTTTTTCTTCAAAATGTCCGTCCGTCTGAACATTACTAGCGCATAAACCACACGTACGATCTTTTCCAAATTGAAGAATCGCCAGTCGATCTGGCTTTAGTTGAAGCTTTAAAAAATTGAGAAACATTCTTTAAAATTTGGGGGTACTTTACATGAAGCCCCAGCACATTTTCACAACTTTCTCAAAAACGGCTCGAAATTTCTTCTTTAAATTTCTTGTAAGAATAGAAAAAAATACTTATAAAGTTGCATAGATCCGATTTTCACGGTTAACTCTGAATTTTCGAAAATTGCAACAGTTTGAATTTTCTCCGGCGTCTTCCTAAAACTATAAAATTGAAGATAGAGATTTTTTCGTCAAATGAAATTTGTTGTCCATAAATAGTTACTAAAAAATATTTTTTCAAAAACGACTCCAAATTATTTCTTTAAATTTTTCGTAGTGTTAGTGCTAAATAAACCCTACACCATGACATAAACGCTATATTGCTCTATTGTTTTTTTTTTTCGACAATTTCAAAATTTGTTTTTTGTCTTGTCTTTCACGTCGGTAATATTTACGTTAGAGGCAATTTCTTCACATTATTAGATTTATGAATACGTGTGCTTTAAATAATGTCAAATAAAGTTTCTCGAAAACAATGGTTTTCTGAAAAAATGAGCTCAAAATTCCCCATTTTCAGAATCTTTCAAACGCCTTTTAAAATTTTTTTCTTCCAATGTTTCCAATAGATAGTGCTAATTTTTAAGGTTTTTTTTCATTTGCTTTTTCAAAAATTTCAAAAGTATTTTTTTTTAATGTGTCTCACGGACATTTTCATCGATTTGTATGCATTATTACATTTGTGAGTGGAAGTGCTGCAAATGATTTCAAATTAATCTTTCCCAAAACAATAGATTCCTGTGAAAAAGCTTCAAATTTCGTATTTACAGTAATGCTTATTCGCTATTTTCTTAATAATCGCTTCAAATTTTTAATGAAAATGTCTATATAGAACGAGTTTTTACTCTTCTTTAATGTTATTGAACTATTATTTCGGTTGTTCTACTAGGAAAGCAAAGAGTTGAGAAAATGTCAAAGAAATGTACTTTGGGCGACGATAGATGGCAGTTCGCCAAAGAATAGAGTTCGAACTTAAAACCAGACCATACCAAGGATATTAGGAAAATTTGTTACGAGAAAGTCTGTGCCATTCTATGGGACCTCTAGTTGTTTTTTGTTCGTATTCTTCTTTGTCTTATGTGATGGCTTACAGTATCTCGTACAAGAATGGGAACACTCATTTGTTTTTATTTGTTGATCGATTGATCCGAAGCACTCGCGATCATGCAAGAGCTTGCAGTAGGAACAAGAAAGACACAAAAAGTCGGGCCATCTTCTGTCTTCAAGATAATACCCTAAGCTGCCACGTTACGAAAACCCTAGAATAGTGTAAAATGTCTTTAATGTTTGTCGTGTGTGCAGTTTGTAGACACCAGAGCAATTTATTGCGGTACTTTATCAAGATCGAACGCTGGGGAGAAACAGACGCACTGCCCTATTCCCGGTCAGCATATAGGTGCGCATATTTACGTGTTCTTTCAGAAAGTGAAACGGTTCTCTGTCTCATGGCATGTCAAATACTCATTTTAACAGTCACTCGTAGAACAAAAATTGCAAGCACAATCTTCTGCAGTTTTCATTATCAAATTGTTGAACTTGCGACATTTTGTGCGTCACACGTTTTCCTCGCACGGACGACAAAAACTCTGATGGTCTGGTAGACTGAAGGAGTCGAATTACCTTCCTCGTTTAATAAATGCGATAAAATGCGGCCCTCTCTGTGCGAGATTGATCACCGCATATTCGTGCGGCGGTCTCCGCGGCAGCGGATTCTGTGCGTGGACTACCACTCCACACAATACTCATGTTCTACTAAGGAGAACAAGTCCCCGGGGTGAGCACCTATGGTTTTGCCTTTATCCGCCCCTCCCCCCGCCGCGCAAGTACGACGACAGGCTGGTATCCGGATCCCGCCGGAACGCCGTTTGCCCTCACGGCAACCTCCCCATTCAATGTCTGGGTGAGGCCACCCTGCCAGCTCAGAGCTCCTAGCTATCCAGGCTAGTACCGGAGCACAAACAATGCGCTACTCACATGCGCCGGGAACAAGTTCCCTCCTCTTTGCCCAGAGTATCGGGCCACTGCCACGACAAATCCAAGATCCCAACTGGGGGCCACCCGAACTAAGGTTCGAGTGGCTCTGAGCCCCCATTCCGTCTCCTCACTGTCGACACCTTCTGGCTAATGACGTGAGTTTCGCCAGAACCTGGGCAACCTGACAGGGTGGTATCTTTGCCCCGTCGGACTTCTCTCTTTGGGGTCCGGAGCATTCCAAGGAACGTCCTTCGCCCAATCCTGTCCGTCGACGCGCCAGGGGCACATTTGATGGCTTACTGGGAAAACCTGGCATCAAGGAGCTTAGCATCGTGTACTCTCTGCCTCCATCATGAAGCTAACGGTCTGAGTGCCGTCCTGAAATTTAGGGTCCGGGTGGTCGTCTGCAACTTGCCACGAGTGATCGCGGCAACTTATACTGCGGTTTTCACTTTGCTATCGCTGACATTGATCAGCTGTTACGGTGTCGTCCAATCGGGACCTTACGCGTCAATAAAATGACATCATAATGGTGGCGTTCAGCCTTCCGATTGGATGACACCGAAACAGCCGATATCCTTCAAACGCAATTCTATGAAAACCGCAGTATATACTGCGGTTTTTTTCATAGATGGACTTCAAGGTCACTGAAGGCCCGTCACCATGGTAGCATTTAGGCATGGTTTCTCGCGTCGTTTTCAGTAGTGCCGCATGCTCGCGACCGTATCAAGCAGTACCGCAGATGAAGCGACTCTAGCGGAGTGAGAAAGACGCGAAAAACCGTAAATGCTACCGTGCTGACGGGCCTTCAGTGACCTTGACGTCCAGCTATGAAAGGACCGTAGTATACATCACCGCGATTCCCCCTTACGACGCTTTTCACGTCTTTCCCCGTCTTGCCGCTAGAGTCACTTGATCTGTAGCACTGCTTGATTCGCTCACGATTAAGTCTCGCATCTAGTGGCAGGAGCGAGAAACGCAAAAAGTAGTTCCATCTTGGAGATACTACCATCAGATGCCACGTTACAATAACCCAAGTACAGAAAGCCTCCTTTTTTTTGAACGCGTCCTCGCGGCTTCCGTCGCCTCTTGCCGTTTCCAGTGTGTTCGGCCGTTCTGTCTCTCTCGAGGATGAGTTGCTACGCACCTACATGCTGTTCTGATGAGACACTGCGACTACGAATCTTTGCGAGAGCAACTAAAGATGAAATGAAACGTGACGTTCCTTTTTTATATATCTCCCTTCTATCACACTTCTTGCCCTTGTCATTTCTCCAATCGCGATATATATAGTTTTGTATTTTATAATTAAAGACAGTGGGGACGTTGTCCTTCGTTTTTATGTTCGTGTGATCGCCCTCATTAAACTTGTACTCAGATTTAAGTTTGTCCCCTTTCCTTGCAATAATTGTTGTCCCTCTCACCGCCGGTTCACTTATCTTCATGTTATTAATTCAGATAAAGACGCGAGCAGTGGGTTGACATGATGCCACTTTTAATAAAGCGGTGTACGAGACTGTGTATCCAGTAGTGATTCTTCTAACACCCAAAAATTACTACCAGCCTCAGGGTTTGGATGTAAAGCTCTCACTTCCTCTTTGCTGGATCTACGCTCCTGATGACGTGAGAGAAATCAAATTTGATGTCGATTTCGCCATCAATGAAACGTTTTGTCACTTCGTCATAGAATTTTATCGTCGTAGCGTTTGGATGAAAATCGTGAAAAGACTACACTTAACTTTTTTAACAAGGCGCGTGAGAATCTGTCTTCATGATGAAATATAGCACGGCTTTTGCGTCTTTCTCGGTCGTGCCGCTAGATGTTGCATGATCGCGACCGTATCAAGCAGTGCTGCAGATCAAGCGACATTTAGCGGCCACAAATTTTAAATTCTGAGAAAACTAGCTGTTAAATTTGTTTTTAAAAACTATTACTTAGATAGCTAGTATCACAAAGATTCAATGTGTGCAATTTTATGAACATTTACCGTTTCAAACGCGAGAATTCTGCAAAATAACAAGTCTCAGTTATCCCGATGGCAAACTTTGTGCACTTTCTATAGAATCAGGACCATGGTGGAAAGATATGAGTTACTCTGAAGCACCGATTTTTGTTAGTTCTCCGCAGCAGCAGTTTGCCTCATGTGACCACTCACGGGCACTTCTTTTGAATAGCCAGACCAGATGCTGGCCGCCATGTTGCAAGGAGGGCGAGAAGTGTTGAGAACCATTTTGGAAGGGGTACAAAGTGACCGTTTTCAACAGTAATCAACTAAAAATAACACGATGAATGTGTAAAGGATGCAATATTTAACCCTTACTTGCGCCTAAGCTCAGGTAAAATTTACTTGCGCCTAAGCTCAGGTGTCCCTAAAAGTATATTACTATTTATCTCAATGAAAAGTTTTTTTTTTCAAATTTTGTTTTTTGAATTAGTTTACAGTGTTTATAATAATACGAAAAACGTAGGTTACAAGTAATTTGTACACAGTAAATTTCTGTTAACAGGGCACAAATGTTTTCAGCACTTTTCGCAAACTATCTTTGTCTTTCTGTCCGCATTTCTGGCACACACATAGCATCGTGCTTTTCTGGTTGATTCTGACACAAAGAATGTTGAAAATTAATATTACTGCTTCGTGATTTTACTGTAATACAACTCGTAAAGTTAATATATACACAAAACATGAATCGAGGGAATCACTTCGCACACCCAGTCAAAACAAATAACACAAGCCACTGAGGAATACTGGCAACATGAACGATATCTAGTAACTGGTTTTCTGAATTAGAATGGCAGATACTTCAGCCGGAGAACTTCAGGACCCCACCAGAGTAGTAAAGGGTTAACGTAAATGCTTCTTATATGTTCCAATGACCTTGTATCAAAGTGATAATTTTAGTATCTGGCTGCATTTAAAATTCCCGCTAATATTGTGACTAAACTGGTGCCTTTAGACCTTTGGCTGGATTAGGATACAATGCGGAAGAGCCCCCCACGCCTCCAATCACGACGGGAACAGGCAAGTCGGCGCCCGTAACGCGCTTCATTCAAATCGAGCGACAAGTTCTTGGCAAGAATTCTCGGTCTACTTAGTTCAATAAAAATATCCTCACTCCTAGAATACCTTACTTTTGATATTGACCAGATTTCCAGTAAAGCTGAAATTTTATGAATATACTGGTCTCTAGGCCCTGAATGAAACGCTCAAAGCAATAAATATTCCAAATAAATCACTTCAATACTACTTTCTTCGAGCAAATGTGAGATTAAATCCTGTGAGATTATAGATCATGTTTTACATTCAGAGCAGTATTATTATTTTGCATTCTACTCAATGTCATCTACTATCTGAATGATTTGATTACACAATAATTCATATTCTCTACTATACGAGATACTCAAGAGGATCGTCATTGCCTTCCATACCACTGTTGCATGATTTCTTAAACTGGAATCAAACCAGCAACCTTCAGCAAACGTTAGCACTCCAATCAGTTGGGTTTTTCTAACGTGGTATTTGTGGGTAGTGTCACCAAGATGGAATTCGGCACGACGTTTTGTGTCATTCTCCGTCCTGCCGCTGGAGTCGCTTGATCTGCAGCACTGCTTGATACGGTCGCGCTCATGCGATATCTTGCGGCAAGACCAAAAAGTGATGCCGAATTCCGTCTTGGAGATACTACCCACAGATACCACATTTAAAAAAAAATGTATACGGGAATGGACATTCAGTACTTAAGGGTATCAGAAATAGATTACTAAAAATTTTTTCTTGAGTGAAAATGAAACAAATAATCGTCAGGGTATAACAAAGAGCTGGATTTCCCGCAGAGCAAATTGTTTAGGGCCCAGTAGCCAAATATTTTTTTATAAAATACTCTAAAAAAGGCTGGACATGTTTTTATCTGAAAATAATAGTTAATCAAATATTCTAGTATATAAAAAAGTATGTATTTATGTGATGAGAAACTAAACATTTGTTTATGAATTTACTAATTATTTAAATGAAAAGTAGATTATATGATAGTAAGCGGTTTGTTAATTCTCATTTGCATTTGTACAAAAAGTTATTCTCGTGTAGTATTATTTTTTAGTAAATGTGAAGAATTTTCGTCTGAATGGTTGCACCATTACAATTTTATTCTTGGGGATCACAGAATTTAAATCTGATTCCAACCATGGATAAATGTAATTGAAATAGTAAGAGAAATGATCAATTCCGTTTTTAATTTCTCGCCACCGCTTACGTAAAAGACAGAAAGTTATGTAATACTGCGCCATAAAACGACGAATTTTCGGCAGAAAACTTGTCAGGTCCTGATAATAAAAAAAGTGAGTAAATCCAGTTGCTAAATTTAGAAAAAAAAAATCCTCTAACGCACTGTGTAGCCACGTGTTAGTATAATCCATGATTTGTGGGTCCTTGATACCGAAAAATCGATTGGCGGCAAAACGTCCGTCTGTCTGGTATATGTGAACAATACTAGCGCCTAAACTGGACCACGATTTTTTGCAAACTGAATAAACCCCTTTCAAACTGGCCTGAGTCGAAGCCCTGCGATTTTGAAACACATTCGTTAATTTTTGGGGTAGGTACTTTTACATGAAGCCCTTGGGACATTTTCAAAACTTCCTCAAAAATGCCTCCAAATTTTTTCTTTAAATTTCTTGTAAAAATAGAGTGAAATACTCTTATAAAAATGGCATAGCTCCGCTTTTCACTGTTAAGTCGGAATTATCGATAATTGCAAAGGTAATTTCTTTTCTGTGACTTCCTACAGCTACAAAATTGAAAATAGATTTTTCCTTCAAATTAAATATGTCCTCCATAATTAGTTCTTTCATTATGATCATTTATATTCTTATGAAAATTTGAGTCGTTTTCACGCAATATGAGCAATTTTAAAAACCAACAAAAACAAGTATTTCTCAGAATAAGCTCCAAATTTTTTCTTTAAACGTTTGGAAGGGATAGTGCTAAATGTACTCTGTAAGATAACATAAACGCCCTTTTTGCTCTTTTCTTCTATTAAAAATGTAATTTTTTAATTTGGCCTCTCACATCTCTAATATTTACATGATTGTCGATTTCTTCACATTATTGCATTTACGAGTACATGTGCTTTAAATTAGGTCTTAAAACGTTTCTCAAAAACTGAAAACTTTTCTCTGAAAACAAGCTCAAAATTACACATTTTCTTAAAAAAAGCTGAAGTTTTTCTTCACACTTTTCATACAGTTTAAGATGACATAAAATTCAATTTGCTGCATTCTTTTTTCAAAAATTACACAAATTGTAATTTTTTTGAAATATCTCTCACACCTTTAACATGCGCATTTCCAGCTATTAGTATACATCTCTGCATTGTAGTGTGCAAGTGCTTCAAATGACTTCCTATCAAGTTTTTCGAACTCATATTTCTGTGAAAGCAAGCTTACAATATTGCATTTACAGTAACACATAATACAATTCTCTCAAACATGGCTCCAAATTTTTCAACGAAAATTTCCTTACATGATGAGGTTTTACTCTCCCATTATATTCTTGAAGTAATATTTCTGTTCTATTTGGAAACCAAAACATTGAGAAACTTTTCAAAAAATGTACTTTTTGCAGCCACATGGCAGCTGGCTAGTCTGAAAAGCTAGCCCAGATCAAAGAAATTAGAGAAACATGAGAAAGTGTGTGCCATTCTGTAGTACCACTAGTTTTTGTTTATGGTATAAGGCTAACTATTTTACCAACAACTCTTTGTGAAGTTGTCAAAGAACAATACTTATTAGACAGTGACTGATCGGGGATGGTGGCCATGCCCCCCCGGGCCTAGTTTTCATTATCTTCTTTTATTTGGTAAAATTGATTTAAATATTTATATTAGAAACATGTAATTATTTAAAAAATAATATTGTAGAGAATCATTTTATACTCTACAAAAATAATACACAATATAATAACAAATGTTCATTTAACAATAATCTATGATGGCTCCCTGCAAAATGATCGTCTGGATCCGCCCTTGATCAGAGATACGTACATCCAAGCACAAACACACAAAAAAGATTCTTGGTTGTGCAAGAATTCAATTTTAACATTGAAAAAGTCAAATAAATGATATTAATGTAAAAAACCTTAAAAATTCCTGGTGACATGTGTAAGTAATTTTATAGAAGTAATCAAGATGAAGTAGTCCACTATCCCTTAGATGAGTAAGTCTTGCCATAAGATAAAGCCAAAAATCAGAGCAACTTACATATTACTTAGAAATGTAAATCTACAAGAACATTGTAATATCAGTTTGAGAGTCCTTGCCTTACAAGGAAATATAAAGAGTGAAGCTCTTATTCTTATTGGCTGAGCAAAAGGAGAAAAGTTTTCAAAGAATTCCAATAATACCCAGAAACAACCCATTGAAGTTCAAGACACAAGGGCAGACTTATTTTATGTAGATGAAGATTTATATAAAAGTAGTTTTAGCAATAAGTTTATGTAGCAAGCTCTTAAATGAGAACGTACTGAAGGTATTGGTCCTTGCTCCTCAGTGTAAAACCAAAAACACAGAACCAACCAGCTTCACTGTAATTTCATTATAATATTAATATAAAAATTGTCAAATAATATTTTCACGCTTTATTTCTACTTTTTTTAATTGACCTGTTTATATTAATTCAAGACCCCCCCCAAGTGAAGTTGTGGATACAGTTGGCAACTAATATAATTCACTTTTGAATGTAGTAAAACAACGCTTGCTATTAAATTGCAATTTTTCAGTTATGATAAGTAGTGAGCATGTTTATTAGATTACTGTAAATGATTGTGGTAAACCACAAAGACTAGTTTATTTTAAAAACATTTGATATAAAATTGCTTTCACCGCACAATAATGCTACATATAGTATGCATTAGAAGGATTTTATATCCCCTTTGTGGTTTACAACAATGTAATTAACAATATCCTAGTATTCATGTCTGCCCAATGAACTGACCAAATGTGCATCAAAACACAGTGTGCAGTTGATACTTCTGACAGGTTCGAAATGACTGCTCACTTATACAAGATTCTTTGTTTCAACACAACCCACAAGTTAATTTTTGTGGCCATTATTTAGAAAATATAGTATTATATACATTAACACATAAAGATATGCATTTGTAGTTTCTGCTGTGCATTTCAGAATAAATTTTCCCAAAAAGGTGGAAGCTAGAAGAAATAAAATATCAGTAAGCTTCGTACTTTCTACTCATGTTCTTTAGTTGCATTTTCATCCAAAATTGATTTTAAATAAAAAAAATGTTATTACTACAGTTACATAAAATGAGTATTTAATATTAAACGAAAAGGAAAATAATCTAAATAATAAATACATTGAATCAGCACTATGTATCAAGCAAAAATTAAAATAATGTAGAAACTTTGTTCTTATTCAAACCTTTTTTTACCATAACTAAGATCAACTCCAGTTCTACATCACAGGAATTTTATTGGCTAACAGTCTGTTTCATGATGTATTTAAAGGAGAAATGTTCTTTAAGGCAAATAAAAACAAACAGTTGTGGCAAATCATATGTATTGTACCTCCAATATTGTCATTCATAAGAATCTCACTGAATTTCACAAACAATGCAAACAAAACTTATCTCTAACTTCGATAAAATTTCCATTGAAAAATTATATCACACATGCTTTCAATTGCTGCAAGCACATTTTATGTCATTTTCAAGGATGAATTCAGTCATTTAATTTACTATTCAGAGCCCTACATATCTTTGCCGTTTACATGCAAATAACATTAAAAACATTTTAAATACAAAATTAACTTGCACTTCTAACAATTAAAGATCAGAACTTCACACTCAAAGTTAGGGAATTAACTAAGTTCAACCTCTACCAAAAATATATTATGCTTTCTTGATACAATTCTCAAAATTAACAACTTCATTACCACACCAAAGGGGTACTTTCCATTACACCCTTACAAATTCAGAATAAGCATGTCTCCTCTACAGGGGTCAATGCTAGAATTGCAATCAGCAGAAATATTGACACTAATACAAGTCAGTGGTCTACTTCTTACGACTTAGACAAACTGGTCCTACATTATCACCAGTCTCTCGATTATGAGGTGTATGTGAACCATCGCAATAAGGAAACTGTAAAACCAAATGGTACATTAATTAGTACATTCATGAAGAATAAAATAAACAAAAAAAATATTAGCATTATTTACATTTTTGCTTCTCCAACACCGACAAAATGCCACTTTGTCCCCAATATCTTCTAGGTCAAACATATCAACAACCTTCTCAACATTTTTCTTTATATTAGGGTTTATTGTACCTTTCTGAAAAAAAGGAGAAGGAATACTGCACTATGCTTCATCTAATAAATGGTTATTCAATGCATAAACACTAATAACGTTTCATTAATTACCTTCTGATCTGGCCGAGCTCGTGGGCAAAATGCTTTATACGTCAAATATGTTACTCCACCAACTGCAGCAGCCAAAGGAATAAGAGATGCCCAGTCACGAACTGAAAGAAAAAGAAATCCGCATGCTAAGGTTAATACCCTCTATACAATTATAGCTCACCAGCAATTGAGGAAGAGCAAAATATGAGAAATTGCTTTCTCAATAAGAATGGCAATACCTCCTAAACGAAACCATCCACCTAAACTATCCGGTATTGGAAGATTCGACAAATAGTTGGGCACTGTTACACGGATAGTATTAGACAACGGCTCCATGGCACCCGTACAACTAAAGCCAATACAAAACCTACAACTTAATTAATTCGTTACCAAAAGAATTCTTTAATATCTCACTCCGGTCAATAATCAAAAAGTATTTCCCCAATTTACATTTCCAATAGCACAGTGATTCTCGCACAATCACTATGAACAACAGTTACGTAAATAATGAACTTATCTGGGGAATATGCACAATATGCATGATAGCCAACTGTAACTACTAAAGATTGATCTTGATTAATATTAAAATATTATAAGGAATTGTCGCCCTACCAGGATTTAGAGATTAAACAAGATTAATTCTTTTCTTTAGATTAATTGGAAAAATAGCACAATAAGTACTGAAAATCCACGCACAAATAATTACGTAACTTTTTATCATCACAATTTGCGAAGGATGTTTTTTAATACTTAATGACTCCGAATTGAGGCCTTTAAGTTATAAAATAAATCTAAGCGCAGAGCGCACCTCCCCGCAAACTTGTCCTACTTATGGGAAATGAGAATTAAAGCATAGTTTTTATTTCTGGTTCTTTTATCTGGGCGGCGGGTTAAATCACCATAGCCAAAGAATTTTGCTAAAAATAAGAGTTAACTACTTCATGATAAAAAAAAGTTGAAGTACCGATAGATATAGAACTGAAGGATGGACAATCTAGATGCTTGTAGAAATCAGTGAATTCCACTAATCTCTTTAGAGATAGTAAGTTGCGATCAAGTAATCTTTTGTCATGGACTGTGCAACATTGATGAAGAACGATCATTGATCGACTTGATCTATGGATCACAGAATCATGATGGATAAATTGTATTGAATCAATTCGCAACAGTAGTCTTGCAAAGCAATTTGTGGTCGTGACCACTTGCGACTGTCGCCCAGCTGTTACCTGTCACCCACTGTCACGCTCCGCATGAGTCACATACCATGTGGATGCCATAGAACTTGTACTACAGAATACACTAAATTCGAGAATGGTTTTGTGCATATTCGGAATGAAATTTTAATCAAGAAAAGCAATATAGATCGGAAAGGTGAAAACTCAGAAATAATGAAGATGACTTAATTGTTACACAGGTTGTTTATCCATTGGAATACATTTCACCATTTTATACTGAATATTTTATAAAGAGTTTATACTATTTTTGTTTATATTGTATTATACACCAGCACATTACTACGAATGGCGTAGTAATTTTGAGAAGCGAAACTGGAATGCACTTGCAATACAGACTTCTACCACGTAACAACAATTTTTCTACGCTTCTACCACAGTACAACTGTCTTATACTGGGCTTCTACTATCAAAAGTCAAAACTGCAAAATGCAGTGCAAAGTGTTAACCGACGTCATATTCTTTGGAGACGCCTGGAGAAGAGCTATCTAGCGAGAGAAGTCAAAATCAAGAATATTGGATATTGCCAACACTGCCATCTTACGGGAATATATCAAACCACGTGGTCCTGATTGTCGCGCTATCTTTGTGTTCTGCAATCTATGGAAGCTGTAGCCAGTCAACGGAGGAAACATGGCTGAAGAGTTGTTGGTGGTTTTACGGAGGAGTGATTCGTGTGGTTTAGGGTTTTCCTTGCTCGGGACAGCTGGCTTACCGCCGATAATCTACGACATTGTTGAGAATTCCCCTGCTGCTGAAAGTGGTGAGGTAAGACACCTTATAATTTCATTATATAATGAATAACCACGCATGGTGTTGCGCTCCTTCAGTTCTGACGTTTGCGATGCACCGCAATGTTGTTCTGTCGCGATTGGATTTTAATTTTGTAATGTAACGAACCGTTTCAGAGAAGGTCGCCAGCGAATTTTCTAGGACAGTACCGTTGTTTTGTGTACCGCTTGACCGATATTTTTGGAGTGATTTACCTTTCTGGGCCGTGTTGAATGTGCGATATTTTTCAGTGTTTTTAAAGGGAAATTATCAAAAAGACGTAACGGATTCTGTGTAATGTGTGTTATCGATTTGCACACGCGTTCGTTTGAGTGATGCACTGTTCGCGGTGACAGCATATTGCAGCAGAATGCGCTAAATATGGATTTTTTAGTTTGTGTTGGCGATGTAGTTCCGGGCCGATTTCTCACCTGCCCCAACAAGAGCACAGGAGCTCACACCCTCGTCTCGCGTGCTGAGGGGCGATCTGCACTGTGCGTCACCTCCCCCACACCACACCCACCACCCCGCTCCGCCCCCGCTCCCACCCCACCCATCACGGGCACACTCACACGGGGACCGCCGTTCTTGCACACCACCACGCGCGCCCATCGCTCCCACGGCGATCACGCACCAGCCCCACGGCGGGCGGCCAGCGGGGCGAATGTGAAATTTGGATACTCCGTGGTCGAAGTGGAAGTGCTGGAAGGAAATCCGTTTTAGGAAAATGAAAGTTGAAGCCGAACTCCGGAGTCGTGTTCCATTTTGCTGTCAGCTGACCACCTATTATTTATTTCCGTTTCACCAAGATTCAACCAGTGAGTGTGAGAAGTTTGTTTTCCAAGATAAATGAGTCACACCTGTAAGCAATGAGATCATTGCTAGTTTGTAGGTAATAAAAGCCATCCCCTTTTTATACTGATAAAATGTCAGATTAATAACTTGGGATGGAACTTGTGTTGGTGCTTAAAAAAATTAACCATGAATAATATTTAATGTATGTGTGAAAGCGTAGCTTCAAAACGCTTTAATATAATTTTCTTTGCGTGAACGATTTCCGTTGTGTTTGTTATTGTTGTAGTTCAAACGAGCATTTTGAGAACGTTATCATTTTAGGCGAGATAATGAAATTCCTAGTAACATTTGATTTAATAATCACGAAACAGCTGTTGGGAGGTGCTGCCTGTTGTTCAGCTGTTTAGTGAACCTGCACTGTGATCAAAATATTAGTAATTTATTCGCTTCACTAATGAATGATGGACATTTGACGTTCAACTAGAATGCATAAACATTATAAGTTTATTCCAAAGTAATTCGTTTTGGAAGTTGGTTGATTTTTTTTCTCTCTATGGCACAGTGAAATTTGAATCTCGAGGGAAATGTAATTGCTATGTCTATATCGTCAACACAGATATGTGCCAAATCTGCTCCTGGGGAGGGTCATCCGAATGATGACTGAGTTTAGAGCGACGTATCTTTCGTGTTGAGGTTTTCATTGACGAGTTCGTTTCATTGACAAGTTCCCGTGGTCGTACGTAATTAAATAATCCCTCCCTATTGTGTGAAGAAGACATTGCGTCGTGATTTGGTGTGACAGATTCTTTCTACAGTAAACCCTGTTAGCATATACTCGCTTAACACGAATTTCGCCGTTACACGAACAAAATTTGGCTCCCACCAAGGAAACAGAAATACGGATATACTTTCTATATATCACACACACCCACGTTACCCGATTGTGTGTATTATATATATAATCGGGTAAACGATTTTTTATAATATGCATACCAATTATTTGAATCCATTTAAAAATTCGTGTTAACGAGGGGTTACTGAATGTTTCAATTTACATGACAACCGTGCCTCGTATCACGTCCGAGGCTTCTCCCCATTTCCCACGATGTGTCGAGTAAATGCTGCGATGGTCCTTGGCTCTGTTTTCTGGCAATGACGTACGAGATAAATGAAAGGAAGCAGGGGAGGCAATCTGATTATTCGCTGCCGCGGCGCACGGCGGCGCGGCGGTGCCCCGCGTTCGCATCGACGCACGAGACCCGCTCCGCCCCCGGGTCGCACGTGCCGCCGCCTCGGCCTTCCTTCCACCTGCTCCCGCTGTCGTTCGGCGGACGTAAATGTTCACTTGGCGTGTAGGCAGTTTTTTTTTTTTTTAAGATAATGGAGCTGATTTTACGTTCTCGTTACTGGTTACGCTGTATAGAGCAAGTTATGTAATGATGCTTCAGGAAGAAAAACGACGAATTTTCGAAAAAAAAACTTTTTTTTTTTTTTCAAATTACCTTTGACTTGATTTTACGTTTTCGACAAAAATATCCGAATGATGACTGAGTTTAGAGCGACGTATCTTTCGTGTTGAGGTTTTCATTGACGAGTTCGTTTCATTGACAAGTTCCCGTGGTCGTACGTAATTAAATAATCCCTCCCTATTGTGTGAAGAAGACATTGCATCAGGGCGTAGAGAGGGCAGGGGACAGGCTGCTGAAGCGGCCCGCTTGTTGGTGCGTGGGGCGCGACTAGTGTCTGCCGATGGGAATAAGTGAATCTGGAGCAGGGAACTCGCGTTGCCCCTTTAAACGGAGCGTGGCGTGGCGTGGCCTGGCGCGGCGTGGCGGGGGGAGAGGGGGGAGACCGGTGCACGAGCGGAGGGGTGCCAGTCTTAGACATTTTTGTTCATGCAACCCTTCATCCACCTTGTTTTTTCCTTCCATTTTCTTCTATTGAATCTTTTGCCGTTTTTATGATTTTTTTGTTCGCGAGTTGGAGGTGAAGAGAAGCCGTATCAGCTGGTTTCCTGTGTACACTTGGTGAATTACGGAGATCTAACCAGACGATTTCATTGTATTTGTTCCACTTTTACCTTGCCCTATAAACGCGTCTCCATAAATATAATGGGAGGTGCTAAACAAATATTCGATCGCGAGCAACTTCAAAACGAAATGTAAGTTTTTTCTGTGTGCGGTTATTTATTGGTTTTAATGCACCGCTCTAATTACGGATATACTCGTATACTTGATTTACTTATAAACATGCTACATGCGATGATGCGAATGTAAAGAAATTATTTAAAATAAAATTATTGCATGCTTAAAGAATCAAATATTTATAATTGTATGTATAATACATATATACTAGCGGCATTGCCCAGGTATTTATCACAATGATTTTGATAGGAAGAGGAATTCCATGTACTCCCGCCCTACGGCGAGGCCTATTTCTATTCTATTGTATCTCCGCTTTACCCTGGCGCGCCGTCTTCCTTGCTCCCACCTGGAAGTATCCGGTCTCTCTCACTATAGAGAGTATTTATACTTTTTATTATTGGTGGTGCGCCTCCAAACTTTACTCACTTTATAACTAAAAGTAAATCGCAGCTAAAAAATAAAATATTAGTACTCACTTGTATTCTTTTTGTGGGATTTTATATATTATGCAAATACTTTCAATAAATTGCCGTATTGTAAAACTTACTCTTTTTAATTTCTTTTTTCCTCCTCACGTATTTCTGTTGAAAGGTTTGAAATTTATCTTTAAAGCTACTCCGCGCAATTGACGTTTAAATATAATTTAAGTGTTTTTAATTAAATTCGAAGCGTTTTAGGATCCTTGAAAAGTAGTAGTTTTCGAAATGGTGCCAATAACCTTTTAGAGAAATATAATATCTCCCTTCGAGACCACAGTGTATTCCAGCTTGACAGAAGTTTTTCTTTGATCTAAAATAACCTTCAACAACCTTGAAAAACAGCGTTGACACACGTTCAATTCCTCTGTCTACCCATTTCTCATTAATCTTTTACCTCAGCTTTACTTTATCTTGCCAAACCTATTCTCCTCAACTTAAATAATTATTTCTCACCGCGTTATGGTACGCTTTACACTCTCCAATATCATTAAACTCTTCCCTACAAAAACTCGTCTCGCCTTTCACAATTTCACGTAAATCTTTCATGTGTTTCACTTTCGCTCGTGCAATCCGAAACTACGTCATAACGATGCTTAATTTACTAGAACTAAACCAATAACTATTTCATACAGAACACATGTGTGATTTGATACATTTTTACGACAATATATAGCCCATCCACCAACAAAATAACTTCTTTCCAATACTTTGGTGTCTCTCGTACAGTTATTTCATTTACGCTTATAATTGCAATTAAAATCAATATCCAAGTTACTTTTATACATAATTTGAAGAAAAATGTCATCATTCTTAAATATAAACATTCCGGATTAGACAATTGAATGGTAAAAATGTATTCCTTATTTATCCTTGAAAATAGATTTTATTACACGAGAGCTCTCTCTCTCTCTCTCTCTCTCTTTTTAATTTTCAAAATTCATGTAATATATGACTAATGTAGGGATCACAGAATTTTTGAAATGTGCACAGAATTCACTTTTCCCCATAGCACGTCATACGCAGTTTCAACTGTTTTTTTTTTTTTTTACGTAAAATGAATAAATAAATAAAAGGACTGCGAAGTGCCTGCTTCCCGTAGACTCTCGGGTCACCCGAGTTCAAACGCCGCCACGTGCGTAGTGCGTATACTTCGATGCGAATATTTCGATTTAAGCATAGTCCGTTGACGTAAATCAGCTGTTGCGGTGTCGTCCAATTGGGAGCTTGGATCGCACCTACAGTGATGACATTAAAGCTCCTGATTGGATGACACCGTAACAGCTGATCAAACTTAAACCGACCCTTTGTTTAAATCGAAGTATAATATGTAGCACCACAGGGCCCCTATGTGGCTGTCTATGGGCACGTGCGTGGGCCAGTTCTTCGCGGCACAAGGGAACTGTGGCGCTGTTTCCGGCAGTGCGGTGCCTCTTCTTCGACAGCGGCTGTGCCAGTTTGCTGTTTTGCAGCTCGAATCGTCACTAGTGTCCGGAAAGTTGTCGCTAGTGTCCGGAACTTTATGTACTATCAATCTCTAACATAAGTAGGCAAAAAGGCACTTTAAACAGCTAAAACAGGCAATATAAAATCAATTCCTTTTAATAATAAGTTCACGCTTACAATTTAACACGAGGGTGTAGTATGTGGATTTCACGACAGTTTTAATAAAATAAGACGAACACTTGGAAGAAAAGGCAGTTAATTTTATGACCATTTTCTGAGGTTCCAAACACTTTGTTACCAAAAAGCAGACAAGTGGTGTCTTAATTTTTCTGTGGTTAAATTGTGCTGCTAGGCGAAACATCCTTCAGTTGAAGGAAGGTCTCTCAATGTCGACGGACTGCTGCAAAATCTTATACTGCAACTAATCTTAAACCCAATAGGCAAGAGCGATTAATTTCTGCAGCAATTGTTACCCTTTAGAATCTTCGAAATACCTATAAGGTTTTGTAAATCAGAACTTTTAGGAAAACACTTTTATTTATGTTATCCCTGGGCCATCCTTTTCCCCTGTCATTTCTGTAGCCGATGTTCAGCATCATCAATCAATAATTTTACCAGTGTAGTGGCTGCATCGTTTCTCCAAGGCGAGTATTGACATTGACAAAAAATCGCAAAAGGCCATAATAAAAATTTGTTCATTTTGGTTTACTTCTAAAAACGTATGAAGATTCTTCCCACATCCAATGTTGCTTCGTCATCAAGAGTGTTGACTACAGCGGGTATTCTTAAAAACTGGGAGGAATATACAGCTACTGAAATCCATGACCCCAACTCAAGATAGTCGAGGAGGCAGGTGAAGATCAAAATTCTTGAAAAATATCCTCTTAATATTTGCATTCAATTTGTTCACTTCCGGAAATAAACATCTCACTTTTTCTGCCACTGTCAAATTCATGAGCTACGTAAGTCACTTGAAGCGTAGTGGGGAACGACACTTTCAACGTTTTGCCGCTCTTTTCATATATGGTGCTTAATCAGTGTAAAAACTAGTGGTGCTACAACTGCACGTACTATCTCGCGATATTGTTAATGGCTAGTAAAATTATAATTTGACAATTTCTGTCTTACACTTCAACTCTCATTTGAAAAATTCTTAAACAAACAAGCGTGAAAAAATATTAATAAATTAACATTATTAAATTAATTAATATTTTTAATTCAAATGCTTAAACGATATCAGCTTTCTGTCATTGAATTAAATGTATTCATGTTCTAAATAAATGAACCAACTATGCACGATACGTATTTTAGCCGGAAATAAAATTATTAGTTTATATTAACGCGAACGAAAGGCAGCCGTCATTATCGCTTTCTGTTATCAGTGCGGCATTATAGAGCGATTTTCCTAAGGATGAGCCAAAGTGACAGCCAGTGCTGGCAACATAACTGGAGGTTCCGTGGTCGTCGTGCTCTCGAGCTCAATGGACTCCCTTCCTGCATTTGTTCGTTTGCAGTTGGCTAACTTGTAAATGGCTTCGACGCTTCCTTTTGTGATGACCTCGTCCGACAAAAATATAGTGCGCCGCGAGAAATAATTGAAATTAGGAAGTGCAGTGTTATGTGCTCTTCTGTAAAAATTCTTGTTTTCTATTAGCATTACATTGAATTTACTTTTTGTGTGATAAATATTACGTTTATTTTAAAACCGAGACTTGAATGCGAGATGCATAGAGATGCACGTGGGTCCGGTCTTTCTGCTGTTGTGTGGCGAGCTGTGAATGAGAGCTTTCTATTTACATTCGTGGCAGTTTTCTTTTACTGGTTGTGAGAGCATGTTAAAAGGTTTTCCACGTATGTATTTAAATTGTTTATTATTTCCCAGACTCGCGTGCGTGCATATACCTCAGCGAAACTCTCAGACTTCTGGATAGTGATGTCTTCACAGGAGCCATAACGAAACACTGTACGGAGGGGGTTGAACAGCTGTCGCGGCGGACGGATACTTCACTGAAATACATGTGATGTTCACTTGTTTTCGCGAACTGTCACTTTGGCTCATCCTTAGGAAAATCGTTCTACATAACAATTCGGTTGCAACAAGCAAAAGTGTCCGCTAATTCGTATGGGATACACATTTTGTTAATTACCATTGTTGATGCCGCTAGCAAGGAAATGAAAATCGATAGAAAATATAATAATTAATATATGTTTGTATATTCATAAAAATGACTCGGTTTTTACATGCATTACTCTTCATTCCCACATCTTATTAAGTAAAGCGAAATCTATTCGTTTTCACATTGAACTCAATTAATGGTCGCAATTTATAATAGGTTTTAAATAATTTCTAAAAGATTAATTTTAAAACTTGTAACTAGCACAAATGTAAGAAACGAACAAAAAATATGAAATAATATACAAATTTTAATTTGCATAGCATTCATATTACACTCACGAAGCGCAGTAAATTCGGAGCGGGCGACAATGTTTGATGCCAAATTATTCAAAAAGGCACTCATATTTTCAGAAAAATGTTCAACATGACGTTATATAAAGATCTGTGGAATCTTTAGAATTAGATCTCATCAATAGACAAAATAATTCCCACAAATCTAATTCCAAATGACTGACATTAATACTACACAATTCAATAGATCTTCCAATACCAACCATCTGTTAGTTATTTTGCCTTCATAATTTTCACAACCAATGTGCAACGTATGCTCATACTAATGATTCTGTTGTAAAAAAAAATGTTTTGGGATACTTCCTATTCCGAATGGTTGAGCCGCAATAAGCACTCAAAAGTTGGTTTGAAAAAATACTTTCTATGCAAGCATTTGCATTGCAGAAGCATATAAATACTGCAGAAATATGTAAATTGTTTACAAAAGAAATGAGTATATTTGTTCAGGAAGAATAATTAACACCGAAATAAAAAAAAACGCCTAATTTACACAATTCAACTGGTCTTTTATTTCTGGGTTAATTTTCCTCTTTGAACAAATATATTAATTTCTTTTGTAAATAATAATCAGTTTACAAGTTTCTGAAGTATTTGTATGCTTTTGTAATGCAAAATTTTGCATAGAATGTTTTTTTACAAAATAAATTTGGAATGCTTATTGCGGCTCAGCCATTCGGAAAATCCTAGGAGTTTATTAGATAAAATATGCTTAAAATAGTCTTAAAGGTTTATTTTCTAAGTTTCGGTGTTTCGTCCCGAACATTCTGTGTACTTGAAGTTTTAATAGCTGATTATGGTATTAAAAAAATTGAAAGCTTACTTCAAATGGAATCAAGGTAGGCTGTATTGTTCTGTAAATACTGTAACAGTTAAATTGATTCATATTCGTTTCATTTCTAAAAGTAAGAAATGACTACTGTTCCTGACAATCGAAATAAATAATACTCTCTAGAAATAAATGCAGATGTGCACGAGAGGCGCTTCGTTTGAATTATATTTTTTGAAGTTTCAACTGAGTTTTAGTATAACAGAAATTACAATATTTGAATATAACATAACTATTTTCAATTACGCGAGGAAGTATACTGTTACGGTAAAGAGAGTGATGCTAGTCTCATTTCCGGTGAACTCTCAGTATTTCCGGAAATTGCGAAAATTGAACATTTGTAAACTACAAAATTTCAGATAGAGATTTTTGCCTTTAAAGCTGTTCTAAAAAAACAGCTTTTTATATAAAGTGAAGTACTTTTTTAAAGAAAGAAAAAAAGTAATTTGTGCATGCAATTAATGAAAAAAATCTCAGAAACTCTGCCCCACCCCACACACAGATAGAACAAGAAACGCTTAAAAGAATGGCACCTGTCTTATTTTCGTTGAATTTTGAATTTTCGAAAATTCCAAATTTAGAAATAATCCCAGAAAGTACGAGTTGTAGCACTATTAGTTGTTAGCCTGCGAAAAATCAAGATTTTTCTTGTTTATTATTGTCTAGCCACATGTTACTACGTTAATTCTTGTAATTCAATTGTACTACAAAAAGGTGTGATTCAGGAAATCCTGTTTTAAAACCAGACCTGGAATAACTTGCGAATGTTGTAAAGTAGAATACAAAATAAAGAAAAAAAAACATACGTGAATAATTTAAAGTAAATATGCAAAAGAATATTGCCATAAAAATAGTGGGAAGAAAATATTAGATACAGTCATAAATTAATATTATGCAAGTCGAATTGGGAAATTCGAAAACATTTAAACATTTCAATACTTTAAAAATCAAACGTGATGAAAATAGAGATAAAATCAGATAAGTAAATGTTGTTTTTCCTTATAAACGGTGTAAAGTATAAAAAATAAAATCCCTGTTTTGAAAATGTGATGTGGTTTTTAGCGATCTATTGAAAATAATGTTTATTAAGTAATCGCGATCGAAATAATTTCCATCATGATCACAATATTATATTTTATTTAGGCAGTCTTCTTTTAAGTCATTTCTAAATACCGAAATGAGTAGAGTTTACACATTTTTCAAATTGTTTCGAAAATACTTCTATCATGGGAATGAATGTGCACTTTCAATGCAAAGTGACGTGTAAAATTGCTGAGGAGAATTCCCTCTCCGCGCTTGCGCTGAAATACGTCTTTAAAGCGGTGATAAAACTGCTGGAGCGTTTTTCCGGGAAATGTTCATTCTTAAAAATTAATTGTCTTAGATTCTAAGAATTACTGCCAGGCTTAGAGAATTCCATTAGTTTCATCAGTGGTAGTTATATATTGGATTTTGTGATGTTTCTTTTTATCAATTTATCAGTAATGTGTGTACAGCTTCTGCTTGTTATAGGAGACCTTACATCCAGTAATCAAAAGATAATGAAAGGTTCATTTGTTCTTATTTTTTCCTTAGAATTTTGAGCTTTCTTGGAAAGATTAAAAGAATGGTTGCGATCGTAACACTTTTTGCCGCCAGAATAATGCAGAAATCATGCAAAAATTGTTGCACTCTTGCAATTATTCACGCTGATATTTTCCGCGAATAATTCAATGCAATTGGTCGGCCTGTTGAAACTAATAAAATATTTTTAAGGGGGGAGGTGTATGCAAAGGTATTAACACAGTAAAAAAAGGGACCAAACGTTTGTTAATCGTTCAATAGGGAGATAATGATGACAACTTGTCCATTGCGAAAGGAGTTCTTACAGTTTTAGAATAATAATTTCAAAGTGAATGAATTTACCGTATATAATGCAATGAGATTGTTCGCACTCGAGAGTGTGGCAGAAATACATGACATTCTCTTCTTACAAGCACAAAGAAAGGGCGAGAAAGTAAAGTGTAGAGTATACCGTACATTAACATACATTGAAATGACGCTTGAAATCATAAAACGGGGAACCATCAGCTCTGAAACTTTTTAAATACTTAAAGTATATGCTCAGGAAATGAACTAATTTATGCAGACGTTTATATTTTTAAGAAACTGAATAGATTATTTTTCGTTTCCATTTGAATGAAATCGATTAATTGGAACAAAAAATATGATTTAATGAATCGATTCCTTTGCTAACAATTAATGGATTAATAATAGTTTTCAATAAATTTCTCCCATCCCTAGCCCAAGGTGTACGTAGAAATAAATTTCAATAAATTAAAAATATTCAATTGACATTGGCGCACTCTAAGGGAAGGGGGCTCATGGATCAGCCCCATCCCCGAAGACAATACCTATTCAAAAACAAAGCTCTTACTAATTTTTGTACTAACAAATATCATTGAGTGTATCAGTTGGTAACGTTATAATATTAATATAAGTAAGCAAATAAAAATACATTATAGTGAACATAAATTAAAAAATATTTGTAAGAAAACATGAAGTCGGCTTGACCTTGTACCTGGAGACATCCCCTCCCCCCAGAAAAAATTCTGGCTGCGCTTCTGAAAATACATTTTACAAGCAAAATTTCAGGTTCTCCTTATTCAATCTGAGTATTGCAATGCAAGAATTCGACAATGAACAACATTAAAGGGAACATTTTTGTTCTTTTCCTCTGTAATGTTCAACTTTGGGCGGATTCAACCGAGGGCGGATTTTACTTTGAGGGCGAAAGGGGTCTCGAGGAAGCACTTGCAACTGGACGAGCTCTTCCTTGTACAGACGAGGAAAACCGAACGGGCCGGGTCTTTTTCGGGAAGCAGGTGAAAGGTTTAAGCAATCGCGACGAAAGGGAGGGAATGCGCGCGCCAAACGGCTCCGCGCCTGAAGCGCAAAGCAAAATCTGTCTCTGCGCATGCGCGAAATGTGATCCACGTGTATGCCCCTCTGTCTGTTGATGGCAAATTTTTAACGAAACATCGAAGCATCACTTAAAGGTTTTCGATGTCGATGAAAACATCGATGTTTCAAATATAAAACAGATTGTATTTTTCCGTCCTGTTTCCATTTTTAATTATAGTATTCAAATGAATTATATTTTGTTTGGTAACGTATAAGTAATACGTTAATAATATTTATCGAATGTAAAGAAGGGAATGTAAAATAAAGGACATCGTGTTTTTTTATTTTCCCCTTTATTCACTTTCATTCATAAATCATCGAAGTAAATCGTTCTTGATCTAATCTGTACCGTAATAATACCAATAGTACGTACCGTATTTTACGAACTATAAGACGAACTATTTCTTCCGATAAATTGCCTCCAAAATACTGGTGCGTCTAATACTTGAAACTAATATAAAAATGTACAGTCTTTGATTTAAAATTCCCGCCGGTCTTAAAAATGACTATGTATTTGATTGTGCGGGAAACCTATCTATATTTGGGAACATTGAATTCAACTGGCAGCAGCAGTGCTCCGACGTGACGAACATGAGTTGTGGGGATTCACAAGCTTGCTAACGCTGTCTCCCTCCCGCCCCGCCACCACAAACCCAGAACAGAGTATATCTTATGATGCGTCATTGCAGTCTACGATGCCAGCGAACTTGAATAGAAAGTGATTTGTGTTATCGGGAACAGTACAATATTTTTGTTCGTAGCTAGTTTCGATGACGATTTTCAGGGATATTTAAGGTCAGTTCGGTTGTATAAACAAACATTTTTTAGTTTGACTTTGCAATCTAATATTGAAAATGATAAAAATATTATTTTTTACAAAATGACTTAAAAATTAAGGTACTTTTTATAGTACGTATCGTCTTACAGACCCTAAAATACGGTAAATATTCGGTTCAGTAAATTATAACTTAAATTTAACTGTCATCCTTTTTTTAATCAGTATTCTATGTAGAAAAGGTTCAAAATGCAGTTAAACGATATTACCACTACAAAAACATAAAGGAAGATAACATAGATACAACTATTAAAAAATGCGATACAATAATCTGTTGGAAGATAATTTAAACAATAATTTTTTTCTGCTTAAATTACTCTTTAACACACGTACTCCTATTCTGAATATTAAAGAAAATGCGCCGCTCGATTCAAAAGTGACCCAACCTTCATTCATTTAGTTCATCACTTCAAAGATATTTCATGATACTAACTGTATTAAACACCGGGACTGAAAAATATATTTGAAATAATTTTATAAGATTTCAAGCTGATTCCGGACTAAAAAGTCTGCTGTAATCACAATTAAAAAGTAATAAACAGTAGAATTCATTACACTCGTGAAATAATCTTTATTTTATTTTATGAAAATGTATTCAAAATTTCTCTATTTTCATTTTCTTTGAACTTAGTCATTAATCTAAAAAGTTCTGATCTAAAAATAATTTGCAAGTTTTATTCAACTAAGGTATTCCGAACCTATTCATACAGTATATGTCCTTGAATTACAAATAAAGGTATCAACAAGCCTGATTGACATTTGAAAACTATAAATATTTTCCATCCGAATAATAGAAAAAATATATTGTATTTTTATTGGCAAACGACCTACTGTTTTGATTTTGTAGTATTACTAACAAAATAACAAAACCCCGGTCCTTCCCCATCCCCGTCTACCAAAAAGTGAATGTAACAAAATGTGCGCTTGGTGAAGCCGCAAAAAAGCAACGGGCCTTCTCGGTATTTCCTCAAAGGATCGAAGAAAACTGGACAAAACATCAGATTGAGTTGGGATGGGGGTCATTGACCTTGAAGCTGAATTAAAAGTCATATGCATAGATTTTAATTGTTTAATGTCGTTTGTGTGTTAGAAGTAACGTAAGTGTTATGTGTATATTTTTTGTAGTTAGCTGTTGACACTGATACCTGATAAATATGATTATTACGACGTGTTTTTTAATTATATATTCATGTATTGCATGAAAATGAGTTCCCATTCTTGAGTTAATTAGTTTTGACAAAAACCACTGGCTTGTAAATGAAAGGGTAAGGCTGTGGTAGTATTCCAAGTTCAATGAAGAGAAGCTTGCAGTAATCTCATGGAGGACATTTGCTGATTAATTACTTTCTCGTATTATATACATACGTATATCCTTATACAGTATTTGACTAACTGCGAGTGAGCGTATGTGCATGAGTGCAGTTCCGTCATTCTCGGTTAGACCGCTTCCCATGCATCAATCGAGACAAAGAGATGTCATTTGACGTGTCTCGGTCTTATGGTGGAAAACGGATCATTTGTTTTCGGATCCGGCCAGTAGATTCAAAGAAATTTCTAAAAACATAAATGTTTTGGCGTGGTTTTGCGCTGCGATCTTAGTGAGTATGCCTGGAATTAAACCAACGCCACCAAAAAAGATGTATGTATATGGTGTTGATTAAACTTCAGTCCCCAAAGGCATTTTCGCTCAATACGCCATAATTTTCGTTCAAGACGTTGGCAATGCTGATGGCGACATGTTTAAGTGAACAAATGAAGTTAATACGAACAAGTGAATCGCGCAGCATATTTCATTTAATTTTTAGCCGCAACCCTATTACCATATTTTTTAAAATAAATTTGCAAATCCTACGAACAGTTTCCTTGGAAATTATTGAATTTGAAGAATTTCAAGTGAATACAGAAAAAACAAAACTGTGAGTAATGTTAGAGAATGAATGAACGCTCGTACGTTCGACTTCTCACTTTTACGTTCCTTTAGTGTACAAATATCGATATTCAAATGAATGTGACTAGAACTTATTCTTATTAAACTTAACTAACATCTTATTCATATAAACATACAAAACTGTCGTCTTTGAAGGTTATATAAATTCACATACAAAAAAAATTAATAGAGCAAATAGTAGAAATAAATACAAATTAGACTGAGTTTGTGGAGTTCTGAATCTCTTAAAAATTGGGAAAAATTTTAAAAAGATTTTGCGACAGAATTTTCGGAACTAATTGAGAATGATTTGATATAAGGAATAGAGAATAACTCAAAAGAACAGCTTACAGGTGATCTTTGGACATTATTGTACATATTAGCAAAATCGTAAAAATGTATCTGTACCAAACTATTTGCATCATCAATACCTGCAAGTATTTTTTACGGCCATTATAATTGTGATATTGCACTATTACTAATTAACATCCCGTATGGAGGTAACATACAAGGCCATTGGGTGTTGGAAATTTTTGAAGGGGAGTGTAACCTTATTAGGTTAATACTACGATTCATTGGTAAGTCCGTAGCCCGCTAGTATCCATATAGGCACACTGGCGGGTTTTGGTAAGTCCAATGACAAGTAATGTAAGAACATATTTGAACAAAGCTAAGCATAAAAGAAGTGCAGTATAAAATAAATTTTCAACACATGAAAATACTTTTAAAACAGTTTGCAGGATCGGCGACGCCACATTCAACTAGTACGGATACTTGTTATTAAGAAAGTACTCATAATGTATCCTGCGGGATATCGATTTCGAGATTTCAATGAAAATACCCTTTTTGGGATTTCCCTGAAATCCAAAGGGTGTTTTTTCTTCCTCAAAACGTTCGTTCGGCCGTCTGTCTTCCTGTCTGTCCGTCCGTCTGTCTGTCTGGCCGGCCGTCTGTCTGGCCGGCCGTCTGTCTGGCCGGCCGTCTGTCTGGCCGGCCGTCTGTCTGGCCGGCCGTCTGTCTGGCCGGCCGTCTGTCTGGCTGTCTGGCCGGCTGTCTGTCTGTCTGGCCGGCCGGCCGTCTCGTCTGTCTGGCCGGCCGTCTGTCTGTCTGGCCGGCCGTCTGTCTGTCTGGCCGGCCGTTTGTCGTCTGGCCGGCCGGCCGGCCGGCCGGCCGACCGTCTGTCTGACTGGCCGGCCACTGTGACGTCACTATGGTGACGTTCAACCTTCCGATTGGGATGACACCGTAACAGTTGATGTACGTCAAGGAAACGGCCGGGCGCGGGCGCGGGCGCGAGTGCGGGTGCGGGTGCCGGTGGCGGTGCGAGTGGTGCCAGTGGGTGACGGCGAGTGGTCAGGGCGCACGCGGAGCGTCATCGCTGCCAGCCTGCGACCTGCCTGCCAGCTCGGTCCTCGGCCGAGCCTGCCTCCGTCACCTGGGTGCGTCTCCGCTGGTCGTGTGCTCCTCGGCTGCGCCGCAGAGGTGACCGTTGGGCGAGTGCGTGGTCGTGAGTGGAGGAGGGCGGGGGCGGGCGCGTCTTTTGATCCGGCGGATGCAGCGGGGCGCCGATCGATTTCCTGCCGCGGGGGCGGCGTAGGGGCGGGGCAGTCCCACGTCTCATCCCTTCCAGGGCCCTTGCCCCTCCGCCTGGGCGTGGTGCCCAGTGCAGCTCCTCGCCTTGCCCCATCTCTCCGCCTTCTCCTTAATCTATTTCAAAACACACGGCCACATTACTATTTACATACGACTACAATTTCATTATTTTTCCATATTTCTGTGTCTGGGTTATATTTCAATAGACATTTTCCTTTTCATCGTAAAACCTGAGGTAACACACCCTTCTAAAGTGCATGTCAGCAAATGTGTGTGCGCGTGCGTGCGTGCGTGAGCGCGTGCGCGTCCGTGTATTCGTGTTCACGCGTGCGTGTCCATGTTCTGTGTACTAGATACTTGTTTAGACTTCTTGAGAATATTGAAGTAAGATAATGAAATCCTATTGTGCACAAAAGTGACAAAAGTCACTCGTACTTTTAATTCAAAATGCCCAGACTGTTCTCCTCAGACTGTCGTACTGTGAGCAGAAGTTACTGCTTCCTTGCTGAAGAGCTCTTCCAGTTCCAGCAGCCTTCGCGCTAACAGTGAACGTGGGCGATCGCTTTCATCTAGTCAAACTTTCTCCTTGAATCGAACACCTCTTCAACCTTTTATGTCTCTTTAATTTTTCAAACAAACGCTAACGATACTTGATGGTTTTTCAAATTAAAACGGTTAGTAAGAAACCACCGACACAGAAAATCCCAGTTCTGTTGAATAGGGATGTTCTGCCTCCAACAGCCCCTGCCTCCAACAGCCCCTGCCTCCAACAGCCTCTGCCTCCCAACAGCCTCTGCCTCCCAACAGCCCCTGCCTCCAACAGCCCCTGCCTCCAACAGCCCCTGCCTCCAACAGCCCCTGCATCCAACAGCCCCTGCCTCCAACAGCCCTGCCTTCAACAACCCTACCTCCAACAGTTCTGCCTCCAACACATTCAAGACGAAGAAATTGAAGTTTGCTAATTGTCTTAAAATACAGATCTCTGTAACAGATTATAATCGCATATAACTCCGAAACGATGCACTAAAGTACGGATTCTGAAAAAAAGGGGACAACAAAATTAGTTTTACTCAAGAACATTAAATGATTTTATTTTAGAGCTCTGCTTTCAATTGTAATTTGAAATTCATTTTCTATTTAAAGTGGATCAAGCTACATTTTTCTGTTATAGTTTTGATATTTTACTATTGTAATAGTAT
Source organism: Teleogryllus oceanicus (assembly GCA_964035755.1). Classification (NCBI taxonomy): domain Eukaryota; kingdom Metazoa; phylum Arthropoda; class Insecta; order Orthoptera; family Gryllidae; genus Teleogryllus; species Teleogryllus oceanicus. The sequence goes on along the minus strand of CAXIVR010000011.1, from coordinate 33,470,736 downwards.
TATATAAAAGCTGCAAAAAGATGTCTGTAGAAACTGCGTCGGTTGTCATGCCCGTCTTTCTGTGTCATCTTTGCAAAAATATCAACAGTTTCGCTGCTCCCGCATCATTTATTCGTATTTCCTTTACTCTACAGAACCTGAGATAACAGAAGCTATAACTTTTAAGAAATGATAGTTCCTAAGAGTAAGTGAAACCTGATCATAAAAACCTATACCATTGCTCTATACCACAATTTAAATGTAATCAATATTTCAATTCAATTATGCCTTTTTTCCGTGGCGAAGTTCAGGCCAAGAGACCTGCTGTTCCTCCTGACCAAGGAAATTCCGATAAACTCATTTCACTGTGTGGCAGAGAGAGGAGGTAACTCTTGGACGACGAAACAGGCAATGCCAGTTTTGCTCAGAAGCTTCTTTTAGGCTTGAGGATCTTTTACGTGCTGTAAATCTACATCATGTTGCAGTCGTCTTTACTTCCCCTACCAAGAAAGACGTTCGTAGGTTTTTTCGCCTTAAAAATCCACGGCTTCTATTGGGTCTGAACACGGGGACTTGGTTATAACAGTCCGATACACCGCTGAAAGCTAATGGGGAGCTAAGAGTCAGAATTCGAATTTCTCTGAATGTTCTCAAATTATGTAAAATGTATTGATATGAAATGTGATTGAAGCCTTAAAATGTTTTAAATTACTATTGAATGATTATAAATACAAATCTAGGAAAACGATTTGCACAATGAATATAGGCGTGCGCAACCCAAATTATGGGGGGGGGGGGCTGACTTCAATTTTGCGCCTCCTTTTTCAGTATTTTGTAGTTTATGTACATACAAGATATTTTACTATTATGAATAAAAACACGAGGAAAATAAAAATTATAACATGAATTTATACAATTAATAAATACAATTAATTTTATGTTGAACCATTCACAGAGTTATCAGATAGCATGCAGAGCTTCATACCCAAATGTCCTTTTCCCCAAATTAAGTTAAAAATGGGTTTGAAATATATTTACGGAATTAAAATGTTTTATTACGTAAGAACACGGGACATCTTTCGTATTGGTCTCCACTCTGCGCACGCTTATACAATCCGTAAACAGAGAGATTAAAAAATACTTTTACAATCTTTGGACCCAAAAAGAAGACAAAACTTCATTATGAGCATGTTTCCCATAATCCGATTTTTTATTAATTTATTAATGAATGTGTACGTCCTTCCAGATCCAACCCCACAATTTCATCTATGTACTCATTCATAGAAATCCTTGATTCATTGTATTTATGTAGATAACGGTGTTTTCCCATGGAGTCTTGTTTACATTTATCATTAGCCTGACTTCAATTGTGTAAATGGAGTGAGTTAACTGCTAGTTACGTTCAACCGTGGCAGGGTATCAGATGGCGCTTCCTGACTGAAGGCCAGGATAGCCGAGGCATCGTCGAGTTGCTGGGACAAAAACCGTCGCGTCACAGACAATTGGTCGAGGGAGACAGAGTAGCACATACGCCCGAGCAAGAACAAATTCTTCATTGTATCGAAGACGATCCGTGTATCAGCGCAAGACAAGTGGCCATGGCATATGGTACATCTCAAAGCACAGCATGGGGGATACTTTACGAGCAGCTTCTGTTTCAACACGTGCAGGGACTTTCGCCTCCAGATCACTCACCACGAGGGAACTTTAACCGATGGTTTCTAGCTCAAAAAATCCATTATTTGTCTCTTCAGTTTTGTTTACAGACGAGGCAACCATTGGAAGAGATGGAATTGCAAATTTCCAAAATCAACACTTATGGCAGGTTGCATTCCTCGTGCTACAGTTCAGGCTGGACATCAGTTCAGGATTAACGTGTGGGCTGGAATTGTAGGTGACTGGTCAACGTTCTCCCAGCATGTCTTACAGGTGCTGTCTCCAGGGAAGTTTCTTGGAACAGTCTCCCAGACTTCCTACACGAAGATATTGTGACGTAACCGAATATTGGATTAAAAAATAAATACATTTATTTTTGTTATTACTGTTCAGAAGCGTGCGTGCCCCAACCGGGTGCGACCTAAATCACTTCGCACGGCCATCTACGCCGCTCCTTAGCGTCGCCGAGCAAGGGGGGGGGGTGTAGTGTTTAGATAACGCCTCCGAAAACCCCTCAGGGACCACCGACCAGGCTCCACGCGGGCGGGCGCGGCGACCGCTCCGTGTTTGTTTACAGGAAGTGTGCGAGAGAGAGCGTTCTGGAAAATTCCATCAAAATTACCGACAAGACGCGTAATCTGATTGGAGCAATATTATTTTCGGCGTAGTAACTTTCGGCCAGTAACAACACGTCTTCCAAAATTTCTGTAGAAACTTCTAGAACATTCATGGAAATGGGGGGGGGGGGAAAGAGGTTCGTGGGCGCTGAGACGCGCTGAGGGCAGGGAGAAGCGGGGAGGTCTTTGGACAGAGAGGCGCGGGGACGCCCAAGTCGTGCGGACACAGAGGCGGGGACGCTCATGTTGTACGGGTGTGGGACGCGGAGGTCATCCGAGTTGTGTAGGCGCTAGGATAGCGCGAAGTAGCATGATTAGAGTGCGAGTTTTGGTATTATCGCACCGCGTGTCATTAGATTGAAAAAAAAGAACTTTATCTAGTAATGTTATTTGTTTCTCTGCTCGTTTACGCCCGCGCCGTGTATCGCAAGTTACGCGATTACGAAAATTACGATCTGTCGTCACCGATCTGTCGTCACCGCTACCGCCGACGTCCCAGCTGATGTCGTGGTTAACTCTACTCTCTTGAATGGGAGCAGGCTGCGAGAGGGAATCCACCCTCCGCCCCTAAAGGGCGTGCCGTCCAGAAGAAAGGAGCCCAGCTGTGTTGCCTGTTTGGAGGCCGTTCACCCCAGCGCGTCCTCCTGCCGCAGCGGTGATTCTAATAATCTGTCGAGCTCCGACAGACAAAACAAACATTCATTACGCCCTTCAGGCTTACCTGGACTGTTGTCAACATTCAGAAGGTGCAGGCCGCGCATTGGCCCCCTTTTTTCTTTTTATTTGTTAGCGCATCTCTTTTTTTGCTTTATTTGTTTTAAGTAATTTGATCGTATTAGTTTTAAGATTGCATAAAAAAAAAAAAAACAAGGGTTTAAAAAAACTGAGCTCAGATAATAATGTCAATTTATCATTTTTAATTTCTCATTAAATTTACATTTTTGTCTTTAAACTTTCTTTCAATTGACCTCTGTCACGTAGCCACGTCCGTCCACAACCTAAATTTCAGGCTCTACCCGTCACCTGAGCTAGCCGGCAATTACAGCACAGGTAGGTGGGGGCGTCGCAAATGGCTTTCCCAAGTGGGGCTCGAATTAGTATCTTTGATACCCCAGTAAAACGCCCTCAAATTTAATTTGTCTTAAAATAAATATTGTTACTTTTGAATTACTGTGTATTGCTGCACGACAAATTAAATTTGAATTTTTTATAATATTAAGCAAGAAATGGATGGAAGGACGTTGCTACGAGGTTAATTATTTGTGGACTGTTAATGATATCAGTTGGATTTGTATTCTGTTTGTGAGTGTTACTATTTTTTGTCTTGTGTTGTGGAAAAATCGTGTGCGCGTTTCAAGAAAACTGTGAAATCGCATAAGTTATTCAAAATGCTGGACGAATCGGTGTAGACGTGGGAGGTGATGACAGCTCAGGGGACCAGTCTGCGCATGAAATCACCTTAAGTGATCTCATGCGAGTTCTAACGAAACAAGCAGAGAATTATGAAAATTTAAAAATCGAATTAAAGAACCAGATTTCGGGAAGTATGGGGGAAATGGACGAGAAAATTAATTTGCGATTTTCAGAACACGAGAAAAAGTGTCAGGAAAGATTTGATAGATTAGATAACTGTTTAGATAACCAATCCGCAAAACTTGTAAAATTGGAAGAGAAGTTCGACCATGAAATCGGATCACTGAAAAATCAACTCGAGGGTAGGTGCGGAGAAATTGAGAACACCGTTGAGAAGCTAGGTCAAGAATTGGGGAATTCAAGGACCGAAACGAAAGAAAATTTAAAAACCTACAGTCTGAAATTCACCAGAAATTACGAGCATGCGACAATAAAATAGAGGCGTGTTGTGAGTCAGTAAATGGAAACATTGCCGGGTTACGGCCGAAATGAACGGCAAATTCACTCGGTTGGAAACAAAACTTCACTCTGAAGTTAGTCAAATTCACGAAAGGGTAGAGAAAATTGAAAAGATAGGTGATAGTAGCGAGGAAAGTTTCAGGAAAGGAAACTAAACTAAAGAAAGAAATAGATAAAAATGTGATTAATCTGGTAAAGGAAGAAGTACAAAAAGAAATGGAAAATCATCCAATTACGAACGCGTCTGCTGGTTCTGGATTAAAATTTTCGTGGGCTCCTCCTCAGAATCTTTGCTTTTCTGGGAAATCGGACGAAAATCCGAAAGTTTTTGGATCGTGCCGAAAATTATATGAATTTGACAAAGGCGGTACCGCCTCACTTAAAACCAAGATTTATGCAGGAACTTTTACGGGGTAACGCCGCACACTGGCTCACTGCGTTAACACCTTTTCCGCAGACTTACGAGGAATTCCGAACTCGTTTTCTTTCACGTTACTGGGGAGAGCAGCGACGTTACGAGTTCGAGAGAAAAATTCTCGAGAGTAGATGGGATAAGCGAAGAAACCAATCATATTTAGATTACGCCATGGAAAAATTTCGGCTATTAAACTATGTGATCCGACGACAGATGATAAAAAGATTATCTGGCTCCTAACCGCACACTTTCCTACTTACGTGCAAAACCTTATTAACAGTGTACGATTTGACAATCTTGATCATTTTCAAGAATTGCTGGCGCAATTTGATAGAACGCGGTCAAACCCTTATGAAGAGAATTGGGACCGAAATCACAGGTTTTCGCCCGAGGAAGATAATCGGAACAGGCAGTCGGGGCGCCGTGATGATCAGGGTCAGAGGAATGGGGAACAACTCCCGTCCGCCACCAAACTCAAATGACCGTAATAATAACACAACTAGTAGGAATGGACATCAGGATTCCATAAGACCGAGTCCGTCAAACTAGAACCGTTTGGGCTTTCTGGGTATCTGGGTTCCAAACGAATTATCTCAGAGATACCAATATTCAATACTGTGTCAGTCAATTATGCCTTTTTTGACCTAAACGACGACTTGAATGAACCTGTCAGAGAACGAGCGAGAAAATGTCCGGTTGTGGAGTTTCTTATTGAAAATCTTAGTGTTCAAGCTTTGATAGACACTGGCAGTGAAATCAGTGCAATTTCTAGGAAGTTCTACTCAAAACTATTAAGCGAGCGCATTCCAATACCAACTCTGCCCACTATTAAATGTTTTGTTATTGGAGTAGGAAAGAAAAAAGTAAACCAATTACTATGCAGGCTTTGCTTTCTTTAAAAATCGGGGAAATTTTATTTGATGTGCCATGTTTGATCATAGAGGATCTGAATTACGACGTAATACTTGGGGTTGATTTTTACGGAAAATAAAGGAGTAGTGGATTTTCTAGGAATCTTGTGAGCTTCGGTGAGAATAGGGGAAAATTGTAATCAAGGACGACGGTGATGACAAAATAGAAATCGGCATTTCATGCGCGTCCTGGAGTATGGGGATGACGTGAGTGGGGTCATAAGCCGTGTGCCGCATAATGACTTTTCTGACCACGAACGGTCCCAGCTGCAAAGAATGCTTCTCAAATATGTAAATGTTTTTGATCGTCCTGTACGTCCTATTAAAGACTTTTGCTTTCGAATTCGGGTCACCGATGATTCACCTTTTAAAATGAAAAATTATCCCATTCCACAGTCGATGAGGGAAGTAGATCAAACTGTTAAAACTATGCTTAGCGAGGTATAATTGAAAGATCTGTAACAGCTTATTTGAACCCTATTGTAGTGGTAAAGAAAAAGACGGGGGTAAGGATTTGTTTAGATGCTCGACGGATCAACGAGGTTACTATCCCAGAAAACGAGGCACCTCAGAACACTGATGAAATTTTATGGACGGAAAACCAGGAAGAGGGAAGCCCTCGTAAAGAACCCTACCACTTTCACGTAGGTGACAAAGTACTTGTCAGGACCCCTAGAGTTAGTGATCAGCCTGCTGGATTATTCCATAAATTTTTTCCTCTATTTACCGGACCATTTGTTATTGAAACGATTCCGTGCCCAAATGTATGCCTCTTAAAAGACTTGGATGGGCTCCCAGCAGGGAAGTACAATTTTTATAATTTGCGACCATTTAAAGGTTAAACTATTCTGTAGATTTTATTTAAACCACTGATTGACAATCTCTGACATAATTCTTCGGTACCTTGGGCTCCGGCACAGTTTGCGGTCTTCGTGTCGCTGAGAAAAATTGGAAGAATTTTGATTTAATTATTTTATTCTGATTAAATAGTAGTTAATAGTTCTTTTTTGCTTTTATTTAAGTAAAGGGTTGCAAAAATTTTTTTTTCTTGAACATTGAATGTTGTTTTGATTCATTTTTTTTCTTTAATTATTCACCAGTTATGAATCTAATATTCGGTAACGTTTTTTTGTTTTTTCAACGAGATAAAACTCTTAATTTTTCAAAATTAAAATTCTTCAAAACGCGACTTTTTTATCTCTATCCCAACGGGAGGGCAAATGTGACGTAACCGAATATTGGATTAAAAATAAATACATTTATTTTGTTATTACTGTTCAGAAGCGTGCGTGCCCCAACCGGGTGCGACCTAAATCACTTCGCACGGCCATCTACGCCGCTCCTTAGCGTCGCCGAGCAAGGGGGGGGGTGTAGTGTTTAGATAACGCCTCCGAAAACCCTCAGGGACCACCGACCAGGCTCCACGCGGGCGGGCGCGGCGACCGCTCCGTGTTTGTTTACAGGAAGTGTGCGAGAGAGAGCGTTCTGGAAAATTCCATCAAAATTACCGACAAGACGCGTAATCTGATTGGAGCAATATTATTTTCGGCGTAGTAACTTTCGGCCAGTAACACACGTCTTCCAAAATTTCTGTAGAAACTTCTAGAACATTCATGGAAATTGGGGAAAGAGGTTCGTGGGCGCTGAGACGCGCTGAGGGCAGGAGAAGCGGGAGGTCTTTGGACAGAGAGGCGCGGGACGCCCAAGTCGTGCGGACACAGAGGCGGGGACGCTCATGTTGTACGGGTGTGGGACGCGGAGGTCATCCGAGTTGTGTAGGCGCTAGGATAGCGCGAAGTAGCATGATTAGAGTGCGATTTGTGGTATTATCGCACCGCGTGTCATTAGATTGAAAAAAAAAGAACTTTATCTAGTAATGTTATTTGTTTCTCTGCTCGTTTACGCCGCGCCGTGTATCGCAAGTTACGCGATTACGAAAATTACGATCTGTCGTCACCGATCTGTCGTCACCGCTACCGCCGACGTCCCAGCTGATGTCGTGGTTAACTCTACTCTCTTGAATGGGAGCAGGCTGCGAGAGGAATCACCCTCCGCCCTAAAGGGCGTGCCGTCCAGAAGAAAGGAGCCCAGCTGTGTTGCCTGTTTGGAGGCCGTTCACCCCAGCGCGTCCTCCTGCCGCAGCGGTGATTCTAATAATCTGTCGAGCTCCGACAGACAAAACAAACATTCATTACGCCCTTCAGGCTTACCTGGACTGTTGTCAACATTCAGAAGGTGCAGGCCGCGCATTGGCCCCCTTTTTTCTTTTTATTTGTTAGCGCATCTCTTTTTTTTGCTTTATTTGTTTTAAGTAATTTGATCGTATTAGTTTTAAGATTGCATAAAAAAAAACAAAAAAAAAACAAGGGTTTAAAAAAAAACTGAGCTCAGATAATAATGTCAATTTATCATTTTTTAATTTCTCATTAAATTTACATTTTTTTGTCTTTAAACTTTCTTTCAATTGACCTCTGTCACGTAGCCACGTCCGTCCACAACCTAAATTTCAGGCTCTACCCGTCACCTGAGCTAGCCGGCAATTACAGCACAGGTAGGTGGGGGCGTCGCAATATGCCCATTGCAAATAAGGCAAAACATTGGATTTATGCATGTTGGAGCTCCAGCACATTTTAGTGCCACTGTTCGAGATGCACTGGCTGGTATCTGCCATGATAGATGGATAGCTAAAGGAGGGTTAGTTCCACGACTTGCACGTTCTCACGACGTCAATCCCTTGGATTTTTACCTCCGGTGGCACTCTAAACAATTGGTTTATGCAGCAGACTCTTATATTTTCTCTCTATACACTCTCTAGTATTTGAAAAAGTTGGGCCACTCCATGATTTGACGAGTACATACGTGTCTAGAAACAAGAGTAGAACATTTCCAGCACTTACGTATTTACGACTTGTCATGAGTATTCATTAATATAATAACGATATACAAAGGATTATGGGAGACATGCTCATTTGAACCTTTTGTCTTTTTTTGTGTAAGGAATCCATGACCGAAGCTTGTAGAAATATTTTTGAATCACTCTGTGTAGTGTAAATTTAAACTGCATGGGTTCGTCCATTGGAGTTAGACCCTTTCCCGTCCACCAATCGAGACAAATGAGGTGTCACTCTACGCGCCTCGGTCTCCTGGTAGGAGACTGATGGTTTGTTGGCGGATTCGTCCTGGAGATTTTAAGAAATGACCAAAACTTTTTTCATTTTTTAGCGATGCGTTCTAACGGTGGCCGCGCAAACTACCTTAGTCTTCGCTAAGGCGCAAATACGTCTTAATCTGTGCCTAACATAACATTTTATGAACGATTCCTTGTAACGAAAAAAGTCGTTTCTAATGCTGGAATTAAAAATGTTTACGGCAAAACGTCTCTCCGACTGTCCATCCATTCTTCCATCGGTGTGTCTGTCCGTCCTCTGTCTAACCGTCCGGTCTGAGTGCCATATATACTAAAGTAACCGAAGTTAATACCACGACGCAATAGGGGTTGTTACCATGTTACCATTATCCGTGGTTTCACCGATCAACATCAGGAAAATGCCGGAGCAGTGCCCTAACAGACGAGCCACAGATCGCGCGCGATCTTTCTGTCCCCTTGACATATCCTCGCCCCTTACCTACACCCGCTTACACATTTCATGCACTACACTACCAAAATACGCCGAGCCACCAAAAGGGAGATCAGAGCTGGTTCCGGCTGGGGGCGGTGCCCCGCTGCTGGGGGATACCTTTGCGCTGTATATTGTATTTGAGGAAAATCCCGCAAGCTGTTTATTGTAGTTTATATTAGGAGCAATACAAAAATGAGTAATTTATCAGAAAATACTATATGGTCTATTTATTGCGTGAGGAAATATGCGATTCGGGATTTGGAAGAAGTAGAGGCTGGTAGTGAAGATGACGCGTTCCAAACTCCACGATACAATATTGATTATAATGGTTGTTGCTTGATTCACTCATTTGTTTATTATTGACTCCATGATACTCTATTGGTTGTTATGGTACTATGACGACACTGTGCCGGAAAAGTTGCAAATCGCTTCAACCAATATTTTTCTAGAATTGCGGTTGATCTCATAAAGGGACTAAAACCAAAAAAATCAACATCATACGTTTCCCAAATAATTTTCGACACGATGTTTATTTCCGAAACTTCTTCCAGGAAAAAACTCAGAATTGTCAGTAAACTAAAAAATAATATTCGTCTGGTTTGGATGAATTTCCATATTGTTTATTGAAACCTGTTCACCTGCTTTTGTACACCCGTTAACCCACATTGTCAATGCTTCTTTATGCGCAATATTTCGAGATATTTTCAAAACGGCAAAAGTTAAGCTCCTTTAAAAAAAAAGAAAAGGCCACAAAATGGAAATTCAAAATTACCTGCCAATTTCTCTTTTGTCAGTTTTCTCAAAATATTAAAGAGGCATTACTCTATGCGAATGGAAACATTTCTCGGAAAACGAAGCATTTTCAGACGCACAACATGGTTCTAGAAAAACAAAATCTACAGAAACTGCTATTTTTTTCTTTTCTTATAAATACAGCTTCATCAATGGACCAAAATGAAGCACCTTTTCGAATATTTTTAGATCTTTCGAAAGCTTTTGACGTTATTGACCATAACATCTTACGCTCAAAATTATCTTCATATGGAATTTGTAGTATTGCTCTAGTTTGGATAACCCTGTGCCTTAAACATCGTTCTCAAAGAGTAGAAATATCGTACTGGCAAGGAATGACATTCTTTACTTATCTTTCCAATTGAGCATGGGGTCCCGTATCCTCTACGTAAACGATATGCACTCGTCCATTAAAAATGGAAGAACTGTTTCGTTCGTCGATGACAGGAATGCCCTTTGCAGGAAAAAAAACAATAAATTAGTACGATTTAAGAATTGGTTTAGTAATAACAAATTAATAGTTACCGAAAAATATTTTCAATGCATTTATTCCATTTCAAATGGGCAATCACAAGCTCCATTGAAAATGAACAATATTCAGTTAGCTGATGTTAAGGAAACAATATTTATGGGTCTCTCAATTCAATCAAACCTCAAATGGAATATACATAAAACAGAATTAACACTAAATTAAGTTCATTATGTTACGCATTCTGAATTCTGTCAAATTCTATAACTCTTCATGCAGCGCGTTGCATGTATTTTGCAAATGTACATTCCCGTCTGAGATGTATAATAATATTCTGGGGAAGCTCATCCTATTGTACTCAGACCTTTAGATTGCAGAAAAAAGTGATTCGAAAAATAAAAAAATCTGCTTACATAGTTTAAAGAAGTTAAAAAGGACTTGGAGGAGCTCAGAATTAACCAGCAGATGTTACTGAGCGGTCTTCAATGTGGACCAAACTTAAGAAATTTCCAGGACTGAGGATAAGAAAGAGAAACATCGGACCAGAATGAAAGAGATGGAAGCAAAGAAAAGAAGAAAGAGGCAGAAAGTTGAAATAAACGTAGTTCATGGTAGCTCATTAAAAAAATCACGTGATGCCTGCAAGCTTAATTGAGCTTGGAATCTTACCATTGCATTGCCCATTTATTGACGAAGCTGTATTTTTTGTCGAAACTGACTTGCTTAAGGGTGGGAATATATTTTTAAGCATAGTGATATTTATGATTCCATCACACGTCGTAGACATCTTATTCATCTGGCGGTAGTATCAACAGCTCATTATACGAAATCCATATATAATACATATACGTTACTTTACAGCACGTTGCCAGATGGCATTAAACAACTAAAATTGGTACGCAAGTTTAAGGTAAAAGAAAAATGTTTATTTTAACAAATCAATGATATTGCATTAGTTTACATTTGTACTGTATAATTTCTAAAGAAGACTTAATAAGCCTGTAACAAGTAATACACTTCAGCTTCAGGGCCAATGACCCCCATCTCGATCATATTTTATCCAGTTTCCCCGATCCATTGAGCAAATGATAAGATGACCCCCCTTGTTTTATTTCTTAGCTTAAATATAACTTTACTATTCACACGTTTTGTTAAGCTCTCCTTTTGCTACTTGTGGTAGGAGTAGAGCCTCAGGTGTATTACTATTTTGTTAGCAATGCAAAAGAATCAAATCTGCATTTCGTTTACTATTTCAAATAAGTTTTTTGTAATTCGGGAGCGTTTTACACATGTTCCTAATCTCGCGCTTTTTAAATTTAACTTTTTGTTATAATTTATATAATTTTGTTATAATTTTATATTTATTTTATTTGCATAACTTTTATTCATCTTTCAAGTATTTATAGTTAAAATGTTGGAAAGAGATTCTGGAGCTTAAAAAGACAAAAAAAAGTGCGCATATAGTACTTCTCTCGTATACGTCACATAGTTTTTACTGTTCTTTGACTAAATGAATCAAATCAAATCATTGGTGAGTATTCCTGCAGAGATTTGGAGAGATGTTTTCATTGGTGGAGTCAAGAATACAAAGTAACGTAAAACGTAACTTCTCAGCAAATTGGCAAAATCTGTCAACAAGTGGTGCTACAGAGTCGCACAGGCTTTCTCGTACTAATGGTTGTCGCTTGTTCACGTTTTCTGCCAACGATCGCGCTCTATTCTAAGGGGCAGAGCACGTTACTAATTAGGTCCCTTTCAAGATGGACTGTTTCTTGGTTAAATGTAGAAAGGATGTGGAAATAATATTCTCTTCTGTCGTGGAGAGAAATGACAGCGAGAGTGTCCGTGGAGGCAGTAACGGCTTCCAACCTTTGAGAAAACGCTCGTTCGCCATATCTGGATCACGTCGTGCACGACACCTCGCGGAGGCAATCAGTTTCCTCTGTGCTACACTCTTCACTTTTCGGAACAAGAGGTTGCAGTTTCGGCTACGGATTTTGGACTAGTCGCAAGTGTCTACTTGAATTGAAAGGTTCGATATGTGTCTTTTCATTATGTTAAAATTTAATCCCAGTGTCTTTGGTATTTGCGTGAAATCAAATTGGTTTTGTTACGGCGTCAAATGCGATCTGAGTGACGCCATTCCCGGTGCATGAGGTTTAAAACAATCGCATTGAAAATCCCGTAGAAATGATAAGAACGTGGTTCTTGGATGAATTTGAAATACAAACGGCTAAAAATCCTATTATGGCTGTGGGGAAGGTGGAAAAACTGACCTCCAAACACCTAATTGACAATTGTCAGTATCAATGCGAGAGAACATCATAAATGTCAGTACTCTGATATTTAGGCATATATTATTCAAGTTTTGCTTATATTTCGGTCGTTATGTAGAACAAATGAAAATAGTATGTTGTAACAGTTGTGTGGTCGCGGCCCAAAAGGCACAGGAAGTGAGGCAGGCCAACACGGAAGTAGAAGGCAGTGGGACACGTACAAAGTTTGCTTTCATGTGAAGTAAAGTGTGAGCGAACAGACCTTGGTTTACTATTTTCTAGAGTCGAGGCTTATGTTTTGGTCTTGACCTCCTATCTCCAGATACTTGTATCTGCGCCTAAATGACCTATTAGGGGCTCTCGCGGCACCTCTCTCTCCTTCAGGAAGACATCCAGTGAGGAGCAGCATAGCCCTTCCCGAATACCGCCAACCTATCTTAGGCCTTTACCGTCACATGTTTGTCCATGGTATCTTTTGACCCCTCTCTGTGCTAGTACAATTGCTCGGGGTGAAGGGACTTAGTTCCTCAATTACGAGTACTCATGCTTGGTAATCACATTGCACTCAGTTGCAAATTAGGCCAATAGATTATAGAAGGCTTAGGATATAGTGTAATGCACGAGGGGCTAGAAATGCACCCCTTCCACCCCATCGAACACAGCTTATAACTTTCATGTCTTACGCGGATATTAAACTTACAACCAAAGGGTCCACGAACATGGGCTCTTCTGCTCCAATCCTGTCTCATGAGGTCGAGTGTTGGCCGTACTTTTTAAACGTGCTACGATCGGGAGAGGTAGCTCAGTGCATCAACTGATGTCACTGCAGCGCCTCTGACCGGGAGGTCCTAGGTTTGAGTCCTGACGGCGGTAGGATTTTCGACACTAGCTTTTCAGCTAGGTCGAATTCAGTCGCTGTCTGGAGGAGAATTCTAGCAGCAGGCGTTGCGAGTTTGAAACGTAAATTTTGATTTGTGAGGGTACATTTCATGAAGACTCAACATTTTCAAAAATGGGTCCAAAGTTTTTGATTAACGTTCGTCCTGGGATAACGTGAAGGACGCTCAAGAGAAGGGTACAGGTCTCATTTTCGTTGAAATCCCTAATTTATCGAAAATTGCAAAAATTCTTTTTTTTTTCTCAGTGCCTTCTCACAACTACAATATTGTATATAAAGATTTTTTAAAAACTTTTCTTTAATGACAAATCTTAAAAAAATATAGCAATGTACAATTTTTGGAAAATATGAGTAGTTTTCCCAAATTGCGTGAAGTAGAGGCAAATTAATATTTTTGTAAACAATTGTTCTCAAAAAAGGCTCCAGTTTTTTTTTTTACTCCGCGTATGTATCTGAATGGAAAACGTATAGTGCTAATCCCTTTTTGGGCGAACTCTCCGTATTTTCAAAAATTGCAAAAACTTTACTTTCATAACTACTGAATTGAAGATAGAGATTTTTGCCTTAAACACAAATCTGCTCTTTTAGAAAGGTCATGTACAATTTTTGAAAAACAGTAGTATTCTCATAATTCATGGTTGAAATCAATGCAAATAATGTTTTCTCAAAATCTGCTCCTGTTTTTTTAATGTAAAAAAAGGACGCTTAAACGTATGACGAAGTTTTCATTGTCGTTGATATCACTGAATTTTCGAAAATTTGCGCGATCGAAATATTCGGTTGAGACTATTAGATTTTGAAGTGAACCGAGTTGGTACGATTCGGAGGTTGCTTGGTGTAGAGGTGAGGCGATGGGCAAGCTAATTCGGTGAACCTGAGTTCGAGTCTCGGTGCAGGAAAAAATTGCTGGTTGAAAGAACACTTTTGGAGGTTCATGTTGTATTTATTGCGAAGTAGTTACAAATAATGTATGATGTAGCAGCTATGTAAGTATGTGATGTACCACCTAGTTGCATTTGTGAGCCCGTGTGTTTCAAATGACTTGTTACAAAGTTTCTCAAAAACCAAAACTTTTGTGAAATCGAGCTTAATATTGCGCAATTTCATATACGCTCAAACGAAATTTTATGAAAAGCGATTCTAATTTTTTTCTATGAAAATATGCATGCAGAACCAGATTTTACTCGCCTGTAATCTTCTTAGTCATATTTCAATTCTTCCATCAGGAAACCGAAAAACTGGGGAAAAGTGAAGGAAACAATGCTACCGATAGCAACTGGGAAGAAGGTGGCACAAAACCGAAAATCCATCTCAGACTAGTATTTTGAATTAACTAGTACGACAAAGTTTTCGCCATTCTAAAGCACCACTAGTTTAATTTTTACCCCACTATTTTTACTTTCATATGAGATTTTTACTAGAAATTAAATAAAACGTACAAGAAGAATGAAGTTATAATTTTAATGACACATTTAATAAATATAATTTATTTTATGAAGAACCATTTACATGCTGTCGTGTGGCTTGGAGAGCCTGTATTCGAAATGCCGAAAAGAATTTTCCTAACGGTCTGGTTAAATTGGGGAAATCAGCAACTGATGTATTTACGTAGTTGCGGAACTAAAATGTTTTATTACGATAGACTTCGGGACCCCTTTCAAACATGTAATGGGCGGGGGGCACGGTACCTCCCGTCCTCCCCTCTGCGCACACATGCGAGGAGATGGTAAAATAAAACCTTCCTAAGGATTGCGTCTGGAGTGGAGATGTTTAGCTATCAACTGAACTGAGAAATCATTGGCATAAGCAAGGGAAAACATAGATCAATAATACTACGGTCTATAGTTCCTGACATAAAGCGTCAAGGGAAACCAGGAAGAAAAAAGTAATGAAAGCAAAATTGCACTCAGGGATATACTAATTAATACAATTACAAAATACTATTAAGAAAAAATGTAAAATATTTATATTACGTATTACATTTAAAATTACTGAAGTATAATTCCAATATTTTGGGATGATTTATAACTTGTTTTCCTGTCATACGGAGGTTGGCATATTAAGTGCCCTAAGGGACTACTTGAGTTACAAAACATAGCAGTAGCAGCTGTCATTTAACGATTTTAACGATCGGTAAAAAGTGTGCGTACTGTCGGAAGCTCGAGAGTCAAGGAGAGCCACTTCTTCCGCAACCGGCAGACAGTGTTGCGGTCGGGCAGCGCGCGCGGCGTCGAGGGGCGTCCGCGCATTGGACCTCCTCGCAGCATCCCCCCGCGCCGCCGACCTCTGACCTTCTCCGCCCGCGACCTTTCCTTTCCGCCGGCGATCGATGCTCCCCTCCCGCCGCCGCCGCCCACTCGCCCAACCACTCCCTCGCCCACTCGCCCAACCACCGCGCGTAGGCACTCGATATGTGCAAATTAACATCGCGGCCCATGTTCGTTTGGGGGGGGGGGTCCGCAGTTTTTTGAAAGTGTAACCGGGAGCGGAAGCTCAGTGCATCAACTGATGTCACTGCAGTGCCTCTGACCGGGAGGTCCTAGGTTCGAGTCCGCGACAGCAGAAGATTTTTGACACTAGTTGTTCAGCGAGGTCGAATTCAGTCGTTATCTGGAGGAGAATTTTAGCGGCCGGCTGCTCTGATCGGTGGTTTCCCGTGATTTCTCCGATCAACGCCAGGTGAAAGCCGGAGCAGTACCCTAACAAACGGGCCACAGACCACGCGCGATCTGTCCTTCCTCTTCCCTGTCCTATCCTCACCCCTTAACATACACTTACACTAACATGCCCCACACTACCACACGTGCCGGGAGATCGGTCGGGGACTTAGAACTTGTCCCGGCTGGGGGCGGTGAGAGAACCCGCTGGTGAGAGATGCCTGATTGGGGAAAACCCTTCTAGTCGACGGTAGGTCGGCGCCGGATCTCACCATCCAGCGGGGGAAGATCGCCGCCATCTCCCGATGAAAAACATGCTCTACACCTACGGGACTAATGATCTCAGTAGTTGACGCACCCGGAATCACTAACAATCAATCATTGAAAGTGTACTCCGTGAAAATTCAAAATTTATTTCTCACTTGGCAGTAATCACAAAATGGAATGATAATCTACGCCCCTCCCAAAAAAATTATAACAGCGAAGTTCAAGTAGATTAATGTAATATGTTCATGTAGATTCATGTAAATTTACAACAGGTTGTGTTATAGTGAAGATTTTTTTTCAGGATTTGGTGTGGAGTAAATATAGTTTTATGGTTGTGGGTTCTAGTTCAATCGTTGTGGAGTCGTCCTTGTCAGAAGTGTAATATTTTTTTTATTATTCATGTTAGAAAAACTCCGAAGATTTTTACCCGAAATACTTCGGAAAAAATGTTAATAGCCAAAAAAATACGAAATTTTCGTGCATTTTTGGTTTTTACATAACATTTTTAATGGTTGGTCTTAGGGCAAAATTTGTTCTATGCAATTTCAAAGTTCAAATATTCTTTTCAAAGTTTAAATATTCTTTACAAATTTGCTTCATAAATCATTTTACTTAATCTATTAGTGAGATGCTGAAGGATTTTAAATTTTGTCATTCTGAAGACGCTGCAAAATACTAACAGTCTATCTAAAGTAATTATTTGGGTTCCTAACGTCGTTATAAACAAAAAGCGATGAATACTAATGATTTTAATACTGAAACTGACGTTTGAATGTTGTGATAAGAGTGGCTGTAGGCCTAGGGCATAGCCACCACCACTTCGAATACCACTACTACCACTACTCATATTACTCGAGAACTTTCCACATTTTGAAAAACTATATGTCCTCATTGAAGTTCTAATTTGGAACAGATTTTATTCAAAGGAAAAATATGTCTTCATTACTGTACTTTTAGGAAGATACCAAAAAATGTTAAACTCTTGGAATTTTCGAAAGTTCTGTTGTTTTTTTAAAACGAAAATTAGGCCGGCACCAGTTTTTTAAGTGTGTAAGTATATTCCGCATTTTGTGAAAACTACTCGTTTTCGAAAGAGGGTACATGGCCTTACTTCAAGATCTGCCTTTTAATAACAGATTGAATGAAGAAAATAAATCCGTTTCTTTAATATTTTCGTTGTAGGAAGACGCCGGAAAAAAATTTGGAATTTTCGAAAAATCGAGTATTTCAACGAACATGATACCCGCGCCAGTTCGTAGGAATTCTTTACGTTTTCGGAGGAGAAAGTTTAATAAAATAATTTGGAGTAATTTTAAGACAATTTTGAAAATGTTCTAACCACGCAGAGCATCGAGTTCGTTAATATCAATGCAGGAATATCAATTTTGGGGAAAATCGTTTCAAGAGATTAGGTGCTTGCGTTGGCGACAGACAGGCAAAGAGAAGAACGGGCAGAAAGACGGGCGGACGGACGGACGGACGGACGGACGGACGGACGGACGGACGGACGGACGGACGGACGGACGGACGGACGCACGGACGCACGGACGGACGGACGGACGGACGCACGGACGACAGACGGTCGGATGATCGAAAGGACAATCGAACGGATGGTCGGACGCACGGGCGGTCGGACGGACATTTTGCAGTCAATCAATTTTTCCTTCTCAAGAACCCGGCGCAAAGTATACTTTCTGACAGCACAACGTGTTGAAGGAAGCAATTTGCTACATATAAGAATGAGATTTATCCTCTTGTTCGTTACCTGGGTCCAGTAATAAGAATTTCTTATGAAGTGTCGCCCTGCACCATTACAATAAATTCTATTTACTGCGCAAGTGGTCCCCATAAAATAATTTATATGGAAAGTTCTAATGTGCGGAGATATTCTTACATAACATGTAGGATTACTGGGAGTTGTTTGTTTTCACATTGGAGTTGAGCAATTGATAGTATTTGTAGCTGATTTCATAGAATGTATCTTGTATTTTATAGTAGAACCCTCACAACCCACTTGCTTAACCCTCTTGGAAAGAAACAAGGTGATCCTTTAGTTCATGCGGGGTTGATTGGGCGGAACCAAAGTCAAAAATAGTTTGAATTTTTATTATTGCGTTTACGAAAATACCAACTTCTAATGCTTTGTTGAATTCCGGGTTCCGTAGTCCCGTTCTTTTACCTGTGAAGCACATAAAATTGTTATCGCCTGGCAATTGCTTTGTTAGGCAACCTGCTTGACGTTTATGCATTGAAGGTTGTGTTGCAGCGACCCCCTGCAATTTCAATGTCTATTTAGCTGGTACATCGAGAAGAGAAAAGGTATAGAGAAAGTGGAGGAAGGTGTGAATAAGAAAGAAGAGGAAGAGAAAAGGAAACGGAGAAGAAAGAGAAGAAAATGATAATAAATGGGAAGAAAGAAGAAAGACAAGAAAAAAAAAAATAAGGAAAATAATAAAAGAAAAAGGAAGAGTGTAAGAGAGAGAGGAAGAAAAATGAAAGTAGAAAATAAAGAAAAGAAAAGTAGAAAGTGCAATTACATCATTGTGGGATATATTTTCACATGCCGAATCATAATTTCGGTTCTTTTTATTTTTTAACTTTAAAAAGTTAATAGAAAGAAATATTTTCTCCCATGTAATAGACCCTTTTTACATGGCAAAAGTGGTATACATTTTGAATTTAGCCCTTTGTTTTGTTTCGTGAATTAAAGTGCAGTCATGGAACAATTACGCTGATTAAGTTGATAGAGAGTGAAGAGTTTGTATAAGTCATAGGGGTCATAAAGTGTTCCAAGAAGAGACTTGATCCAGCAAACACGAGATCAATACTTTTAAAGAATTTTCTGAAGATTTTTTTCTGTTTCTACGCTTTTGTTTATTTAAATTGTTCAAAGCATTAGACGTCCCGTCGCAAATGCGTAGGAGTTTCGATTTAGGATTGATGATGTCTAGGATTTCACAGCAATCATTTGTGAAAGAGATGTATCTTTTTTTCCTTCTTGTGTCGAAATTCTAACGGACACCAGACTCGATGTGGTTTCAGGGCGCACTCACTCAGTTGCAGCTTTGTGGAAACAAGCGTCTGCATGAATTATTTTGTGTGTTTTATTGGAAAGTTTCAATAACCCCCACTTCCTAACTTCTCATGTACAGAGTAATGGAGTAATAGAGAAAGCTATGTAGTGCTGCGGATAATCAATGTCGAGATTTTAACGCCCTGCGTCCCAGCTGGTTGCTGTCAGTTCACCCTCCGATTTTAATCTGTGTACTTTGTTGTTTTGGTTGTTTTGGTTTGCGAGTTGCAATAGATCTACCAAAACAGACAACGTATCATACCGATATTCTTAAATTCAAAAATTATTGAGCGTTTTGAATTATTGAGCTAAGATTATTGAGTGTAAATAAACGCAATGTCAAGTAATCGTCTGACGTGTATATTTACAAAACAGTTCAGTGATTGTAGTTGTATGTGACGCATTATATTTTTAAGTTACAGTGGCTAACAGAATTTCCTTCTGTAGTCCACAACATACATATCCATACCTTGGAATGTATAAAATATTTCAATTACAGGAAACATGTTTATGTAACCCTGTGTACACAGTGAACAGAGATTTTGTTGTTCTAGAATTTTTAAGAGCATCCCTGTATTTCACCATACCCTAATCGTCCCATCCCTTTGCCTGACAGGCAGCTTTGTGTGCAACCGTTGTGTGTAATTGAACTGGATCCCTACACCTAGAACAATGGCACTAGTACCGAGGTGGCCGTGGAATACTATTCATTTTTAATTTTTATATTTTATTTGCAATTTGGTTGCGAACAAACATTTGGCAAAATTGTATAAATTTGTGCATACAAGTACTTGAGAGGAGTCAAGTCCATTGACAGTACTCCACTAATAAGCTGCACTAAACATATTTGATAAACACAATGAAAAATAGAGCACAAAATTTCTGAAGTGAACAATTTGCTGTCGATATGCAAGGTCCAAAGTATGATGTTGAAGTCGTCTGGTAGTGTCACTATTGTGTAGTAAGTTGATTGTTGAATATTGGGATGGGTATGTAGTCGTTCATGGTATTTTGCCCTGGTTTTGTTGATTTCTTATTTTTATTGTCGGGATCAGTAAATCTTCGTATTCAGAGTTCATTACTTACCACGGGTCATTTACAAATTTTCTTGGGAGTAGTGACTGGAAGCGTTGTAATATTTCTATGTTGGAATATTGAGCTGTTCCCCAAATTTGTATGGAATAGTGTGGGCAATAATGTAAAAGTACAGGACCGAGACCTGTAGCGATGATTGAGGAGCGCATGGGGGCTCTTCATCGGGAAAGTCCCCAGAAAAGTGGCAGATACCGCAATAGGTCTTGTAGGCGCAGTTAAATAGCAGCTGAGAAAAGCGAGTGGCAAAACATGAAAGCTAGCTTCGATTCGAGGGAATAGGAAAGACAAGTAGAAAGGACGGGATTGAAGGATCTCAGAAGGCAAAAAGAAAAAGAGTTGGAAATGTAATTGTAACAAAATCTCGGATTTCTAACTCCATTCAAACCTTGTTTTCTACTATTGTTGGTTTATGTTGTTTAGTTTAGAAAAAATGCTGATGTAATTTTTGTCAAGCTAGCTTTAATATTGTTAATTTTGTTGTAAATATATTGTGTTCACTTTCTCGCCTACAGCTAAAGACATTGTGTTGCTGCAGAAAAAAAATGTGATTTTTCGTCAGAAAAAGTATTGTTTGACCCTGATAACGAAAAAGTACATGCATTTTATATTTTATTTTGTAAATTACTTTTCTAACACCTTATGCGGTCAGATTCCAAGTTTTGTAAGTCCTTGATACCGAAAAATTGGTTTTCGACTAAAGCTCCGTCTCTCGATCTGTGTCAGACTATGAGCTACACAAACGCCTAAACCGTTCAGACTATTTTTTCCAAAATTGATGTTCTCCGGTCGACTGGATCGAAATAAAGGCCATTGAAATTTGAAATTGTTATTTTGATATTTGAGGGTTCTTTACATATAGACTTTAGACCATTTTCAAAATATTCTTAAAAGTGACTTAGAACTTTGGATTAATTTTTTATTGTTCTAACAAACGACGCTTAGAATTGGCTAAGGTCTAATATTCGTTGAACTCTCTGAATTTTTGAAAAATGAAGACGTTACAAATAATGCAAGAAAGTATGTGATGTTGTATCACCACTCAAACTTGAAATAACTACACAAAGTAAGTCTTCTCATGGTAATGAATAATATTCCTGGACTGTCTGAAGGGAAACACGGTTGACCAATCAGTCCTCTGCTTATGCCCAGGAAAATCCTGTTACGATGGCATAGTAATAAGTAATTTGAGCTTATTAAAACTTATGTGTGTTGTAAGTGTATATTTAAATGTCATTCTGTTTGTTTACACAATCTATGTACTATATCGATGGCTAAATTTTATCTCGTACCTCAATAATTGCAACTTTTTCAAAACCAATAAAAATGTGACCCACTTACCTCATTTTACAACAAATTTCCAGTTTCTTTCTGTGGAACATGTCGGTAGATTTCAGTGGATGATCTTAAGTTTCGGTTTGAATCTCCAAACCGCCAGTTTTGGGGATACACGTTTTAAAAATTTAGCCAGTCATATGTTATTTTTTTTCTTTTTTGGTAATGCTTTCCATTCAAACTATTTCTGAAATTGAATTCTGTATTGTAGGTAAATTTTCAGAACTTGACGAAATTTTATTAGGAACCTATTACTAATTCGTTTGAAATGTACTATTATATTTTCAGAGTGTGGTATTGCTCTAGATTGGTTATGTTCGTACCTTAAACAACGATCTCAGAGAGTTGAAATACCTTACTGGAATGATGGAACATTACGTACGCACCTTTCCGACTCTTTGCCCGTTGCATGTGGAGTTCCTCAAGGATCGATTTTAGGCCCTATTCTGTTCCTACTTTACGTAAACGATATGCCCTCGACGATTCAAAACGGAAGAACGGTTCTCTTTGCAGATGATACGAACATCCTTTGCAATAAAGAAACCGTAAATAGTACAATATCAGATGTTTCAAATTGGTTCCGAAATAACAAATTAATAGTAAACGAAAAGAAAACGGTTTTAATGCAGTTTTCCATTTCAAATAAACAATTCTGTGCTCCATTGAAAATGAACAGTGTACCATTGACTGATGTTAAGGCAACAAAATTTTTAGGTCTCTCAATTCAGTCAAACCTTAAATGGAACGTCCATTTAAATGAATTGAACACACAATTAAGTTCTTTATGCTACGCGTTCAGAATTCTTGCAAATTCAGTCAGCCTTCATACTGCTCGTTGTGTATACTTCGCGAATGTTCATTCCCGCCTGAGATATGGCATAATATTCTGGGAAAATACATCTTATAGCTCCCAGACTTTTAGATTACAAAAACGAATTGTACGAATAATAACCAAATCCCACCCACGTGATTCATGTAAGCCTCTCTTCATTAATCTAGGAATTCTACCATTACCGTGTCTTTTTATTTACGAATCAGTGGTTTTGTAAAAAATGACTTGCTCAAGGGCGGGAATATTTTTCAGAAAATGCAGAAGTCTATTACTATAACACTCGACGTAGAAATCATATTCATCAGGGACAGTATCAACAGCTCATTACAAAAATTCACATACAATACATGTACATTATTTTACAACACTTTGCCAGATGGCATTAAACGATTAAATTCAATAGAAAAGTTTAAATCCCAAGTGAAATCGTTTCTGCTGCATAACTGTTTCTATACAATTAGAGACTATACTGAGCTTAACAAGAAAAGTAACATTAATTTTAACAATGATACATAATGCATTATTTACCATTTGGACTGTATAAATGAGTATAAACAACCTGTAACAACTATTGTACTACAGCTTCCGGGTCAATGACCCCATCTCGATCAGGTTTTTCGTCCAGTTTCCCTGATCCATTGAGCAAATGCTGAGATGGCCCCTTGTTTTGCTTCTGGACATAAATGTAACTTCATTTTCTGTGCACGTCTTCTAGAATTCAGTGGGAAATACAATTATTCAAATTATCGTTTCCATGTTGTCGCGGCAGGAAGTAATAAGAGCCAAAATTTATTGCTTATTTATCTTTGACAATAGATTTTATTACATGGGAGTTTTTTTGTTTTTTTTTCTCCCTTTCAAAATTCAAAATTTAAGTAGTATATGAGTAAGTGTAGGGATCACAGAATTTTGAAAATGTGCACACAATTCACTTTTCCCCATAGCACGTCATACGCAGTTTTTAACTGTTTTTCTGACGTAAAATAAATAAATAAATAAATAAACATTGTAAGTCTGTGGAAGTTCCTTCGAAACATTTTCTCCGGTCATTTGCGGTGCGCGCACTTCAGCGTTGCTCCATGTTAGGAAGTTCGATTGCTAGCGGAAGAGGTGCTTTGTGGGTGATGAGATAGAGAAAGGGAATTAATAAGCGCATGTATCTATGCACAAGGCGGCAACGAACCCAAGTATTTTTGGGTATCCCGCATTGGCTACGTGGGTCAGGTCTGAGCGGTTTTTAGATGTACATTGAATGGAAATAGTCCAGTCAAACGGTAGGAAATAATAAAAAGTTTTGGTGTTGTTTTGATATTTGATTTCTATCTTTTTAAAGTCGTTGAACACGGATACCAGGTATGCCAACAAAAGGTTAGCCCAGAAACAGGATTTTTAAACAAAAAATGGGTTAAAATCACGCCTTTTTTATTTTGTTTTTCAAAGTAATTCAAAATCCGTCTATTTTCGTAATTAATGGTCCTATATGAAATAAAGGAATATAAAATTACCTAGGCCGAGCAAAATGTTTGTTGGCAAACCTGATATTCATATTCAGCGACCCTAAAACTGTATGGAAACCAAATATGAAAACCACACCAAAACCTTCCGCATTTACCCTTTTTTAACACCATTTGACTGGACCAAAATGAAAGTTCAATTTGGGACGGGGAAGGGGACAGTCCTTTGCAAAGATATCAAGTGCTGCCCTCTGTGTCGCAGGTGGAGGCCGGGGACGTTATCCTAAAAGTGAACGAGACTGACGTCAACAGGTTTAGCACAAAAGAAGGTAAGTGCTTCATTTGTATTTCAACATTCCTGTGGTGGTAGAGCCCTCGGACCTTGCACCTTCTGCTCCCATTGCGGTGACGCGCTCTGCGTCCTCTAGCGCAGTGGATGACGTGCGGATCGGAGTCTGCTTGCGCTTATCCCAAGCCTTTCCCAGGGCATGAGAGAGGAAGAGAGAGAGAGAGAAAGAGAGAGAGAAGATATATGTGCATATATATAAACACACATACTCTTATCACACAAGTATTTACAGATTGTATACACACACCCTATCCAATAACATACATTTTTTCCCCGTGGCCCTGTGCAGTCTCCTAAAAATTTTGGGAAATGTGAGTTAAGTTCGAGTTCGTAATTTCAAAAAAGATTTCTGCGCTTCCGTGTGCCATTGCTTTCAGCCAGTTGGGTCTATTTTGCTTTCTGATCGTTTTGATCATCGCGAGTGCGAACGGTATTTACTGCTTGGATGCTTTATCACGCTGCTTCTCTTTTGCGCTCCAATAGCTCGTGGAGGTTCCTTGTGGCATTGGCCACAGGGTGGAGACATCCACACCGCCTAAACACCCATGTCCATATGCACATGGAATGGTTTGATCCCCACCAGCTTTCTCCTAATATTCCCTTACAACTCCGTCCGCTTGCCCTTTTCTCGACGTAGACGCCTTCAGAGCCTCGTCTGCATCGGCGGCCGCTGACTTGTTGGAGGGAGACCACAGTAGTCTGCATTAATGGCGGTTGAATGAGCATTACTTTTGCTCATTAAAACTGAAATATTTTTAAATCTCATTTACGAGAATGTTAATGAAGGCCGGCTCAAAGAAGAATATTTCTAACATGTAAATGTCCCCAAATTTAGAACAAAAAAGAAATATCTTGGAACAAAGTGTCGTGAGCCTTCTGACGAAAAGGAAGGTGTAAATGTATTTGGAAGTTTCTGTACACATTAAAAATGAAGTAACTGAAGTTCTTTTTCTGAATAATAATAATAATAATAATAATAATAATAATAATAATAATAATATTATTATTATGTGACCGAAATTATATTTGTAAAATGATTTATTAAATTAAAGGAGAAATCCGTAACCGAAATACGCCTCTTAGTGTATTACTCAATTACCCATTCAGAAAGAGTGTGACCTCATTTAAAGTTCTATTATTGGGGAAAATATTGTTTTGGGAAAGAAATATCTGGTGTGGAACAGATTCGAAAATAAATTTGAACTTTTGCAATTTTCAAAATTACAAAGGTTTGAGTGAAAATCGGAAATGTGCATTGCCTCTGTTCGAGCAAAAAGGTTTAAGAAAAATTTGCTTTCCAGTACTTCAGCAATATATATCCTGTAAGCTTCCGTTGGCAGGCGAACTTCACTCCCCGGGCCAACTACCAAAGAGTTCATATTCATGGCGCGACCACTCGCTACACAACTGCTGCGCATCACACGTGCTCCAGCTCCCGCTTGCTATACATTGGAAAATTCAATCGCTCTACCTTGGAAGCTTTCAGTCGGGAAGTAGTAGCATGGTGACTTTTATTGCCTTGTTCTGAATATTTAGATTAGATTAGATTTATTACTAATTCCACAAATAAGTTTGAGAACTTGGGCGCAGAATACACCAACTAAACATAACAGAACTTAACTACTATACAAAATTTTACAAAATGTACAAACTTTACAAAATTTACAAATTAACATAAACATTTCACATTCCATAGCACTTCACCTCACCATACTGCGAATCACTGAGATTTAATGTGTTTCTTACACACTCGTTTCCCTCAACTTCACAACACTGCACTACACGCCACTATTGCCTTGATTTCCAGCTATCTTATCACAAGTTAAAATTAATAACATCCTTGTATGTTGGGCTGGCAAAGAAGAAAAAAAGCCCCAGACAAAGAAATATAGGCAAATTAATCTCATTTTACCTTTTTAAAAGTAAAATAGACATTAATGTTAAAATAGGCTCTTTTAGGCGCTATAAAATTGACTGATTTTAGTTCAAATAATCCTAAAATGTATACATAAACTTCATATAACACAAGGTACGCAGGAAAAAATACGTTTTTACCCAAATATCCACGGTCTAATCCTCGGACAATACCTGAGGATCTTGCCTTCCACTCTGAGATTTCAAGGTCATGCTACCCTCAATTGCTTCTTTCTATCAAAAGAAGAATGGGGAAGTGTGTCTCCGATTTTTCGGGTGGATGGGCCGCTTTCTCTACGGACGAGCTTTCATACTACGTTGAAACATCTGTCAGAAGAATCTATACAATTCTTCCATAATCTTATCCAAATCTGATATGAATATACCGTCGCGAAAAAATGTCGGCAAACAAACATCCCCATCCATAAGGAAGGAAAAGGCCAATCAGTACCATTAAATGACAGATAAATCTCTGTGTACAGCTGGGTCCGTAAATGTTAAGGCATCGAAAAACTTTGTTTTACATTAGCGAGGCGGGAGAGCTCGAATTTATTCGTTGGCGACTTTCTAAAAAACAGCCATCCCTCGTTCTTGCAATAGAGAGGTGTGAAATGAAAAAAAAAAAAATTAAGACTGGCTTCAAACATTGATGTTAGAATCAGATTTCCAACGTTAAGAATTTCAAGGAAATATTATGCGTCACCTGTTTTGGCCTTGTTTTTCACCCCTTTCTCCAAATCAGCGAGTGAAACAGCAGCTGTCATTGCGCGGGAATACATGTGGTCACCCAGTCAATATTTACGTCTTAGGCCCATGAGGTTTCGATAATTTACTGAACCTCAATAAAAACATTAACAGCGTCGATGTAGCGAATATGTCCATCTTCATGTACGATGCGATCTGTTTCACAGGTGGTCCGGTCGTTGATCTGTAACAATGCGTGCTACCGACGTCTTAATTAGAAAAGGAGCTAATTTTCTCCGAAAATCAATTGGCGGGGTCTTACGTAGAATCGTGTCAAGTACTAGTACGAGTACTAGTACTCGCTTCGGCCCGCGCGGTGCTCTGATAACCACGTGGCGAAACAAATTTTGAAAGATATTACTCTTAGAAATATTGCTATTTTTTCTCTGTAATTAAGTTCGCTGTTTTTGAAGGGAAAAAATGGCTACGGTGTCTTATAGGGGATCACATTTGAAAATCACACTGTTAGATCTTTAATTTATGCGAAAGAGAGGTTAATATTATTTTATTTGAGTTTGGGTGCTAAATTTGAATTATTTTAGGCGCTTTGAATTAACAGAGTTTTTGAGTCTATGAGAAACCACTTTATGATCTGGTTCCTACAGTCAAGAGGCTTCCTAACTCCAATCCAATGTGAATTCAGAAAGAGACGATCAACCCATGACCTTGTTAGTCACATCAACAACATCGATGTGTATATTACACTCGTAGGGTTTTAAGACGCAACTTTCCCTGCTCGTCAAATCTTTTATTCAACATTTCATGTAATAATAGGGCCACAAGGTATCCCGCAGTCACCCTTTGGAAAACGGTGTTCCTCAGTGATTAATACTGTTCCACTGCCATCGCCAATAATACCAACCCATCAGTTATACGTGAACCAGTCAAAGCATCGCTATTTTTTGTTCGTTCAGAATTGTGAATGCCAGCCAATAAGTCGATTTAAAGAGTTTGCAACAATGGAGCGAGCCCATGGGTTTAGAATTATCTGTTGTAAACCAGTCATTACGTGCTCAAAAGAATTGTTCTTCAACTTGTGCTGCCTTTTTGATTCGCGCCTCCTATGTGTTTATTCGGGTACTGAATACGAATCTGAAATTTATCAAAATAATCCTGTGGAAATTTACTTACAAAATTTTTTTTTCTCAGTTTTTGCATACATCCAAGAAGTATCGGGTTAAGCTAAATTCATCTTTACCAAAATATTGTACATAAAAATTCCAACAATTCTGACACATTTAAAACTTTTTTCGCGTGTTTAGGCTTAACTGCTATTTGAAGTTTGATACATGTTTGTGCAATTTTAAATCGACTTCCTGTTGAAAAGGCTATTCAGAAACCTACATTCATTACATGATGAAAGGAGATGTTCTAATTGAAATTTTGTACTTTTTCACGTTACTACTGTCTGACCGTCCGTCTGGCGTTCGTTTGCCTCCGCCCTCTGCCATTTGTCCGTTTGTCTGTCTGTGTGTCCGTCCGTCTGGCCGGCCTCTTCCGGCTGTCTGGGCGTGCGGCTGTCATTCTGGCTGGCTGTCCGTTTATGTGTCCGTACGTATGTTCATTTGTTTATTACGTACGTGTGTTCATTTGTTTATTACGTACGTGTGTTCATTTGTTTGTTACGTACATGCGTTCATTTTTTTCTGTACGTCTGTCTGTCTGTCTGCCTTTTTTATCAAACAGTAAAAATATACATTGCCAAAATGAAATAAGTTTGGTAACATATTATGTAATTTCTGTAACTATTATCGAAAAATGTAAAAAAAAAAAATGTTAGCTCACTTATGATTTTGTTGGTGGTGGAATTTGGTTACCATGGAAAAAAGTGTTCTTACACAATGTGTTTGTTTTAACCAGGTGAAATATAGCAACTTAGCAGCTATATAAGTTCATG
Organism: Teleogryllus oceanicus; assembly: GCA_964035755.1. Classification (NCBI taxonomy): domain Eukaryota; kingdom Metazoa; phylum Arthropoda; class Insecta; order Orthoptera; family Gryllidae; genus Teleogryllus; species Teleogryllus oceanicus. Next base: position 33,441,617 of record CAXIVR010000011.1, on the reverse strand, counting down.
TTTTGGAGATTAATTTTAGTGAATGAAGTGCATCATTAGTGGAATCATGAAAAAATAACATAGTATGATATAATTGTCGCCGTGCTTTACTACTCAGTGATTGTATTTCAGTTAGTACTGTAGTGATTGTATTTCAAGTCCGACCCGATATTAGGAAGTAACCCATTACTTTTTTCCAGTAATTTTGAATTGTTTATGGATAGGTAAATGGGAAATAAAATTCTTCAGAGATATATAAGGATGAGTAAACTGCACATAAAAACAAGATTCTTCAGGCGGGAAGTTGCAGTCAATTAAAGACGACGTCCGTGTAGCATAGCTTTATGTGGCGATCAGTTGCTTGAAACGTGGGGAGGCATAGTTTGGTGCCATCCCGCTGGGATCGGTCATGGTTGCGCTGGCTGGTTTGGCCGCTAGCCGGCGAAGGCGCTTTAACAACTTAATGTAATTTAGTTTGTTGCGCGACACAGCGTGATAAAAGTTAAAATTTAATGTGTGCTGTTACTAGCCAGGCTATCAGGTGTGTCAGATTGTAAATATATGTATAGTTGCGTTAACAATTAACAAGTCTTCGAGATTAAATACTGCGATAAGAAACGATGTATATTGGGGCTTTCTTTTTTCCATGTAGTAAATACGGTCGGCTCCGGTTATAGTGAATTTCTGTGGTCTCACATTTTTGGTTCACTATACCAGAGATTCACAGGATATATCCTATGATGTCAAAATTCAATGGAATATCTCCACAATTATTTTATTATTAAAATAGAAATGCAGCAAAATATATTAACTGCACGAACTCAAAATTTAAATGTTTTTGTGTTTAAAAAATCATTTTTTTCAATTGTTTGCTGCGTACATATTTCATTAGCAATTTCTCGAGTTACTTCTTCAGAGTTCGTGCTCGCTCCACACTTGATTCTACATTGTCCACTGTGTCTACCGGCCGGTTTCACCAAATATTTTTTTAATATGATTTAGTAAAGTCTTCCTTCATTTTAAGACGTGTTTTAAGTCGTGCTTTGTTGTTCGTCTTTTCACCACCCTTTTCACCTAAAGCAATTCTTAGTGAAGTATAACTTAAATGCATCTGAGAGTTGGTTGGCAATGCTGGATCTTGGTGAACCAGCCACCGACCTTGTTTTCGTTCTTCTTTGCGTGCAAAGAAATTATTTTTATTGATTTTTCGTAATGGGGGAAAGGAGAGAGGATTGCGAAATTTTCTTCGTCGGAGAAAGAAGTGCTCATGTATGAGAAAGTACATTTCAACTACAGAAAATAGTTACAAATGGTACAAGCAACCGACAAAAAATGAAGTGTAGGATAACATTTAACACAATTCTAAAGCAACGAACTACAAGATAAAATATAAAAAACAAATAAAGTTTCGGATATGATTAATATTAGGTGAGAAAAGGAAATGCAATGAAAATTACTGAAATTAAAACTTTGAAAATGAGAATAGCTACGGGATCATAACCTACAAAACACTAGTTAAACAAAATTGTTATTTGCAGAGCAGTTATTAAAAATAAGTATGTACATAATTATTGAAATGGGCCTTTCGTTAATAATTGATTAAAATATAAACTTGGAAATTCCAATCGGTCTTCAAGTAGCTCCTAAACATACTGTGTTGTCATCTTTAATTGGCGCAATCGGGTGCCAAAACCTGCTTCATCGAACTCTTCAAAATATTCGGACCGTTCCCGTATTCACCTCGGCCTACGAGAATGCTTCTCAAAGCTCTCATTTTCACAATTGTCGCAGCAGTTGTGGAATCACAATCAAACGTAATACTCCACGATACGCTCGCTATTTGGCTGCTTTTCTGCCGTAAAGCGTGACTTAACATACATAAGTGCAGCAGAGAAGTGTGCTTAAATTTAAGTCGAACTTATCGTTCAAGTTCGTCGTAAAAGGTATGGTGAAACGGAAACGTATCCTAAGTCTACCTCAAAATTCTTAAGAACTTAAAATTTCAAATAATGTTGGTGAAACCGGCCGTGTCGTAGTGCAGTCTTTACTCCCTTCATTGCGTGTTCACTGCAGCGCTTCTGACCGGGAGGTCCTAGGTTCGAGTCCTGACGGCGGCAGGATTTTCGACACTTGCTTTTCAACTCGGTCGAATTCAGTCGCTGTCTGGAGGATAATTCTAGTGGCCGGCTGCTCTGACAGTTTTCCGTGGTTTCTCCGATCAACACCAGGCAAATGCCAAAGCAGAACCCTACAAAACGGACCACGGACCGCGCGCGATCTGTCATTCCTCTTCCTTGTCCTATCCTCTCCCCTTACACACACACACTTACACTAACATGCACTACACTACCGCATATTCCGGGACACCGGTCGGGAGCTTAGAGCTTGTCCCGGCTGGGGCGGTGCCCCGCTGGTGGGAGAGTCCTGGTTAGGGGGAAACCCCGCTAGCCGGCGGTAGGTCGGCGCCGGATCTCGCCATCCAGCGAGGAAAGATCACCACCATCTCCAGAGAAAAACATGCACTACACTAACGGGACTAATGGCCGAAGCAGTTGACGCGCCCGGAAACACGAAAAAATCAATCAATCAATTCATTGCGTGTTGCACTGTAGGAAGTCCCTCTCTTCAAAGGCTCTTTTACTCGCCTAATAACATACAATATCATTTCGGTAGCGGGATGGCGCAAGCGGCTAATGAAACTGATCGCTTTTCCGTGCGGCACCGCGAGTATCGCGAGGTTGTGGGGCTGTGGCAGTCACGCGCTTCCTGTCGCCTACGTAGAACACAACGAACTTTGTCCCGCGTAAATAACATCAAGCTTTAAACTGAAGTAAACAATTGCGTGTCGCCGCCGCCACTTGTAGCCCACGCAGGACACGGCCTTTTTGTAGCAGTGCAACTGAGTGGCAAGAAGTCATCAGTTCGGTCCCCATTCCGGGCCGCTACCCTCACCCTTATTCGACGATGACCTTTGGCCGATATTTTTTCAAGCTTTGTGATGTTGGAATTTGTGGCACGGAGGCGATATATTCTTTTCTAGGAGGGACTTAATTTCCAGGTCGTAGAATTACATATAATCGAGGTTCACTATAACAGAGGGTTCACTTTATCCGAGTTCACTGTAATCGGAGTCGAGTGTATGAAGCACTTTTCTTCAGCTCTTCATTTATTTTGACGTGATCGCATGGGTTCAGCTAGTATATTTGAATATGTCCTACGCCTCCAGTACTAAAGCCAGAGATTTCTTCCGCAGTACAATTTTCCCATCATTGAATGGAATTTTGCAGAATCCGATTCACCCACAAAAATATAAAAATTAAGAAATTGCGCTCTATACAGCTGAACGCTTTTCTTTTGATTTTTCGTAATACATCCAAACGATGTTTAGGTTGTGCTGATTTTTGAAGGCAGGAAAGCTGAGCCACATATTACTGTTCTTGCATTCATAATTACAGATAATGACCAATGATAGATATTAGTGATTAAATTATGAAAAACCTAATGTGAATTGAGTTAAATATATATCCCACACATCTCATTTTTGGCATTCCCTCTTGCTGCTCGAAATTTTAAGATAAAAATGTCCAAACTTTCTAAGCCAGTTTTCAACCCTATTGATTCTGTGCCTGGTACGTTTTCATCCAACTTCATTAAATTGTAGATCTTTAAATGATGCAGAGCACTTTGTTTTTAAAATCTGAGTAACTTGAGTAATGCCACAAAGAGGATAAAAAGTTGCAGGATGCCACACATGACCACTAGTTTTTCAAATGCTCTACCCCCACTTGGTATTTTATTCAACATTGTATGGGGTGGGGAAGTAATTCTGGAGCTCAAGAGAACGTGTACCGATTATACTTCTCCCCCATACGTCATATAGTTTCGAAAATACATGAAATTAAGTTTATCTTCTCTGGGGAATAGACACGAGAAAGTCAAACTGAAGGTAGGGATCGTGGGCCTATGCTCTCGTGAATTCGAATGGGCGTGGTGCGGGTCGTTGATTGGTTGCCTTGGTGACGTGTGCATGTGGTTGTTTGGGGAGAATACGTCTGCCCGTTGCAGCCGGTGTGCTTGTGAGAGTAGTTAGTGCGACGAAGGAAGTGTATGAACTGACGGCTCTTGCTAATGGGACAGTTATTCTGAATTTCCTTTACTTGGCGTGGAAGTGGAGACTATATCGCAGTGGGCTTTAAGCGAATACTTAACCCAATCCAGAGTGTGTTTTTGCCGTCCTTTTACATATACATATTTTGGTAATATTTTATTACCCATCATTATACAAGTGTTACTTTGCGACACTTTGTGGGTTTTTATGTAAGGAACTAACATTATTTATGGAGAAATGTACAACATATATGACCGTAATAAATGTGGAAAATAATTAACAGTGACATTTTTCACCATTTCTTTTCCAGTTTTGAAATGCCTTCGGTTATCAGCGGACCCTATCACGTTGAAATTGAAAAGAGGTAAGCCTTCTGTTCTTTAATAATTAGCATAGCGATATTATAGTTTGTGCATGTGTGAATTGTTTTCGTATCTCTTCTTTGAAAAGAAAAATGATTTTCAAGATCTGAAATACATTTACTTATGTAAACAAGTGCCAATGATTTCGAGCTAGGGCACTATTTCTTATAAGTACGAATGTGCAAAACATAGAAGTAACAGTGTAGATGACAATTGGAAAGATATCAAAATATTTTTAGCTGTCAATTTTTACTTTCTCTTACATGTACGTAGATACGGGATATATAGAGTTGATGCTATGGAAATGAGTAAATGCTAGAGTAATGCTATGGAAAATCGATTTCGATATTTCATCGGAAATACAGGATTTGGGAGCCTCTGACTGAAAAAGTGTTTTGTTTTTTTTCCCTCCAAAACGTCCGCCCGTGTGTCCATCCTGTTAACGGCATTAATGCCTAACCCATTCTTAGATTTTTTTTCAAAATGAGTATTCCCCAGTCAATCTGGCTCGACTCGAAACTGCGATTTTGAAAAATATTCTTTAAAGTCCATTGTATAAGATGACATAATTGCCAGTTTGCCGTTTGTTTTCTCTTGAATATTAAACACAAATGTAATATTGTTTACATATTGTTAATGTCGTTAATATTTACATTACCAACCATTTGTATACTTTATATTTTTATACTTGGAAATCACCAATTTAGAGTGGAGGAAATTTTCTTATTGTTTCAAGTGTTTACACTTGAATTATTATTGAATTACACTTAAATTTAAAATAATATTTTACTTACATCACGTAGTCAAATAGCTATTAGGTTACTATTTTCGTTATTTTAGAAATTCTTTTAAATAGTTTCGATCCAGATCTATCATCCATGTCAACATGAAGGCTCAGTCGGCTACCATTTCCTCATTTCAAATCTTATCTTTAGCCAAGTACGCCTGCACAGGCGGATAGACGAGAGAACTGCAAGATTAATTTATATTCTCTCTCAGCTTGTCTTTGAATTTTAGTTGCGAAATTTGAGAGAATGGTGTTTTAAAAAAGTGCAAATATCTTCTACTTTTATGGAAGTTCTTGGAAGGCATAGTATGCACTTGAATATTATTACACGTTTTTTTTTCAATTTACTCCCAAAGTTATCTAAGAAAGAAATAGATGATCATTATTCACCATCTTCTATAATTTGTCAGGGAATGAACAGTTCTTTAGTCTATGAATACACTTGTGACCAACAGTAGTGTTTTTCTTAATTTTCTTTAGAAGAAATTACTTACTGTATTAACTCTCAAAATTCCTATCACATTTTCTAAATCAAAGGTCACTACAATTGTGTGTTCTTACGATCATCCTCTCTTTCTTCTCTGCTGTTTTGCTTGTCCTCGTTCACTATATTTTAATTTCTAAACGTTATAAATATTATATTCCAACGCATTCATTCTGTATTCCGCACAGGTACATCTACCCGCTTTTGGCTGAAAGAAATTCAAATTTAATTCTTCATTAAATATTTTCCGATACACAGATAATTTTACAAATTGACATCTTTCATTTACACAACTTTCCTTGTAGAAGTCGTATATTCTTCGCAATAAACTTAAAGTCAAGGTACTCCTTGCTAGTACTAACCGTACATAGTGACTCTGGATGAGGGAAACATTTCTAAACCACACCCTCATTCTGCCTTTCATCCTACCCTCACTTTGGCTTTCACGTATTTTGCCTTTGAGTCCCTACTTCGACCGTCTAATTTTCGTGTTCTTGTTGCTTAAACGTTGAAAAAATGCGCATTATGGATCATCTTCTGAATTATAGCAAGTGTGTTGAGGTAAAACTTCTTACATGTAATAATTAATGTATTTGTAGCATAGAACTTGTTGACTAAAGTTTTTTTCTTTCGAGGGTTTAGAGTCGGTCGATTTTTACCGATCTGATGTGTCTGGCCTTTTCAAAACGATCTTTCAATTTATAAAATGAAATAAACTTTGTTGCTCTTCTGTAGTAGCTTTTCCTGGGCAGTTTGTATCGACAAAAATGTCAACAATTTACAAGTTCTTTACATACAGTGACCTCATCCTATAATATGTGCGATCTAAGCTACTTTGAATATTCTTCGATACTTGAACTTTTCCCAATCCCTTTCATTTATGTGTGTGTGAGTGTGAGTGTGTGTGTGTGTGTGTGAGAGAGAGAGAGTGTGGAGAGGGGAGTGTGTGGAGAGAGGTGTGTGTGTGGAGAGAGAGTGTGTGTGAGAGAGAGAGTGTGTGTGTGTGAGAGAGAGTGTGTGTGGGGTGAGAGGAGTGTGTGTGTGTGTGAGAGGTGTGTGTGTGTGTGGAGAGAGAGTGTGTGTGTGAGAGAGGAGAGAGTGTGTGTGTGTGAGAGAGAGTGTGGGGTGTGAGAGAGAGAGGTGTGTGTGAGAGAGAGTGTGTGTGTGGAGAGAGGTGTGTGTGTGAGAGAGAGTGTGTGTGTGGAGAAGGATGTGGTGTGTGTGAGTGTATGTGAGTGTGTGTGTGTGTGGTGTGTGTGGGAGAGAGAGAGAGAGAGAGAGAGAGAGAGAGAGAGAGATTGTGTGCGTGTTTGGTCTTTCTTTGATGGGAGATTTATCACTTTCTGACTTTGAACTTTAATATGGGTATAGCTTAATAACTCCCTCTTCATCACTGCAAATAGAATCAAATATCTCAGGATGATCAGGATTTTGAAAATGCTAAAACAATAATTAATACAAAAAAGGGAATTAATGTATAGGTGGTTGAAATGTGCAACTGATTCTAGATAAAAAAATATACTTTCTTCTGATTAAAAATGTCATTTCTAATATAAAACAAAAAACTTGCAATGGAATTAACTATACATTTATTATCCGAATGGAAATAAAATAATTGTTAGATTGTAAACTTATATTGTTAGATTGGATTTATAGTCCACCATTGATACAATAGATCATGTGAAATGCGAGTAGTTAATGTCGCGTAACGTATAATATAGCAAGACATTTTTTCAGGCATCGGAAGGCATTCCCCAAAGCTTAGTTCGGGCAAACTAGTTTAAAGGCTTCCTGGATACTAATTACAACTGATGTAGAGTAAATAGTATGAAATTTCTAAACAAAATTGCATTATATTTTGCATTAACACATTTCCTGGATGTTCGTCTTGAGTACTGCTTGTCGCATCCAGGACCACAGTTCTCAAATATACCATCTTTAATTTCACTTTCACTCAACATTGATCTTTAATTTGCTCTTCAAAAGATCTTTTAACACCTGGATACTGTGCGAGAATTGTGTAAGTAGGGTAGCCAACAAAACCTACCGAAAACATGCAAACATATTTGGTTTGCATGGTGAAGCAGATAGAACCTTTTTTTCCACTTGAATATACCTTTTTTCACTTCAACTTGAATATACCTTTTGCAGATAGTACTATTTTCCTTTCTCTATATCACAGAAACTAAGTTACGTAAATTAATGTAACTGAGAGGTTTTGTATATTTCATTGCTACCATTATAAACTTTGCAAAAAGGCATTTTGGGAAAAAATGTTAGATAGAAACTTCTTACTTTAAGGTCACGAAGAGTATATACGAAATAATATATATAGTATACAGAAAGTTATGTAATGTTGCGGAAAATCTTTTGCGAGATTTCGACAGAAATACTCGTTCTGGGGTCCCCTGATACCGAAAAAGAGTTTTAATTTCAAAACGTCCGTCCGTCAGTAAACAACATTTGTGCCTAAACCATTCGTAGGATGTTTCCAATACAAATAGTTCTTTCAGTAACCTCGTGTAAATTTTTCTGAAAAATTTGTGTTGTTTTCGAGTGATTCAGAGTGAAATATAAACAGTATTTTTTAAAAATATTAAAATCTTGATTTTCTCAAAAATGGCGTTAATTTTTTTCATTAAACAATTCGATGGGGTAACGAGAACAGAGGATGTAAGCGGATGTAATGTAACAGAGATGATCTTTGTTGTTGTTTTTTTTTCCAAAATGACAGAAATTAATTTTTTGACGTCTCTCTCTCTCATTGTTTATATTTACAATGCGGCATTTTTTAATGCTTTATTGCTTTAGTGAGTACAAGTGCTTCAAATGTTGTCTTACAAAGTTCTCGAAAATTCATTTCTTTTCTGTGAAAATGAGCTCGAAAACCCGCATTTTCAGAAACGCTCAAACGTGATTTTCTCGGAAACTGCTCCATTTTATTTTATTTTATTTTATTTTAATTGAATTCTTTCCATTTCTTCTTTAACTATTAGACAAGGAACGCTTAAAATAATGGTGTATAGGTATCATTTTCGTTGATCTCTCCGAGTTTTAGAAAATTGCGTGTTGGAAATACTGGATTGAAACGGTTACTTTTTGAAGCGTCGACCCGAGTTCGAATTGTTCCAGCCTTTCTGTAGCGTAGAGGAAAAGCTCACGATGAATTAATTCGGAGGACCTGAGTTTGATTCTCGGTGCATAAACATGTTTTTGCGAGTTGAAAACACAGTATAATAATGCGGGGCAGTTAGAATAAATCGAGAAATTATGTGCTGTTGTAACACCACTAGTTTCAAATATTTCTCACGTCAGTATTTATATTAAGCGCATTTCCTATACATGATGACATTGACGAGTAAAATTTCTTCAAATAATTTCCAATAAAGTTTCTCGAGAGCTTAACAGCTTTGCGTGAGAATAAGCTTCAAAATGCGCGATTTCAGAAACGCTCAAACGATATTTTCTCAAGAACGGCTCGAAATTTTTCAAAGAAAATTTGCAAATAGAAAAAAGTTCGGGCTAAATCGAACATTCGAAAAGAGAGACCAGACTAATCAAAGAAAACAACTAGTACTAGAAAGTCTCTGCTATGCTGTAGTACCACTAGTTCATTCTACAAGTCGTTCGTTCTTGGGGCGTTTGGTGGGTTGTGGATGGAAAAAGATGTTACCGCTGTTGTAGAATGTTCGACGGGTTGCATTCAACCTCATGCTACACACAGCGATGTGTATCAACTGAGCAAGCAAAGCTTTTTGCATTTTATGCACAACAATTTTCGTAGTAGTATTTGTTTCCTTGGAGCCGCTTTTTTTTACCGCGGCGCGCCCTAACATTACACACTGAGCATCAATATCAAGTGGTAAACCAGAAGTTGCTAACAAAAATTCCGTTAAAAATTGAGTAGGATGCATAGGTAATGGTTAAGTGAACGTTGTATGCGGCGTGTCACCGGTGGTGCGCACAGCCTTTTGCCATACGTGAGGGCGACCCCTTCGGAAGGGCGCGTCGTGGATGGGACTACAAATCTCAACACGAAGGAACGACCAGTGGACGTGCAGATAGTTCGCTATGCACTATGGGGTACAACTCCCCCTTCGCTTCATTTGCGACCTTCTTCATTTTGCGGTATCAGATAACATTACACGGGAGAGACACGTAACGACTTTTTCACTTGAAGGAAACGAAAATGAAAATTCCTGTTTGAAGTTTGTAAGTCATTATGAATCCAGTTAATTTAACAATGAACCTTATTATAACGGCTGGAAATTCCGTGATAGTTGAATTCTTGTGTTCCGCCGTAAAGCGTTGATTTCTCTCTCGTTCTCGCGCGGATGATGGAAATGCGTCCAGTGAAAGGCGCGTGTGGGCAGCTCTGGCGATGCGTGTGAACGCGCGACTTGTTTGAATGATTTGCGAAGTGGGGCGCCTTGCCCTGCACTCCAACCGCCGCGGCGCCAAGCGTCAGTTCACGCGAAGCAGACGGCACTCGAGTAAATTGCGATTTTTCTGTTAATTCGTCCGTAATGTACTTTTGAATCGTGTGTTCACAATAAAACTACATATTAATGATTGGAAAATAGTATTAATATATCCTTCACTAATATCTTAAATGAAGATCATTCAAACTTAAAAGTATAACAATCTCACGCCATGATTCATTTAATTTGATCCTAATTGCAATGATTTAGTCGTTCAACTTATTGATGAAGAGAATAAACTCCCTGCATTGATAAAATTGTCCGAGAAAAAATTTAGAAAGCGCATTTTTACGCGAATAGGTTCATCATACTAACGTGAAGGTCTTCGAGATATGTGCAAAATTCCTTCAACGAATTTGTGACATGTACACGTAGCATAACGTTGGTTTTCGAATAAATTACAAAACTTAACATTCACACTTGGTATCAATACACAGGCATTTAATTCGCCTTTAATATAGAATTTACGCAGAGTTGCCTGTTATAAAAATCAAACGGCCAAAACAAAAGCCAAGGCATAACTGGAAACAAGTTTGTTTATATATATATATATATATATATATATATATATATATATATAAATAAATAATACGAGAAAGATGTATGTAAAGATATCTCAATTTTCACTCGCTACAGAAGTCAGGGTCGGGATAAAAACATTTGAACTAGGCCCGGTGAAGTGTATAACAATTGGTTCAAGAGCTTCATCACGCTCACATTGTTTGCAAGTCTTCTTCCCTGTGAATCTTGTGTCTTTCGATCATTGATTGATTGATTGATTTTTTCGTGTTTCCGGGCCCGTCAACTGCTTTGGTCATTAGTTCCGTTAGTGTAGTTCATGTTTTTCTTCGCGGGAGATGGCAGTGATCTTCCCCCGCCGGATGGCGATATCCGGCGCCGACCTACCGTCGGCTAGTGGGGTTTCCCCCTAACTAGGACTCTCCCACCAGCGGGGCACCGCCCCAGCCGGGACAAGCTCTAATCTCCCGACCGGTCACCGGGAACATGTAGTGTAGTGCATGTTAGTGTAAGTGTATGTGTAAGGGGAGAGGATAGGACAAGGAATAGGAAGGACAGATCGCGCGCGGTCCGTGGCCCGTTTGGTAGGGTACTGCTCCGGCATTCGCCTGGTGTTGATCGGAGAAACCACGGAAAACTACCGATCAGAGCAGTCGGCCGCTAGAATTCTTTCGATCATCATCTTGTAGTGTATCTGCTCGAAACCTTCGTGTGACATCTCTCCTACCTGTGCCAGCAGAAGGTGATAATGGTGATGCATAGGTCATCGGAAGCGACCGCTGATCTGCCGTCTCCTCTCGCGGTGAAGTCGCAGGGCGAGCGATGAAGCGGATGTGGTGGGGCAAATGGCTCCGAGGCTTGCGTTTTCAACATTGGATAATGTTTCAACTCTAGTAATAAAAATGAAGTATAATTTTGAATTATAGTGCGATTTTTCTAACCTTGCGTGTGACAGGTATCAGCTGTTGAGGGTTTCATCCAATAGGGAGCTTGAATGTCACCATAGTGACAGTTTTATTTGGCTTTTGTTGTGACATTAAGCTCCCAATTGGATAAAACCGACAACAGCTGATATCTGCCAGACGCACGGTCAGAAAAATCGCACTATAGTTGCCACTCTCTTATACATAGTCGCAATTACAGGATCACTTTTGTTGTTCATTACTCCTATTCACATTTATTCGCAGGTGTCGGTATCTAGAGAAGACCTCTAAGATTGAAGTCACTGTAATAGAACGATCATGAAAGACTGCAACAATCTCTGCTGTACAGACTGACGAACAGGCTCACGAGAGATAACATAAAGTTTTGTGGGTAATCTACAAAACTCTAAAAGGTGTTTGTAACGTGAAAAGTCGGGTTATGAAAAATGAGAATAGTGGTTGTCTGATTTATTCCACTCAACAGTTGCGCATCTTCAGGAAATTCTTAGTGCTGGATCACTCACCGTATCTTGTTTTCCATTTTCTAAATCATCAGAGTAGCAGGGATCTCCTTTTCCTCTTTCCAGACAGCGACCCGTTCTTTTTTTAATGGCATTGTCAGCTGGTCCTGATTCTTAAGTAAGAGATATTCTGGTTGTCGCAGTGAACATTGGAGGATCCAAAAACGTTATTGGAGAGAAATTTACATCATTGATCTTTTCTGTTTTTGAACTACCACATTGCAGAATAACCCTGAGTAAATCGAACGTTTTCAATAACTGAGATAGTCAAATCTAAACGCTACTTTCTATCTCAACTAATTCTCTCAATGAACTATCTCAACTAAATCTCACCTTTTTATATCAACTAATTAGTACTTTCGTCGTTGAAAACCTGATGTGATCGCACTCGTGTCTTCAAGCACTCCTGATTTTTGGCGTCGCGCTTTTCGCGTCCAGCGTGACACACGAGAGGCCAACACAATACATTTCACTTTCAGTTGCGAGGGAATCCCAGAAAGCTTACTGAACCACGCCCACGAAACGTTTTGAGGATTGTAGAAGAGTTTAATCCATTTTTATCAGAAACTATGTAGGGCTGTTATTCTCCAGGCTCAGGGCGAGGCAACCGGGGAGCATGTGCAGGACATTGGATTTTTCGAGATCTACCGCCACGTTCTTTGCCATTCATTTTGATTTTTCCTCAAAAACAGTTAAATCCTCGGAAAAAATATAGCATCACATTATTATTTGCAACTTATTGCATTCTATCAATTTTATTTCTATGCTTAGATGGTATATGCATGATCTTTATCACTGACCCTCCTGGAATACTAGCTTCCAATAATAACGTGACTTATTTGCAGTAATTAGAACAATCGTGTAGAAAAAAATTAAGTAGTATCAATTTATTCTGGAAATATAATAATGAAACATTATGTATCTATTTTTTATAAACCAATTTTGTAGTAAAAATAAGATGGGATTGAAATGTCACAATGATTATTACAATTAAGATAAACATATATCTTTTTTTTATTGTCCGCTGCGAACAACATAATGAAGTTACATAAACATCACAAAGAATAATGTTGTATCTCCCTATTATACTACTAATATTTTCTTTAGTTCACTCTGCGACTACATTCATGGTGCTTATGCGAAACTCTGACACTTCCGAAACTCTGTAATGAGCACATCGCGGAATCTGCCGATATCTACCAATTTTCCTTGTGCCTTGAGCGAGACCCTTTTTTATCAACCGTATATAATAGGCAAATGATTAAATACTCGCTCTACGAGTTTCAAAGAAACGGGTAAAGGGAGATTTTAAGAATTGCTAAAAATCAAAAGTTACCAAACGCTGAAAAAATGAGTAATTGTAAGTTTGACGGTGGGTGCAGTACATTTTTGAAGGGTTTCAGACTGCGATAAAATGCGAAATGATCGTGAATCTCTTGTGTAATTGCTAAATTGCATTTTATGGCTTCCTTCGAGTTCGCTCTGTAACTAGGGCTGCGACATCAACAAACACATCGATGTTAGAGAGTAACACAATTCGAGAGTCGTGTTAATTTATAATGGCGTTTTAATTGACAAAACAAAATAAAACGATTAAAAAACATCCTGAAAGCCTGAGCGTTCAGGGTCATCTCAAGAGGTCGGTTTCCTCAGTTCGCTGTGCGGAGAAGGTCATGGGAAGAAAAGGAAGATAAATACAGTTTTATATTACTAAAACAGGGGATGCAAGAACGTTTGCTTCTGTTACAGCATCACTTGTTTGATTTGTGGGGAAAATTAATTGAGATGCGGTGTCGGAAGCATGAATTGCCGCTGCCGCGCCGAGCGATGGGAGAGGAGGGAGTCATCTATTTCGCCAAATTTCACTTAACGGCGCTCCTATTCATCCGATTTAGACGAATAAAACTGCTTTAGATTCAACGAGCACGTCGCCATCGTGCTACAAGCCGTCATTATTTCAATTATTTCCGGAAGTTTAAAAACAATTCGAAATATTTGTTGTTTTTCCTTCACGTTTATTTTTATTTTATTTTACGTCAAAAAAGCAGTTAAAAACTGTGTATGACGTGCTATGGGGAAAAGTGAATTGTGTGCACATTTTCAAAATTCTGTGATCCCTACACTTAAGTCATATACTACTTAAATTTTGGGAAAGGAAAAAAAAAAAAGCTCCCATGTAATAAATTCTATTTTCAAGGATAAAAAGGCAATAAATTTTGGCTCTTCTCCACGTTCATATTAAATACAGGTCAAATGCCAATTATGGATAAAAAATGGGCCATTTGTTCACACGTAATTGCTGCCTCGTGGTGGCGACAATTTGAACTAATATCGGTGTATTTAGTCTTAATACCGCAGTGCAGATAATGCTAGAAAAATTTGACCCTGACTAGAATATCGTTACAGTGTTTCGCTAGTCTAGTTCACCCCACAGTACTGGTGGCATGCAGGTTGAGTTTTTTGCATTTTTCATCGGGTCGTAAATTCCTTAGGTTCCGTAACGTCGAGGCTTGCGTCGGGCGGGGCAGGATGGGGCACGTGTGGGGAACGGCCAAGGAAGAGGCAGAGGAACGAATACATGGCAGTGGTACCTATTGTCCCTGCGTTTTCTTGATCTTCGAAATCCCTGCCACTGCTATATTACCGTGCATTGTTGAATTATGAACGAAGGTAGGGACATAGCGTAAAGAATTTTACCTCTTTAGTCTATGGTAGGGATGATCGTGATTTGCAATATTTGATAACAAGAAATATTTGCTCTAGTGTAATGTATATTATTCATTTACAATGTGCGCAGAATTCGAAAGAAAACTATGATGCTTCCGGCCTTTTGAGAGGTGTGTATGATTTCAAATAAAAGAAATTAAAGGCATTGTCTTGGTCAACATTATTTAATGTAAGAGCAGCAATCGATGGTTTAGCATCGATTGCAAGCATCGTCAGTTACCTGATGCGAAACAAAATGTTTTTTAAAAAAACATTCAGCTTTGTTCAGTCATAGAAAGGTAAATGGAAGTCAAGAAAGTATGTAGTTTTGAAATAAGAGATATTAACGAAGAAAATAAGAGAAATGAATAAATGAAAGAAAGAAAAGGCAGGGTGGCATCTTACTGTAACACATGGGAAAGCGGAAAAACTCGGGGAATTTCATTGCTCTGGAAAAGTCGGGGGAAAATTCAGGAAATTTCTAGACGAATGCTCAAGAACAAAAAGTCGTGGAAAATTTTGAGAATGTGATATTGTATTTCTTAAAAAAATAGTTTAGCAAAAAAATACACTCAAATTTTATTTGTTGAGAAAATTTAAAATAATATACTTTATCACGGTGAAACAGAGCTGACAAATAAGTATGAAGCTTGCTTTAATGGATTTTTTAAAGTGTGAAATAATCTACAAATATGCTCAGTGAAAAATATTTTTAAAAATAACTCCAAAACCGAGACAAGTTCGGGAAATTTGTTCCAGGAAATGGAGTGGTCTCTCTGAAGGGACCTGGTTTATCATTTTATTGAGTGTATCATGTAAATGAGTGAGTTTTTCTGGTTTCATATTGGTCTTCTATTTCGAGGATATTGTTTTGTATTTCGAGGTTATTGTGTGTCCTGTTTGAAGTAAATGATTGGAAAAGTGAGATTTATAGGTGTATTTCCAAACGTGTAAGTGTTCATTAATTATCTTGTTAAACGTTCTACCGAACAGCAGGTAAGAAACTGCTTAACTTGCATTTCATGTTATTTCACACTAAATTTTTTGTTTTCATTTTTCTTATAATTCTTGCAGAGATTCATAAAATTGCCATTGGTTTAAAAATGATTTATCATTCCGACCCCTTTTTCTTTCTTTCATTTGTTATGTTAAATTCTCTTATTTTAAAATTATATATTTATTAAACTTCCATTTATCTATTAGTTCATAACTGAATTATTTTTTTTTAATCTCTTATGTTTTGTATCAAGGTATCTGGCCGAGAATGGCCAAGTCATTGCAAGCTGCTCTTACGTTGGCAAAGGCAGCGCCTCTAATTCTTTTATTTGGAAACCGCCAACAACATGTCTCGTCAAACCAATACGTGTAAGGTTTCGTTAAATACCCTGGAACTCGCGAAAAATATAAAACACTAAAACAGTTTCGATTTTGGATGAAAAATACAAATATTTTATTGTTATTCCGTCTATTCTCGTACGACTTGTATCGACTAAAGCTTCATACTCAGGCCATCATTGCTTACGACAGCAAGACTCCAAGTAAGAAGCCCCGACTCTGAAATATTTGCTATCCACGTTTTGCGATATGGAACAGGAACTTTTTTTATAATCTTGGTAAGAAATAAACGGTTATATTGTGTTTCCGTTGTTTAATTCATTACAGTGTGAATATTTAATTCATTACAGTATTATATGAGAGTATTTTATGTTGGTCTTGGGTAGCGGGACCGGTAGCGGTAGCTCAGTGCATCAACTGATGTCACTGCAGCGCCTCTAACCGGGAGGTTCTAGGTTCCCACTCCCGACGGCGGCAGGATTTTTGACACTAGCTTTCCAGCTAGGTTGAATTCAGTCGCTGTCTGGAGGAGAATTCTAGCGGCCGGCTGCTCTGATTGGTAGTTTTCCGTGGTTTCTCCGATCAACACCAAGCGAATGCCGGAGCAGTACCCTACCGAACGGACCACGGACCGCGCGCGAGCTGTCCTTCCTCTTCCTTGTCCTATCCTCTCCCCTTACACACACACTTACACTAACATGCACTACACTACCACACATTCCGGGAGACCGGTCGGGAGCTTAGAGCCTGTCCCGACTGGGGCGGTGCCCCGTTGGTGGAGAGTCCTGGTTCGGGGGAAACCTCACTAGCCGACGGTAGGTCGGCGCCGGATCTCGCCATCCAGCGGGGGAAGATCACCGCCATCTCCCGAGAAAAAGCATGCACTACACTAACGGGACTAAGCCGTTGACGCGACCGGAAACACGAAAAAATCAATCAATCAATTGGGTAGTGGGACGTACAAATTTTTTGAGAAATCACTTTGTGTGGCTATGTTCAGCAGCGTTTTTGCTGCTGCTAGGCCACTACTAGAAACTATTTGCTTTTGGCAATCGGGCTACAGTTTTCACATCATAGAACTGCCGACGAAAAATCCACGCGTTCCACTCCACTCGCATGTAGCAAACTGAGGGGTAGAAATAGAAGAAAACGTTCGCGAGGGTGAATGCCCATCGTGACCAAGAGGAAGAGAAGTCGAGAAAGCCCCGAGTCCTGTACGAGGACGTCGACTCTTCATCGACGGTTGGTTCTTGCGCATTTTGCATCCGTTAAACGATCCAATTAAGCGAGATTCTCAAGCACATTCGTTCTAATTCGTGGTAAAAAGAAGCTCGCTTATTCTGTATACAAGTCTTCAGATAATAGCGTACAGTAGCAAACATTAACGGTATTACAGTGCAAGAAGCAAGTGGCGCATTCTCCGATACACCGCGTATATCACCGGTGTACCTAGTAATTCGAAGTGTATAATAAATATTTTGTAAGTTTGGTGATCCTCTAAAATGTTATTGTGTTTTTGAAAGCTTTAAAACTGAAGCAAAAAATACCTCTGTTTTGCTACAGAGAGCCAGTCAATCTTCCACATCCGCAAGCGCTATGAATTGCGGTAGAGTAAGAAACAGTTCTTAATACTGTTCAGAGAATTCGCTAGCGCAGGCGAAGGAACCGCACGCCAATCACGTTTACCTATGGCTCCTCAGGTTTCACTGGCAGGGAGAGGGAAGGATGCGGGCCTGGACGGTCGGTAGGCACCGGAAAATATTGCTGTGAACAGTCCTTTTCTGGTCGTTCGAAAGTTACGCTTCTGCCAAGTTTTTGTGAAAATGGAGTGTGTTAATGATCCAGAAGTTAGTGGTTTGTGTAATTGTCTTATAGAACAAATATTAAGGACGGAGTTTCATAGTATTGGGATTTCAGAAGAGCTAAAAATGAAAGACAACGGTAGAGGTCGCTTCCATAAAGTGCAGTATACTTGAAATAATGTTCAAGATTCGCCCCTGCAAGAAACAATTATCTTATACCTTCGCTGTATTATATGTTGCTAACGTATGATTTCCAAAAGACACCGATTCGTATTATACCTTCCGAAGCTTGAATTCCGCGTTCGCATAATCCGAAAGTCCACTTGTCATAACGTTTCTTCCCTTCTGCTGGCAAAACAACATGGATACCGTTTGTCGAACGCTCGGGGTTGCAGTAATAAAAAAGCTATTGCGTTAGTGAAACATTCATTTAAGCAAAAACCATTTTCTTTAGAATAACGATATGATTGCCGAAGAGGCAGGGCGTGGGGGAAGTCGGGGAAATCTGGAAAATCCCTCTTCTGTGCGGATCAAGCTCTTCAGGTAACTGGCTGTTGTGTGCATTTGGAGGTACTTTTATCCCTTTCAATGATTTCCTTTTATCGATCACGAAAATAACGTGAGTCGAGTGAAGAATCAACATGATATTTAGTCTTCTCATTAAGATGATACATCATTGTGAAATACACTGTTTTTAACTTTTTTTTTTCTTCGTCTGTATTCGTCAAAATGGCATTTTGGTTGCGAGTCTCTTTTGCGTTATATCTTTTAAACGAATTCATCTAGAAGGCTCTGCTTTTCACTAAATGCTACACTGAGCGCAATGCAAAGCTCTATCTTCTATGACTACGTGACTAATGTTTTGTGTTCTTGTTACTATGACGAGGTGACCGGTTTCATAGAAGAATTAACTTCGACGTGATTTCTGTAAAGTGACACTTTTTAATACAATTGCCTCATTATTTCTCAAACTACTCAAGCTATAATTTTCCATTTTTTGTCGGAGGTCAATTTAATAATAATAATAATAATAATAATAATAATAATAATAATAATAATAAATATACGGTAGTAAAATTATTACTGTAAGTTTCATATCTCAAGAAGAACAGTAAGTTTCATATTTCTGCTTAAAGGTACTGAAAAAAATAATGTAAAAATTTTATTTTTACTTCAAATTTGCTGTAAATTACAAAAACTGTTTAGAAGATGAAAATCTGCTTGTGTTTGTAAAATATTTCCACCAAGTTACTTCTAAAAGTTTTCAGCCGTAGGTTATACTAGTAATTAACGAAACAAGTGTATAAAGAGAGGATAATTACATGAATGGTATGTTCAAGAAAAGTAGCCACGATAGGAGCCAGTTTTCTTATATACCATGAGTGCAATTATACCCCTTTATATACAAGTTACGTAAAATATTTTTTCGTTTTCATTGACGAATAATTCAAATTTTAAGAAATTCAAGCGCATTTTTTCCACCCGAGACATGCATTTCATGACGTATTGCTTCTGAAAAATATATATTTTAGTGGGCCTTGCATTGTTTTTGTTTCCACGACATATTTGCAATTGGAAGGTACTTGACATATTGCGAATAAAATACTACTTAGCATTAGCATACTTTTTAGAACTGGTAAACACAATTGACGTTTACATTTTTTTTTACCTTCGTAATCCTAAAACCAAATGGTTCACATAAAACATTCATGTGAAAAAAAACTAAAAATTACTCACGTGAAATATTTTATGTTGTTCCATAAGTCAGCTAACGTAACATGTACTTCCCCAATTTAGTTTTATTCGTTCGTTTTTATATGCAGTTGTTGTAGGTACGTAATAAATGTGATGCACATTTTTGTTCATGTTTCATGGTCGACTGCTAATACCTTGGCTACGTCTGTGATATAGTTTCTTAATTAAACGATTTCGCTCCTTTTCTGATTGGTACATGTGAATTTTTAATTGCACGCGTGCTATTAACATAGAGATAATCAACGATTTTTGACGGAATTAATGAGCTTATTTAGTTAACTAAACGAAAAAATTGTTTCTGAGATAATGGGTCAAATGCACAGCTAAATTAATAGGCGAAAGATAAGGATTTATTTAAGTCAAGGACACGAGCGAATTCTTTTTTGTAATATTTTTTCAGACTACACTAACAACTTTAAATAATCTATACCAACTTAAAAGGCTGAGAATTATTTGGTGTACCGACATTCAAGGTCTTAAGAAGTTGACATTTTGAATTGTAACTTAAATTCAACGTGCAACCCAGTGGCGTAGCGTGAGGAGAGGGCGGAAATTTTCTCCCCTTTGAAGAAAAATTCAATGAAAATGTGTATACAATTTACAGCTTATTTCAATAGGACATACTCTCTTCTGTTTTCATACTGACTCTCGGAAGACCTCAAAGTGCTTGACCCAGCACTGCCGCAAAGAAAACTACTGGTGCTGCAACATATACTTTTTCGCATTATTTTTACATTTACAATTTTCGAAAATTCAGTGTTCAACGAAAATGGGACCTGCGCAGTTATTTGAGGCGTCTCATGCGCTATCTGAGGGGGAAAATATATAGTCTAGTTCTGCTACAGAGTGGTATAGACTTTATCATACTAGTTAATTTCCTTATCTCTTCAGTCTGGGCTCTTTTTTCGATGTTGCCCCATCCTCTCCTCAGCTGCCATCTGTTTGCGCCCAAAAGTAATTTATTCACGTTCTCGCAATTTTTCGAATATATATTAGAATTGACAATAGTAGAATCGCAATATGACTTACAGCATATTATAGAAGGTTAAAATCTGGTCATATATGCACATTTTCATTAGAAAATTGTAAGTAGTTTTTTAGAAGATGTCGTTTGAGAATTTCTGAAATTGTTCATTTTGATGTTCATTTACACTTCAACCCTTCGATTTTTCTAAAAACCTTTGTTAGAAATTATTTGGAACAATTTTACTCAAAAGCGACAATGAATAACAAGAAATGACCGTAACGTAAACATTGACGATATGAGAGGTCTCAAAAAAATTACATTCTTTTAATTTGTGAAGAACGAAGAATTAATTAAAGTAGCACTTATGTCATATTATTCAGTCCACTTAGCATATTCCAAACACAACATTTGAAGAAAAAAGTTGGAAACGTATTCGAAAAAAATGGCGTTTGAGCGCTTCTGAAAATGCAGAATTTCCAGCTCACATAAATAGAGAGAGAGAGGGGGGGGAGGGATAGGGAGAGAGAGAGGCGGAGGGATAGGGAGAGAGGTCATTAATAGTTACATTACCGGCTTTCTCTCCTCAAATATTATGACACTTGTGTTTGTTTGTTGTTTTTTTAGCATAATTTTGGAATGACGTTTATGACATGTTACAGTGCATGTAGCACCATCCATACAAAAAGTTTACAGAAAACATTTGGAGCCGTTTTCAAGGAAATCTTGTTTATAATGATTATTAAATATTAGCCATATTTCACTCAATTGCTCCAGCACATTTAAAATTTTCGAAATAGGGTACATGAAAAATCTCTCTCTTCAGTATTGTCGATGTAGGAAGACGTCAAACAAAATGCAAACTTTAGCAATTTTCCAAAATTCGGGAGCTCGAAAGTTTGCCTATGCCATCTAAAACTGAAAAGATTGAAGGGATGAGGTTTCTCCAATCAATTCCCCACTAATACGAGAAAGTATGTGCCATTCTGCAGCCCACCAGTTATAAACTACATTATTTTCGTGTAGAAATTACCCTCAAATGACGTTTTTTCAAAAAGGGTACGTGACCTTTTGTAAAGAGCTGTTTTTTTAGAACAGATATTATTTAAGGCAAAAATATCTCTCTTCAACTTCGTAGTTTCGAAATGTTAACTTTTTACAGTTTTTGAAAATAGAGACACTTCGCCGGAAATGAGACCAGCACCATTTTTAGCGTCCTTCCATACCTACGGAGGAAAATTTTGAAGCAGTTTTTGAGATAAAAATTGTTTTAAAAAATGAAAATTGCCTACATTTCACACAAAATTACGAGAAAACTACCCATATTTTCGACGAATTGTACATGACCTAATTTCAAGTTGTCTGTAAAGAACATATTGTATTCAGGAAAAAATCTTTATCTTCTGTATCGTAGTTGCAGGAAGAGGCCGAAAAAATGTGAACTTTGCACTCCTCGGAAAATTACGAACTTCAACGAAACCGAGACCTATCTTACCATTGTCCTTACCTTCCTTTACGCTATCAGAGATCAAAGTTTAATAAAAAAAATTGTAGTCATTTTTGAGAAAATTTTTAATTTGTTGAGGCTCCATTTAAAGTACCCTCAAAAATCTAAACATGCGTTTCAAACTTGTTCCTTTAAATAGATAGAGAAAAATCAGTTTTGTAGAAAATTGGCTGAAGGGTTTAAGCGGTAGCGTTCACCAGACAAACTTTTTGCCGTCAATCAATTTTTCGGTATCAAGGACCCACAAAGCGTGGATTCTGGGTATACAGTGTATAAAGAAAGAGATTTACTATAAATAGGATCAGGATTTATCCACCTTTTTGTTTCCAGGGCCCGGCAATAAGAGTTTTTCTTACGAAATAGGGGAGAGAAAGTAAAAAGAAATTCAAGAGGGTAGCGTTAGGTGTTTCTCGTACGGGTGCATTTCAGTGCGCATGTAATTCGTTACTTTGCTTTAGTGTTCTGGTAAGACTAGATGGTAGAGATTATTTCATCTATTTTACGTGCGTAATGCATGTTTTCAGTTATTTGAGCTGTACATTTTTGTGGTGTTAACTGCGACATGTTAGGGAGTCACCTCGTCGAAAAACTTGTGCTTTGATGTTGGTGGCCACCTTTGAGTTGTGCCACGCTACGCTACTGCGAACGTGTTGTATTGTCTTGTGATTAAGGTAGATTTCTTTGAAGTAATAGAAAGAGGCAGCGGAGAAACATTGAATTGAAAACGTAACAAGGCGAATCGCCGAGGTAAATGGTGAAAAGTGGCTGATCTATTTTGAAACGCATCAAATTTTGTGGAAAAATCGGCTCCAAACGGCATTTTTTTACGAGGCAGTGCGTATATCTGAAAAATTTCTTTTGCACTGCATCTTGATCACGTTCTCATTGCTTGTGTATTTGTGTTGCCACTCGGCTTCCCCTCGCCCGCACGCTTTCCTGCCTTCACGCCACCTCTCTTCCGCTTACGCATTTGCCCCACTGTTGCAGATCCGCTGATCAAAGCTCGGGTAAAACATTACCTGTCAACGCAGAACGCGCACGAAAACTGCGACTTTGCGTCGTCGCACGATAAGTATAACAGTGTTAGCGGCGGGGGCTCTGGGGCCGTCGACGAGGGAGGCGGCGGCGGCGGCGGCGGTAGCAGCGGCGTTGGCGGCGCGGCGGGGCGGGGCGGCGGGGCGTGCGGGGTCCCCGCGCCGGTGACTGCGGGGGCGGCGGCCTCTCCCTCGCTGTCCTCGTCGCCCCGCTCGTCGTCCTCGTCGTCGTCGTCTTCCCAGTCGTCGCCGCCGTCGGACGCGAGCGACGCCGCGCCCCTGGGCGCCGCTCGCAGCAACGGCACGAGCTCCTCGGACCAGGAGGCGCTGCTGCCGGCGGCGTCGCGTCCCCCCCCGCCGAGCCCGCCGCCGCCCCCGCCCGGCCGCCCTCGCCCCCGCCCGCCCGCCGGCCCTTCATGATGACCGGAGACCTCATCCTCAACCTCTCGCGAACACAGCAGAGCTCGGGCCTGCTGCCGAAGCACCAGAAGAAAGTAGACAGTCTGAGGTATCACCACCATCACCACCACCATCACCATCACAACCACCATCACCACCACCACCACAACTCCGTGCCTACCAGTCCCAACGAGATGGACATGGGCCACCGCAACCACCACTTCAAGTCGGCGTCGGCGCCGCCGGGCGTGACCGCGTCGGCGGGCACGTCGCCCGTGGGGCTGAGCAAGCGCGACAACGGGCTGTGCGCCGAGCCCGCCTGCGCCGCCGCCGCCGCCGCCGCCGCCGCCCACGCGCACGCCCACGCCCACGACCCCAAGCCACCGCCGCCGCCGCCGCCTTCCCTACCACCACGGCGGGGCTTCGTCCGCACCTCGCGCTCCGAGGACCACCTGCAGTTCCAGAAGGACTCGTCCATGAGTGCAGTGGACATAGACATTGACGAGGACGTCACCTCGTCGCTCAACACGCTCCTGGACACGCGGCCCGACAGCGGCGGCAGCAGCAACAACGTGGCGGGTGCGGCGTCGCCCACGGACGACGCGACCACGCCCACCGCCCCCGCGCTCGCCCACCCGCACCCCGCCCCGCGTCCGCCCCCGCGCCGGCCCCCGCCGACGGCCCCGGCCCCGGCCCCGCCGCCGAACGCATAGTGTGGACATACAACGCGCCCGTCACGCCGTCTCCTTCCAATTCCGGCTCCGAGAACTCGTGCTCGCGGGGGGCTCGTGCACGTCGTCGGAGGGCGTGAGCCCGCAGCGCTCGCTGTCGCCCGCGTCGCCCACCTCCGTCTCCTCCTCCGTCATGTCCAGCAACTCGAGCTCGCGCAAGGTGCCCGCGCTGGCGGCCGCGCTCCCCTACGCCCAGCAACAGCAGCAGCAGCCCAACGGGGACCTGTCGCAGTCCGAGGCCGTCTCCAACACTCCAGCCCCGCTTCCAGGAGGAGGAGACGCCCACCTCATGGAGGTGAGCGACCCCAGCGACAGCGACTCGACGCTGCTGGTGAGCGACCGCACCACGGCGCCCGCCCCCGCCAACCACAAGGGCGGCGCGGGCGACGCCGCGGCGGCGGCCGCCGCGGACCAGCAGCAGCAGCAGCAGCAGCACCGCATCGTCATCCAAGTGAAGGGGCCCGAGGCAGAGACGGCGGCGGCTGCGGCGGCGGGACGCGGAGGCGGCGGCGCCAAGCGGGTGAGTGGGCGTGCGGCGCCCCACGAGCTGGCCTCCTCCCCCCGGGCGGCCTCGCGGCGCAGGCGCAGGCGCAGGCGAGATCGCCGGCCAGCCTTAGTTCAGGGAACGCCACTCCTGAGCTGGTGGGGTATCAGGTGTGTGCTTCACTTCCCCCTGTTCTTCACTTCCCACACTACTGCAACTCTTGGCACAGCGTTGCAGCCGACAAGTTTCTTAGCGCTGCTTTAATCAAAAACGTGCTACACATGACATGTTCGTCTTTTCATGTACTTGTGGACATGCTTTTTATTTTTCCTTCTCTCTTTCAACAGCCTAACTGTATCCTTGTGAGTGTCGTGAGTGGTGTTCGCATGTTCAAAATGTTTCTTCTTATCAAATAATCAATAGAATCACTTACGTTGCTTCTTGCTGTATTAGAATTGCTTCTATCGCTTCTTTCTGTAGCTTCATTGACACAAAAAAGAGAATGCCGGCCCGGTGGCAGAGATTGCTAAGGCAGTAGTGTCGTAGTGATCTCGGACCGAAGGGTCGCGGGTTCGAGTCCCGCCCAGGGCATGGTTGTATTTGTGTTTGTCCTTTCCTCCCTCATCATCACTGTTTCGTTTCACCCTCATAGCTACAATAACGTTAATGCCAATAGTGGTCGCTAATGACCTAGCTGTTGATGCGACCTGAAATAACCCCCCAGAAAAGAGAATGAGAATGGTTTGAAGCTATTGTTTTCATTTGATATTTTTGGTAGTTGCAAATATTGCATCGAAGTGATTGTCTTATTTTATTTTTTATTTATTTCATTATTGTTCTCAGGTTCTAAACTTCTTGCTATCTCAATTCCATGACATTTCTCATTTTATCATAATATTCCTGTTTACTTTCAATGTGAAATGAATTTTATGCTTGATTATATTTTGACTTCTTTTAAACATATCATTCATGAACATTCCATGAACACTTGAAATCAAAACTATCATTTTTAATCTAAAAATGATAGTTTCAAAAATTCAATATGACTAGAGAAAATGAGAAGCCTGCCTCTTTCACCTCTTCCCTCTCTTGTCTCCCTCTCTATCCTTTTTGTTCTCAGTCCACTTTTTAAGTATTAATTTTAGAAGTGTTTTGTATTCATTATTAACACACTGAGAGAAACATTACATTGGCTTTACCAGTAGCTAACAAGAAGTCCAGGACATTCATAAATATAGTCTCGACAACATTTTTGAAGGGTTTAAACAAATTTTATGAATTTCCTAAAATTAAACATATTGTTTCTTTCAGAATATTCAATTACTGTGTGTTGCATATGATTATATTAAAATGTAAATAAGTATTATGCTACACAGACATTTTTTAAATTTTATTTTTGAACTTTTCTGGGGTGTATTGAAGTTTTGATTTCTAAAATATTATTTGATAATTTATAAGTGAAAAAAAAAAGGGGGATAGGATTTAAAAACTTAATTTTGAAGTACATGGGCTCAGGCCCCTATGGTATTACAAACACAGTTAGCACAAAGGAGAAGAGTCCTTTGAGTTTGAATTCTTGTTGTAAAATGTTTGAGATGAAGTTATATCTTGGATTGGACAAAATAATATGAAACTTGGAAGAAATTTCTGAGGACAATTCTTTGCACACAAATCATTTCATGATCTCAGTGGACTTGTGTAGATTGAACATTTCCTTTCCTGGTCAACTCTACATTCCTTGTATTTGACCTCCCACTGGCAGAGAGCTCCTGAAGACAGTCAGTTTTCTGAATGAATAAAAAGGTTGTCTCAAAACCTTTTGAAGCCTTACTTGGGGAATCACTCCAGAGATACATCTGAGGAGGTCCTGCTACCATTCAGCTGTTTGAATATCATCATCACACAGTATTAATTTCAGTGGCCCCTTTTTGTTAAGAAAATGTTATTTTAGTGTAATACAACACTCAAGTTCAGTCAAGAGAAGATCTTTTCACACTCACCTACAAACCTCTCACCTACTGCCAAAACCCACCAACAAACCTCTCACCTACTGCCAAAACCTACCTACAAACCTCTCACCTACTGCCAAAACCTACCTACAAACCTCTCACCTACTGCCAAAACCTACCTACAACTACTCACCTACTGCCAAAACCATCTTTGTCAGTCTTCAAAGGGTTCTTCGGGAAGTATTCTTATTGGTGAGGGGTCAATTACTCTTAATATTATCATAGCAAATTTTGCACCTTGATTGTATGCTTCTGACACCACTTCCTTTCATTAAAATGCTTAAGCACTCTGTGTCAAACTGTTATTGCCTTATGTAATAATATATCAGCTTTATGTAAAAGAGAATGGGACCTTCAAAAGATGAGAGGAAATTTCCTGATTAATGTGCTGTGCTAATAGTGTGATTTCATTATCTTTTATGTTTGGGCACTTTTGTGCCATGATTTCTTCTTTATTTGGTTTTATTTTTGGGGCATCCTCTTGGACTTGTATTAGGTGATCTTAAGTAACTGTTGTCTGTTTTGATATTTTCCAGTTCATATGAGTCATTCCTTTCATCATACCCCTTTCTTTATCCTTAAATATACAAAAGAATGATTTTCCTAGTTCACATTGTTTCGACGCTTCCATTTGCAACCATTTGTGTGATGCATACACTCTTTTTTATTTAGGAACTTCTTAACTCTAGAGATCAAATTTTCAACTTATAAAATTGAATCTAATTTAGTTCTCTTTGTGCCTGTTCCGCTTCATTGTTTTTTGTAATTCCCTTTTTGATACTTTTTGTGGCAAACAGAATGAAGGAAAATTCTAGCTAGAAAATTATTACCTTAGTAGTGTAGTTTAAGTTTCTTTAGTTAGTTAGTAGTGTAGCTTAAGTTTCTTAGACTAGTTCTGAGAAAAAACGTTAACAAATGAAGAGTTTTACTTCCCAAAAATTGTCGAAGTTCTTAAAACTGGATTACACTCAAGTAGGCCTCAGGACCTCTGATACAAGTAATCTCCAATTTTCCAGTGAAGTTGGCTCCAATTTTTGAGTGTAGCATCAGCAGTTATGATAAAAGATCCTCGAACTGTTAATTATTTTTCCGTTTTTTCCCAAATTCCTTCAAAACTAAGAATTTAGTCAAAAAGTTTATTATTACAACAAAAGGTGAGAATTATATTGTGTGCTGATTGAGTATCAATAAGAGTATATATCAAGATTGAGTATCAATTAGAAATTTTACTGACAGTCTGGTAAAAACTCTCAAGTGCAAAAATGCCAATTTTTCACCTTTTTGAAAAAACACGTACTTCCTCCTTTTAAAACATGCAATATTTATAAATTGATAAATAGTGACAGAATCGAGTTGTAGAATATTTGACTGTTCTTCAGAAAGTCCAAGGTAATAACAAAGGTAACTAGAAAATAAATGTTATTATTTACACATTTAGAAGATGGTGATTCCAATTACAGAACTTCCAAATCTTCAATTTCTTCCTTATTCCAACCATTGTCAAGATTTCGTTTTTCTTCTTCCACATTGATGACATATGATGTCATCATAACCTACATTGCAGTATTCAGTATCCAGAATTGGTATTTTAGTTTGAACATTGGGGCAGGATCAGCTTTTGCATCATTTGCAAGTGGTGGTATATTTCATACCATTATTTTTAGCAGGAATTTCTTCGAAGGCAAGTCTTTGGAACAGGTGCAGCAAATGGTTTCCAGGAGTTTATCAAGTGTTTCTTCTATAAAAGAGCAATAGGAAGGAGGTTGGGTTTTGAAGTCTTCCATCCCCATTACAGAATGTCCAGTGGGGTGTATTTCAATGCTTGCTCTTGCAAATATGTCCTTGCAGAATGCTGTTGTGGAGCTGCCTCTTTAGCTGACAAAGAGGCAAGGTTGAATGGGGCCTTTGTTAGAAATTTTACAAAGATTTCGTAACGTTGCACATTGAACGATTGAGAATAGACTTCTGTCCTACATCATCAAAATCAATAGTAGTTGCATGGATTTGCTGAATACATATGCTGCTTTCTGCACAGTTTTGTTTGTCTTCAATGCCTTGGAGAATTATGGTTTACCTTTACTGAAAAATGATAGGTCATATTACAGCCACTGATTGCATGCAGGAATAGTATATTGTCGTTTGTCTCTTGGGACACCTTGTTATTTAAGAGGCTGCAGATAACAATAATTTTATCTGTCTTTGCCTGGCCTTGGTAGAAAAATGTTCAGGGTCATTGGGGCTGAAGCAGTTAAAATCACGAGAAAGTCAATATCTTCCTCAACGACCACGCAGGACACTAAGGAACTTGAATAGCATTAGCCACAATTTATATATCAGCAACCTCACAGCTTGCTCTACATTGATGTGCTGAGCTTCAAGCCACAGAATCAATAAAGAAATGTGGTGCTTTTTGTTTTGTTCATTTCAAAGAAACTATTCTTTTGAAATGGTTACTGACATTATTTTGTCAAACATGATATTTGGTGCTTTTTATGGTAGACCTACATAGCTGATTTAGTTCTCTCTTTCATCTCATCAGGGTATCCAGCAAATACAAAAAATATTTTTGCCATATCAAAGCTGGATGTCAAAATGAAGTATAATACCTTGTGGGTTGAAAGTGACCCCATGAGCCTACATGGGTTCTAAATAACACAAATATATAATACCTCTACGAAATTTATTTCCTTTAATATATAGCAAATATGCACTGTGTATTTGAATAATGTAAATTGACTTAAAGTAACACCTATTTAACATGGAAATGCTCACAAACCAAATTGAAATGAATAATCTAGTAAAGAAATAATGAAACAACTTCCAAATTAAAAAAAAATTAAAAAATGTGCTTTAGAAATATTCCATCTTTTGTAACTTTTACAAAGAAATGAGTGTGCTCATTTCTTTGTAAAAATAACAAACAATGGAATATTTCCAAAACTTTTTTTTTTTTCATCTAGTCAAATTACAAAGTATTGATTCTCAATTGAAGCACAATTTAATACTCTACTTTTTTGGTAATAAATATTTTGAACAGTCAAAAATATATTCTGAAACACATTTCACTAAATAGTTTAACACATCATCAAGTGTGAACAAAATTCATATAAATTCATTTATATCTGAAAATGAAAAGAAATTTTGATGTTACAGGTTAATATGAAAGTATTAAAATTAAATTGCACAGAAATGAAATTTAGGTAAAAATATGTGTGTAAGTACAAAATTTATAAATAAATGGGAGGGAACGTACCAAAGCACATTAAGATTAAACATATTAAGATCAAACAGTTGAAAAATTGTAAGGATGAAACCAAAATATACAAAAATAAGGGAAAATGTTTAAGTTCTCTCCCTTCTATTTATATATTTTGTACTTTTTACATATATTTTTACTTATATTTGTTTTATTCCTTAATGTCATTTCATTACTGTTCACTTTTATTTTTAATATTTTCATAACATAATTTGTTTCCATTTTCAGACATAATGGATTTATATGAATTTTGTTCACACTTGATGATGGGCAAAACTTTTATCCGAAATGTTGTTTCAGAACATGTGCTAAATGAAACATTATTTTTTAATTTTTTACTTTGATTGACCAGAAAGAAGAAACATATGCAAATGTTAAATTAATAAATTTTTGGTTTAAACACTTAATTTTGGAGTAATTTGAGAGAAAGCAGGAACAGTGCGAAAATTTTGAGGTGTTTTTTTGTCATCACTACTGAAGCTTAATTCGAAAATCAGGACAAACTCAGATTACGGATATCAGAGATCTATTTGAGATATTAAAATAACTTTCAGAACTCTGCTCCTTGTTTGGGAAGAAAGGCTTTTTTTGGATCTAATTTTATTGCCCTATAAGAAGAAATTTGGACTTAAATTAAATGTAGCATTTTCTCTGTATTTGAAGTAGTTGATATATTTTTATACTTGTAAAAAGTATTATTAATTTTATTTTAATTTATAGAAATAATGTGTTTTTTTAGTTTTTTTATTTATCTAAATTTTAATTTTTTTTTTAAACTATGAAGAATTTGCAAATATTTTTATACTAATTAGAAGAACTCTTACCTACTTTAGAATTTTTTTAGTTTTGAGTACTGTAATAACTAGATCAGTATCTTATATGAGAATGTGGGCATGAGCCATGGGTTATGCTCATTTTTTAAACTTTGCCTTCTGTTTGTTAAAATGGCATATTTAAGAGGGGGGGGGAGGAAAATCACCATTTGACTCACCTCTTTGTTGATTGTGGATCTTGAATTCCTAAGGGAAATTAATATGTTAAAGAGTTGTTCAAAAATATTCAAGACCTTTCTTTTCAGTCTAAAGATAATTGAATAAATTTTTCTTAAAGTTTTGTAAGCTTGCTTTATTGATTGTCTTAAAACGTATAATTAAAATTCATGGTTTACGTCTCATTGTCAAGTTACCTTCTTCAATTAAGCCAATCAAAATGGATAGCACTAGGGTAGTTGCCTCTCTTTACAATGCCAACACTATTGATTTAATATTAGGAATAGTCTGAAAGAATTGTAAAAATTCAACTCGAGATAAAACCTACAAGATTTTCCAAACATCTACTAGTATATCTGAAATGCAAGACCCATTCAATTGAAGAACCTACACAATGGATTCATTATTTCTGTTTACACTTTATATTAAAAAATTATCATTCATTAATTTTTCTGTAATATTAGGGACAAAGTATGTAAATGAATGCCTCTCTGAACCCAGTAATTTTCCTCTTGTATAAGATTTTTAGAGTACAAAAAAGTATATAGGATGAGTAGAAGCTGTGAATAGGAAGCATTATTTAGTAGTGTAGGACTGCTCCTTAATGCTAGATGAAAGTTGCTTCCTCATCTATAAATTGAATAGCAAGTCTTATGCATGTCAGCACAAGGACTGAATAAATTTCAAATGTAGTTGTGAGAACATGCAAATAATAATTCACTCTAGCACCAATGTTTTATTTTTGATTAGTGTGCAACCAAGAAAAAAGGGATATCATAAGTACCTGGCAAAATAAATACTAAGCGACTGCCCAGGTATGACGTTCCCATGAAGTTTGCGCTACTCCCGAAATTAAGAAGCGCTATACTAATGCGAGGCTGTCCGTCCAGAAGACCTAACCGCTGCATCTGGAGGGTTTCTGAGTTGCCCTACAGATGCGTGAAGCCCTTCCTGTTACATTTTTCTAGAAATACTTAAATAAGTTTGCTCAAAAACTGCTCAAAATTTTGTTTTAAAAATGTTTATAAGAATTGAGAAAAATACACTGAAAATTCTACTACACAAGAGTAATTTTCATTAAAACTTTTAGGTTTTTCAGAAATTAAAGTGTTTTTTTTATGGATGGGTCTGGACCTCTCAAGTGTACAAATATCTGGCAGTTTAATGGTCAGCACTTTGGTCTCAGAAACCTTTACCCTCAAGTTTATATCCTGGCCTCGGCAAATATTTTTGCAAGTTGGAAACACTCGCAGAGGCATGTGTTGGGTCAATGAGGCAATTCTTGAGTGTAGTAATCCATCGCTGATTACGAAGATGTGTGCCATAAAGTCCAAATGTGCATAATTTTCATTCGGGTTTGATAGTGTTATAATATTAAGTAATAATTACATATAATACAATAATGTACATACTGTTGCTGAACCACATTGTGGCCCATGCCCATCAAAAAAATTGGAATATCAAAATACCAGAACATTTTGTACGCTACAATCTACTCCAAATATGGTTTGACCTCACGGTTTCAATATTGTTATATCCCTTCTTCCAAAAGGATATGGCAGATGTGTTGGGTTTAAATTTCATATATTTTTGACATGGGCAAACTACCAACTCTGTTGATAATTTGATTTGATATTGTAAGCGTTGAGTAAAGTATTACTACAAATGCAGTTGCATTCCATTTTTACCACTTCTTCAAAATGCTTCGTGTTTTTTATCAACAAGTATATTCGCTAGACAGACTTAGAACTTACATCACAAAACAACAGAAAATTTAGTTTTTATTGCAAGTATTGGTGCATCCAAAATTATCTATTTAAAGGATAAGGTCAAATTGACTCATCAATTCAATTGCTTTGTTTAAATTTTGGTTAATAATTGCTAATGTATACTCTTGTGAAGAAAATTCATGAAATGTACTACATTTCAGACCTCAAGAAGCATTTGATGCACAATTTTTATTGCATTGCTCTCCTTTCTTGTGTCTGTACCATTGGCTCATGTAAACCATTTTCTAGTGTATTGTCAGCGAGCTTTAATTGGCAAAGTTGGTTCTCCCAGTTTAATTTCCAGTAAATATACAAAATTGAGCAAAATAACATACCTTACAATGGAAGGGGGAAGGGCATTTGTTATAAAAATGTATTTTTGTAAAGCTTGATTTTTATCCCTTTTAACTCTATTAATATTATGTGCAAACATAAAGGGTACTATGACTTTTGAATGCACTGGATTATAACAATCAATTTGTCAATCCCCCTCAATTGTAATAAATTTAATAAAATGTATTTTGCCTTCAAACACGATATTTGAAGACTAAAATTATATTATTTGTCTCATCTAGAGCACTATGCATTCAAATGCTGTGTCATACTGAACCTAGACAAATTTCATCACAAAAATCATAAGAACAGTAAAACTTCAATATTTTAGGCAATGCAAATACCTATCAAATACGTACATAAACAGTAGATAATATTAATATTATTATTATTATTATTATTATTATTATTATTATTATTATTATTATTATAGTGATACTAATAATTAATAATCATAATAATAAAAACAACACAAATTTTAGTATTTCCGCTAGCATTGTCAATGTCCAAAGTACAATGTACGAAAACTCTTAGTAATATTTCAGTTTATAATTACAATCCTTTTTCAATTTGTTCAGCTATCTCCTTGGGAAATCAGCAAATGTAAATGAATAGTACTCCACAATTTATCTTCTTGCCTTTCAGATTTATGTGGAATCATAAGTTTTGTTTTTAATTTACTCTTTGAACTGTTTTGAAATAAAATATTTTATTCTGTTTCAGTACTTTAATTTTCTCATTATTCACCCTTACATGGTTCTATTATCTCTAATACCTTTTATATTACATAAGAATTTTTCTTAAGTAGTTACATAATGATGCAGTAAACTCGAAATCGTTTCCATCAAATGCATTTTGATGCTTAGGAACTGAGAGAATCAGAAGACGAACTTACAATCCTCAATGAAGATGTGGCTTTGCTGGCCACAATGACTGCTGCCAACAACAACAATAATAACAACAATAATAATAGTAACAACAACAATAACAACAATAACAAGGCAGTATCCCCACCGCTGTCATCGGAAGATGAAAGTGATGTAGAGAGCTTACATAGCTTTCATTATAGCCCAAAGGCTGTGGACATCCCTTCGGCTAATCGCTTGGCAAAGCGTCTTTTCATGTTAGACGGTTTCAAGAAATCTGATGTATCAAGACATCTGAGTAAAAAGTAAGATTGAACAGAATTTTTAAGTACTGCATTCTTTGTTATTATATGTTGTGTGTTGAATCAAAGTAGGATATTATAATTATTATTATTATTTATTTGGTATTTAATGCAAATTTTTTCTGTGCCTAGAGTTCGAACTTGTTTATGCAAAAGTTTTTAATTGGATTTACAATCATACAAATTTTATTTCTGCTTGGTTACAAAGTAGTTAAATGTAATTTATACAGTAATTATTGCAATACCTATAGTCTGATTTTGATTAAAATGTAACAAGTCTTCAAAAAAAAAAAATTAAAAAAGATTTTTTTATTGTGATGTTTTTATAAAATTTTTCAGAAAAAAATTCTTGGAGATGGATCTATTAAAAGTAGAGAAGTTTTCATGCATTTTCAAGCACAATAAATTTTCTTGAACAATTTTGAATGTATAAATTCAGCATTGATATATGAATTATTGTCTCAACATACAGCAAAAGATTCCATTTCCCTCCCTAAGTGGGTCTTGGAGAAAATGATAGGAATTGCACTTTTGTACCCAGTAATTTGTACAAGCAGTTGGATTATTTTTTAAGAAATAGTTGAAATATTACTAGAATACAAGTTTAATAAATTTATTATACTTTTTCATAATCATCACAGATGTTTACTAAGTGACTATGAAAAAGACTGCTATATTGTTGCTCTACCACTTTATGTAAGTTTTACCTTTTCTCACCCTAGATTTGTTTTATTGCCTTTTAACATATTAGTCCCTTATGAAAAATTTGAATTCATGAAGCCCAGTTCCAGAATTCAGTGAAATTGTTTTTTTACATTGAGGAGAATTATGAGTATGAGAATAATAATGTTATTCTAGTACCAGAGATAACATTTAAAGTTACGTGAATTAATGTATATTTGCTAGAAAACAATTTTTCATAAAATGTAGATGAAATTTGTTGTGCGAGGTGCTCGGATGTAAATGACTTTAAGTGAAATTAAGGTTATTGCCGTTTATAAAGGAGAGGGAGTATACATTCCAAATCAGATTAGAACAGATGACAAATTGCCATAATAGTTCACTCATGCTTCAGAGCATGTGCAGCTTATTTCGTATAAACAGTAGTATTACATTGCTTTATTCCAGGGAATTTCAAATGTCAGGTGTCATCATTTACATCTAAATGCCTCATTTCAAAGCAGAAAGAAATGAATGATATTTTATTTTACTTTCAGTGTTAACCTTTAATTATTGTTCTTATTTTAAGGAAATAATATTTTGTTCATTACCTTTCAGCAATGATTTTAGCCGAGTAGTAGCCGAAGAATACTTGAAATATTTCAATTTTGAAAATGATACTTTAGATATAGCACTTCGTAAGTTCCTTAAGCAATTCAGCCTGACTGGAGAAACACAAGAGCGAGAAAGAGTTCTTGTCCATTTTTCTAAACGCTACCTGGACTGCAATCCTGGTTCCTTCAATTCACAAGGTATTATTTGTGCAAATTCCTTAAATTTTGTTCTTGAGGGGAATGCTAGTTAACAAAGTCTTTACATCCAGATGCTGTGCACACGTTGACGTGTGCAATCATGCTGCTCAACACTGACCTGCATGGTCAGAATATTGGTCGAAAGATGACTTGTACTGAATTCATTGAAAATTTATCTGAACTGAATGATGGCGATAATTTTCCTCGAGAAGTTCTCAAGTTACTCTACCATGCTATTAAAACATACCCCTTGGAATGGGCATTGTAAGTTGCGGGTACTATTTGATTATTTACTGTTAAATAAACCTTGTATTCAGGACTTCTCAAACATTTTTCAGCTGCAAATCCAGGGAATCAGTTACTTGCTTTCAAATTTCCTCTCTTGGTCTCCTAAATACATCATTTGTAGCAGTTTTTGCTTGAATCATTAATTAACTTTGCACAAGCATCATTTGCTGGAAGTGTGCTTAAGGTAACTTGCTGTGAACTCTAAGCAAAAATAATCTTTAAATGTAAATTGAGAAATGTCATTGAAGAACTATTGTATCAAGAAAATTGTGTACAAAATTACCTGAAGCTGGTTTTTCAAATAATTCTTTATATCAGAAAAATGTACTTGTTTGTGGAATATAATAAGTACATTTGAAACACACATGCATAAAAGTTAAGAAGGAAATTTTATATTAATAAATATAAAATAATAATTAATTGATTAAAAATTAAAATGCATTACCTAGATAAATTACCAATTCTTATAAAGAAACTTAATAGTGTGTTCAGAAGCCACAAAAAAGATGATTGTTAGTATATGGGAAATTTAAGATAAGCTAAAACTTGGAATTTATTAATTTTGTTTTGGAGTGTGATTTCCTCTAAAGGATCATATGTACATAGTTTGAGAAGCCCTTCAATTTATGGATACGAGTAAAATTTTAAAATTTAAATATTTGATACTTTAATTTTTTCTTATTTTCATTTTAACTTTTAATTAGCTTTTGAAACTTAATATTGAAGGTAAATTCATCATAATTTTAATTGTATTCAGATATATACATTAATCTCCTTTCTTGTTTTAACATTAATTAAATTTTCAAAACCTTTAATTCTTCAAGGCGATTACAATCACAAGTGTATGGTATGCTAATTAAGAAGTTTTGAATATTAAAGAAATTGCCTTGAATAACTTGTGGAAGATAAATAAAGCACAAGTAGTTTCAGAATGAAGGAATAAGTAACTGAAAATATGGGTTTTAAGATTTTTGACAAGAAAGAAGGAGAATGTATGTATCTATTCTGTTTACTTCTGGTTACTAAATCAATTTATTGGGTTAATGTAATTTAACTCTGAAATATGATTTTGATGTTTGTTTTTTGTGAAAATATTACTGCCAAAAATGTAATTTATTTTTAATAGTTTGTTACTTAGATTTCATCATTAATGAATAGAATAGAAAACCTTTTTTTTTTAATCTTCAATATTATTGATAAGTCAGTTAATAATTACACTGTATATCCTCATTTTTAGAACAATCAAAATTGAAGGGACAACAGCTAAGTGAAACTCAAGCAGAAACCCAAATGTTTAATTTACATTTTTTATTTACTCTATTTTACTTTCTCACTCTTAGTTTGTATGATGAGAAAGTATTGTAATCATCTGCCGGAAAACCACGAATTTTTGATAGCAAAAACTCTTATTGCTAGGCCCTGGTAATAAAAAAGTGAATAAATCTTATTCCTATGTATAGAGTATGTAAGAGTATTCCTACTCTTACATATAGTGTAATCAGAATCCATGTTTAGTGGGTCCTTAATATCCAAAAATCGATTGTCAGCAAAACGTCTCTATCCGTCCGTCATTCTGTCTGTCCATCTGTGGTCAAAACTATCGCCAAAACTGTTCAGTTGATTTTCTCCATTCCTCATTCAGTTTTAAGGAACTCAAGGCTCTCAGTGTTTGAAACAGATATTTTGATTTCTGGGTATTTTTTGATACAAAGTTTAGGAATAATTAGTCATTTAATTGAAAATTCTTAGTCTGCCAACTTTTCGTAACTTTATTGTTCCCTCCACAAGGCTGTGGAACACATATTTACACTGATTTTACCTAGTTAAGTTACAAAGTGTGATATAATGCATAAAATCAAACGACAAAATTTTATTCTGAGATATTATACATGAAAAAGAGACACCAAATTCAAATGAAACTTGTGCAGTTTGTCATGAAAACCCACCTAACTGAGGTTGAATATTGAAGAGTTTATTCAAAATTGAACCAACATATGGTATCAATAACATGTATAATGGAATGTATCAAGGATATGTGATTCCATGAGTTGGTTCAATTTTGAATAATGCTCTTCAGTATTCAACATTAGTAAGGTGGGTTTTCATGGCATAATATGCTTATATTATTTCATTTTAATTATAGTTTCTTTTTCACACATAATATCTCAGAATATCGTGTTGTTGTTTTTTTATGTATTATATCCAACTTGATAACTTAACTATGTGGTAACAGTGTAAATGAGAGTCCCTTAGCTCTAAAGATCCAAAATGTTGGCACACTAGGAGTTTTTAATGAAATGAACTACAACCATTAATTATTCCTAGAATTAAGTGTGGTCATGAATTCAAGAACTATTTATACTGTGTCGACTTGAGTCCTAGTCTCAGTATCAATCTCAGGGTGTTGTCCATTTGAGATCACTTTTGCTCTTGAGACAGTTTCCTGAGACTCAATAGTCACTGCAGTCTTGAGTCCAGGAACATTTCGTGTCCACTTGAGAGTCAACTCACAATCAGTTGTGTAATTTGATCCCGGTATGTTTATATTATTTTTTCTTTCTTAATGGATTTGCATTAGTCAGTCTGCGAGAAAGCAGAAAGTGAAAAAAGTTATGAATCTTCCGCTGAACTTATTTCCATCACAGTTTTTAAGTTTTGTTGCAAATTCATCAAACATACTAATTTTTTTTATCACGATTCCTATACTAATTATGATTATGACTAACGATTCCTATACTAATTACATTCAACAACAACTTGTGCACATCCTAGAGATGGATTAACTGCATCACATCATCATCATCATCATCATCATCAGTCTACTCTCTTTCCTTGAGCTTAATCTTATCTCACATTTTTAAAAAAATAATTAATTAACATACAAATAAAAAAGAAATAAAAACCAGAATGCCAAAATAAAAATGAAAAATACAAGAATGAAATTAAGTAAAAATATTCTGTCCAAAGTGTGGAGGCTTGAGTTCCAAGAGCCAGTATCAACACGTCCACTTATGACAGTTACAGTCTCAAGTACACTGCCAAAAATGTGTCCACCTATTATAAACTTCTAACATCCAACCTGAATACATTACATTTTCATGATTAACAGTGAATTCTGATTTAATATGATCAGATAAACAAACATTGTAAAGAATAGCCAATTGTCGTGAATGCTTCAGATTATTGCCCAAAGGTAATTTTTTTTTTAATAGCCCTCATGCCATTAATATGCACATTTCTAGGCACTCTTTGCAGATGCATTTGTAAGTGGAAGTGCTTAAAATTACTTCCAATGATGTTTTTAAGAACTCGAAAAGTTTCTGTGAAATGGAGCTTCAAATTTCACATTTAGAATTACACTTAAACGCTACTTTCTTATAAGAGTCTCCATATTTCTAGGACAAGGTTTTAATCTTTAATAATATTCTTAAAGCCATATTTCAGTTCTACATTTAGAAAATTAAAAAATTGAGGAAATAAAAAAAAATTAACTTTCAGTGGCGATAGATGGCAGCGGACAAGAGGATGGGGTCCAAGCAAGAGCTCCCACCAAAGAAATTTGAAAACTAATTAGTATGAGAAAGTCTATGTCATTCTGACCACCAGTATTCCCAATGAAACCGGAAAAAAAATTTTTAAAAAAAAATCTCTTAGTAATATAACTAAGTCATGAATGTTCATTATTTAGTCTGGACATCAACTAGGCATTCATAATATAAACGATAAACACACTCTCAAATATAAACAATATACAATACAGCAATATAAAAAGAAATTGGAAGAACATTCTCATTAAATTTAAAAATAATATAATTGAAATTTACTGACAGTCTTGCATTGAGACTGATTTTCACCATAATTCTGTAAACAAAACTCAGTAAAAAAAAAAAAATCTTGCACATCTTTTCACACTGTGTCTGCCGGATTTTGTCTCTGGAACTCATATGCTAATTGCCCCATCCCGTAGACTCTTGAGACTGCTCTCAGGCCCTTATCCATTTGCAAGTTGAGTCTCAAGATTATTTTCTCTCAAGTGGACTCGTAGCATTACATGAAGTCTCAACAACAGAATTCTTTCCCATTTTCTTCTTTCTTTTTCTCAAAATTGCCCCAATTGGCCCATTTTATTTAACTTTGTCCTGAAATAGCATAAAGAATACTTTAGAAAATGGTGCAGGTCTCATTTTTGTTGCATTCAGTGATTTTTTAAAAATTACAAAACGCATTCCAAATTTCTTGATGTTTTTTTATGACCACAATATTGAAGATAGAGATTTTTTTTCCTGAATAAAATCTGTTCTTTAAAGACAGACCTTCGAATAAGGCACCATACAATTTTACAAAAATATGTCTAGTTTTCACTAAATTGTGTGTGAATTGAGCATTTTAAATACTTTTTAAATAATTTTTTCTACTTTTTCTTTGTATGTATCAAAGGATGGTAAAATATGTGGTGTTAGTTTCCTTCCCAGCAAACTTGTGTATTTTCAAAAATTGAAAAAGTTTAACATTTCAAAACTACAGAGTTGAAGATAGAGATTTTGCCTTAAATGAAATCCCTACTAAAACGTCAACTGTTTAAGAAAGGTCTTGTACAATTTTTTTGAAAAAGAGCCCTTTTCATGAATTTTATGCTTGAAATTAATGCAATTTATGAAAAACACGTGTTCTCCAAATCCACTTGAAATTTTTTCCATGGATAAAATATGCGACACTGAAAAAAATGGAACAGGTCTCGTTTTTTGGTGAACTCTTGACTT
Organism: Teleogryllus oceanicus; assembly: GCA_964035755.1. NCBI lineage: Eukaryota > Metazoa > Arthropoda > Insecta > Orthoptera > Gryllidae > Teleogryllus > Teleogryllus oceanicus. Next base: position 33,400,692 of record CAXIVR010000011.1, on the reverse strand, counting down.
TTTGAAAATTGCAAATTTAGAACTGATGTGAGAAAGTAAGTTCTGTTGAAAAACCTCTAGTTTTCAAAACATTTTGGGCGTTATTTACTCTTATCTTCATGTTTTAAAGTAATATAACTAATTCTTTTACCAAATTTATTTTAATGTAGAAAGAACCAACATTAGACCACCCAATGATAACGACAGTGGCTTGCTTATAAATTGAGAAACATGTCATTGAAGAACTATTGTAATGAGAAAATAATATGTGCCCAACAAGCCAAAAACTGTAAATAAAAAATGTGAATTATACATTTAGATTTCTTTTGAGTTGTATTTGGATGATTTCTTCCCCATCAATTCTGCTTGTCATTGAGAAAGTGGATTTATAGTATAAAATAATTTTGAATTCACGATTTAGGGTATTCCCGGAATGTGTTTGTCACTCCACTTAAGGGAAATGTTTGGACCTATCTCCAGCTCATCTTTTGTCTCCCTCCATAATATGTGCATAAAAATAGTCATTACCATCATCCACTGCACGTTAATTCAGAGTTACTGCACTTTTGTATTCAGATTGGAATTGAAAAGTATCAGTAGAAAGTTGAATCGGAACTAATGATCAGGGAAAATTTATAAGGAAAGTTATGTTATATTTATTCTGAACATTACTGAAGGTATGTTCTAAAGAACCGCACTGCTCTGTATATTTTTGTTTAGTTTGAAATTAAATTTGTAACTTTTAAATTGTAAATGTGTAGCATTCATATCTCAATTGTTAAATAGAATCTCTTGCTTTTGTGGCTTTCTTATGTCACCGAGGGCAAATGTGCAATGAGGATTGGATCATTATCAGATTAAGAAAATGCAGTGAAGAAAATGTGCATGTCAAGTTAAATTCAGAATCAGTGAACATGTTAATAAAATCCAGTGGCATATTCCTTTAGAATTTGTAATTTTGATATGGAGTTCCAGAAACTTCACAGATTCATGAGAAGCTTTCTAACATAATTCAGGCTGTATTATTTCAACATAACCTTGACAATACTTCTTGTTGAGCGAGTAGGCAGATGCAATTTGTTGCTTAATTCACATTATATGTTGCATGAGGAAAAGAAAGTTTTCCACGTCTAATTGGAGAATGTATAGCTTTTCAAATTTTTCATTTACCTGATAATTAGAGAAAATTGCATATAAATGCATTAATTACATATACATAGTGAACATCATTTTCCTCCTGTAAAAATTAACTTAAACTTATTACAATTGAATACACATTTATAACTTTCTCGATAAAGTGTGAATTTCCTCAACTCTTGAATTTCTAAATGTCCTTCTAAATATTGTTAATTGAAATAGATGGAAAAACATACTCTTAATAGTTATGTCTGGAATTACTCCACAAGTTTCAAAACTTTTTGCTTCTCTGAGATCTTTTGAAGAGCTAATATGATAATAGACCTGCTCCATTTTAGGTTAAAGATCAAAATAAGAAGTCAGTAACTGAAATGCTACTTTCCAAAAGGTATGAAAACTATGTAGTACATACAAAATTTGAGCTAGGTGAATGCTATTATTAAAATTTTCATTTAATTCTGTTCTGGATACCTGCACATAAATTTATGTTCAACAAGTGCAGTGAGAATATTTGCATTGATCTTTAGTTTGTGTTATTCTTTCCACAGATAATGAGCTGCTTCTGTTGTTTGTATCTCAGTGACTCCTGTACTTAGTTTAGACACCTCATTACATTGAAAATTTACATAGGTTTTGTCAAGTGTAGGTTTGCCTGTGTACCTTGAGGTAAATGAATAGTTTGTTTAGATAAGTTTTATTAGCCATTGGTGTCTTCAATGAAACAGCATATTATTTCAGTGTCTTTTGATAGGACTTGCAGAGCACAATTTTACAAAACCCTGATATTAGCTCTTTTGTTAAAAAACAAACTAGAAAAGTGTATTAGTCATCATAATTGCTTCCACATCTAAACAAGAAATATTTATCCACCAGAGATGAAGATGGTGACGAGTGTGGTTCTCAACTACAACAGAAGCAGCCATCAGAAAATCAGCAAAATCTTGCTGGAAATAATCCTTTCCTAGATGTCCCCAATGCTGCTACCGCTATAGAATACAAGAAAGGCTATGTTATGCGTAAAAGTTGTGTGGATCCAAATGGCAAAAAAAGTAAGTGATTCTTGCATTTAACATAAAATATAATGCATGAAATTAATTTAACTGTAACATGAAATGATGATGATTGATGATTTCCTTATAACCTTCTCCCTCCCTGTCACCTGCACATTGCATAATAATTTGGAAAAAATGTACTAAATTAACCAGAAGTGCACTCAAAATTTTTCTCGGGGGGGGGGCACAGATATAGTGCCCATTTTCTTTGAAAGAATTTTCCTTAATGCTGAATATAAAATTTATTTTAATTTGTTGACTGATAATTAATTTTTATAACATTAAAATTGTTATATTGAATAATGTTTGTTAAAAAAGAAAATTAGAAAAAGCTATATTTTTGGGGGACTGAAGCCCCTGTGGGTGCGTCACTGATATTAACCCACCTAGGAACCCTCTGAGCACTGGAATGTACCAATTCCCTTCCTCAAAATTCGCAAAATAAGGAGAAAGTGTTTGCAATGTTTCAGAACAGTGATCTTTATTTAGTATTTATTCAACATGGCTATTCGCAGCTAGAATAGTATGCCTCAGTTGAATTCACTTTGCATGTGTTTGGAATTTCTTTGGTTTGCTTTTACCGTCTACACCCACTTTTGACCTTTGTTCCTTGTTTCCACATGCTTTATAAGCTTCTTTCACTAAACAGTTGTCATTTATGAAACCCGAAGAAAAAGTGAGATATGTCACAATAAAAACTTTCAAAGAAAATGGAAATGAATGTTGGTATAAGAATTTTTCTTAAATTTTCTGTACAAGCCATTGAGAAAGACCTTCAAAGTGGCACCAGTGTCATTTTCACTTCCTAAAATTGTCTAATAAAAAGTTTTCATCACACTGTAGAAATCAAATATACTTCAATTTTACATCTTTTGCACCTTTCGGAGCCTACAAATATCCCCTCTCTTGTCTGAGACCTGTTACTCCAGGTGCAGCCATCGTGGAATCTGTCTCTCCATTCAACGTACTAATGTGGCTCATGAGACAATGTTGGTCAATGTACATACATACAGTGTTGAAGAACCATAGCTCATGAACCATTGCACTTGACCTGTATTAGAGAATGGGAGCTAGAGTTCATTTCAGTAGCACTGATGCTACAGCCTGTAAGCCTTTACGTCATGCACCTGGTCTAGCCAGGGAAGAGGAAGGAAGTAGGAAAGGAAAGGATTTGAGGTTAAAAGGTGATGCTTCGGCCAGCAGTGACACTTAGATTCTACCAAAGAAAACAGTAAACATTCTCACTATATATGATCGTATATATTATTATGGGAAAGAGCCATTTTGCATTGAAATGTTAGCCCAATTTAGGAAAATGAAATCTGGTGAAGTTGAGCCAACATAGAATTGGAAGAACTATTTAAATCATCAGAAAAAGTTGCACAGATTAAGGTGAAAAGTCTGGAATGGGTTGTAACCCAAGTGAATGAAGAGAAAGCAGTTTAAAAAAAATATACATTTGAAGCATGGCTGGACGGAGAAGTAGAGGTAGGCCTAGATTAAGATGGAATGTTGAAGTGAAGGAAGATTTGAGAAACCTGAGAGTTAAAAGATGGCAAACAAAAGCAGTAGGACTTTTGCTATTATATTAAAAGAAGCCAAGGCCAAACTATGAGAGGAGTGTTGAAAGAAAAAGAAGAATAAGAATCAAGCATAGTGTGCTGGGAATGTACACAATGTCATAACTTACAACATCTTTGCCTTACAAGGGTGTAGCCCAAATGTAGAGTGTACTTGTGTACACATGCTCCAGTCCCCTCTGCCACTTACGCTGGCCAGGAATGAAAGAAAGGGGTTGAAAGGTGATGATGGTAGGGAGAGTCCCACAATGCCACAACACCCAAGTCTACCTCCTGGTCTGAGATGTGATGTGAACTTACGACCCTTCAAACTGATAGTGCTAAAGTGCTTGTGTCTTATTGATCTTGGTAATCCACATTGGTCAAATGGAAGTAAACTCTCTAAATTCTCCAATCTCTACATTTAGTTTGTCTTAATTTATTTGCAAATGAACAAGAAATTTCCCTCAAACAAAAAAAATTCATTCCCTGGAAGCTATATAAAACACAAGTTTATAAAGATAATGTACATAAATGATAATGCAATGAAGGCAAAAATCTTTTGAAGAAGACAACCTAAGTCTTTTTATAATAAGTATTTATTTCAAAAGAAAGAAGGTTTTCCATTACATTACAACTTACATCTATGTTACAAATCAAAATAAAGTTATAATTTAGATATTGGTACAGCCAAAATGCGCATTTAAATTTATTTATTTATTGAATAAACAGGTGTATAGTCCTTTCTTACAAAAATGGCAAAATATTTTGTTCAAAATGTTGGCACATTAACTAGTAAATAGAAATACACAATAATAATGTATTACAAACTTGATCTAATTACAATACTATTGAAATTCTAAAATTAAATTTTTCAAAACACAATTTACAAATTAAATTAACTTAAATTGACATTACAAAATAAAATATAAAATATAATCAGTAATGTAAGATATTGAATTATTATCATAGTACAAAAAAAATTCAACTGTACTGAATTAATATAAACGATTATGAGCAAGGCGGAAGCCACTGGGACCAGGTGAATGAGAAACAAAGGCATCCTAGGAGAGGAAAAACACATGAAAGGCAGGAGGGAGAAGAGAAGTGAAGGGAAAGAACGCAAGAATTCAAGAGAATGTATAACATCTCTATCTAGAAATAAATATAAAGTATATTGAGACTTACAATTTGCTACCTCTTTGTTATTTTTTTACAGTGTACACTTTTTTGAGGGTAAGTTTTCAAAAAGATGAGATTTGATATGTATAATTCTTTTGCTGACTGCATGTCTTCTTCTTTCTCCATACATAAAAGTAATTCTGTTAGGCAATAAATGTGACTTGAACTGTAAAATTACTTCTCTTCAAAAAGTAAAATATGGTTATAAAATATCACTTCTTTTTTTTCCCAGCACCATTTGGCAAAAGAGGATGGAAAATGTTCTATTGTACTTTGCGAGATATGGTTCTTTATTTGCACAAGGATGAACATGGTTTTCGTAAAAGTGCCCTAAGTGACAACCTTCACAATGCGATTCGAATACACCATGCCCTGGCCACTAAAGCTGCTGACTACACGAAAAAGCAGCATGTGTTCCGACTGCAAACTGCAGATCAGGCGGAGTATTTGTTTCAGACAAGGTAAGACCATGAAAATGTAAATGCTGATTATTTGTTTTGAAATCTATTTTACAATAATAACACTACCCTGTAATATTGACCTTTTTATTTGTTGCCTAAAGAAAAAAGTTGATTTTATTGAGTGTCCATGTGCTGAATAAGAATTTTCAATCCGTTTACTTCTATCATATAAGATTTTCTTGCGAAATCACTTCACATGTACTGAATAATTATGCAAATTTTATCTGAAACGTTTTCATACTTTTTTATTTCAAAGAGAAAACAATATTTAGTATACACAACTTGCTGAAATTAATGTGTCGGCTAACACTTAAAATAAGCAAGATTCCTCAAGTCATTTAAATCAGCTTAAAACACTCACGTTCTGGAGCAGACAATCCTGGTAGGTTGTTACTGTCACTCGACTCAATTTCCATCACTTCCACATCAGATTCGGATGAAAAATGTTCAAGATTTTGGTCTCACAAGGATTGATACATTAGGCTAACGGAAGGTAGGGACAGGTGAAATCCCTGACCGAACAACTGGATACTCAATTTGCGTTTTAATTTTTAGAATTCTGCCCCTTCACATCACATAAACAGAAGTAGCAGTCATTACTATGGTTTGTCTGCTCTCTCCAAACTGTAGGTATTCCAAAATATAACGATGGTCTTTGCCGTTGTCCTAATGACGAAGATCTTAAATGCATATTCTACATACTTGTTAGTATTCCGAAGATTTACTTTGGTTTCTAGTTTGATTCCAAAATAGGGAAAATATGATTTTTATTACAAAATCTGTAATATTATGCCTCAGATTAGGCAATGTGTATTTTCCACATATATAACAAAAATGGTTTGGATCACATGAGCGAGATATGACAAATATATATTTGTATTGCACTACAAATTCACAACATTCTATTCCACAATACAGCTTAAAACTGATTTTTTTTCTGATGACACTTACTAATGCAATGTTAGGGTGGCCAGTGAACCTGGAATCCTTGAAAACCAGGGGAAAAACAGGAATTTCAATAAGGTTGGAAAAACCGGGAATTTGATTTGAAAACAGAGATTTTTCATTATTTTCAGATTTTTTCCCAACATTTAGTACAAATTCACATACGGCATCATATTCAGTAAAGTGCAGAATTCAACTTGGTACATGATAATGGCGAGTGTTAAAATCAAAGTATGTATGAGAAGTGTCACATGTTTGCCTGAGGATTGCGAAGTTCTTGACTGACACATAAAACAACTTCAAACACTGCCCCTTGTGTAGGTGCAATATGGGTAGAATACCTAGTAACTACACGGTTGCCTCTGAGTTGCACATGCATGATCGAGATATTTGCGGGACAAACGTCTCACCAGAAACCCAGTCGCCGAGTTTCGATTAGTGTCGCACCACTTCTTTGATGACATGGGCGGTACCACCTTGCTATTTTTCTGATCGAAACGACCATGTTATCATGTCTCTGATATTCAAAGGGAATTTTAACGTCTTTTGTAGAAGAGCATAGTCAAAGATATCTTTGCTTATAGCCTACATGGAGATTAAGAGGGACAGTGCTCAAATTGACATGGAGCATGAAGAAAATGAACATGTGGTGATCTTGATGGGGCTGCATACCAGGAAATACGAATAGACCCAATTTCCTTCGCTGCATTGTTCGTCAAGGCAGCGCAGGTAGTAATATGAAATGAAAGTTAAAATGTTACAAATTTATGGTTCTCAATTTTTTCAATTTTTCATTCATGTAAAGTATTAGAAATAATGCTAATATAATCTAAACCCAACCAATTCAAACAATATGCCTGGGGTGGTGTATACCAGCATTTATTGTGATAGCTAGGAGCAGTAGTAATTTCAAACTTTTACATATGAAACTTACTATAATCAGCGATCAAAATTGTTTGAAGTAAAATAATTTATTAGCTCGAAGTTAATTTTTATGACCTTCACCTCACTATCTCAGAAACCTCTGTGACCTTTTTTTCACCTCGTCAATCTCAGAAAAAAATCATATTTGGTTTGCATTTGTGGACATTTACAGTTTTGTAAATTACTCAGCACTAGATTGTGGTAGCTTTTTAAACTAACATTGGGTGCAGTAAACTCTGGCCTACAAATCATAGAGAAAGTATTGTAATGCTGCAGGGGATATACAGACCTCTCTTAAGCTGGCACTACAACAGTCGGTTACCACAAAGCCAAATATGCCACGATTTAGAACTATTTAATTGTAATGAATGATGCAAAAATCAATATTTTTGCTCTTCAATTTTTGTGTAATTAATGGTCCTTGCACACCACTTTTGGTTACCACAAAAACAAATATGCCACAATTTAGAATAATTTAACTGCTAAATAATTAATTATTTATTGGAGAATATGAATTGTATTGTGTGATTTTCGTCACTGATGGTTGATTTACAAAACATTGTTGTAAACTTCTATTGTATATTTTGGAGAGGAAAATGTGTGTGTGTGTTAAATAATTTTATGTATAAGTGGACATTTTCCCGTTCAAATAAATAAATTGGTATACTTTTGTTATGAATTGGTCTCTATTTTCAATGTTGCAGTGACTCCAAGGAGCTTCAGTCATGGATAGACACCATAAACTTTGTCTGTGCAAGTTTCTCGGCTCAACCATTGGCAGGTGCTGTGGGCTCGCAACGCAAGTTTCAGAGGCCTCTATTGCCATGCAGTCACACAAAGCTGAACCTTGTAAGACAAAAAAATCAAATATCAGTTCGGAGTGTTATTTATATTCCAAATCACTTTTATCATGAGGTTTTTGCAATTTGTCTTGGATTAACCTCCCTGGGTTTACTACGTATTTATGACAGATGCACAGCGTCCATATAGATGTCAACTATTCTTCCTCTTTCCATGCTACAAAACATTGAGCAATGCCTTCCACTTGAAGCAGTGTGCATCAGTGTAATTGTATCTGCTGTGTAGTAGTTGAGACTGTTTGATATTTCCGGGTGTGTCAACTGCTAATGTCATTAGGCCCGTAAGTGTAGTGCATGTTTTTATCGCGGGACGTTGCGGTGATCTCGTGCTGGATGGCGAAATCCAGCGCCAACCTGAACGCCGCCATGCGGGGTTTCCCCAACCATATATCTCGGGCCAGGCGGCACCACCCAAGCCGGATCATCCTCTAAGCTCCTGACATGTGTGGAAATGTAGTGCATGTTAGTGTAAGTTTGTGTATGTAAGGGGTGAGGATATGACAAAGAGGAGGGAGGAAAGATCATTCACAGTCCGTGGCCCATTTTGCAATACATTCGTCGGTTGCTGAGCTGAGAAACCACGGAAAAATTACCAATCAAATCGGCCGGCCACTAGAATTCTCTTCTAGAGAGCGACTGAATTTGTGTCAAAAATCCTGCCACCGTCTGAACTTGAACACTACGACCTCCCAGTCAGAGGCACTGCAGAGACAGCCAGTGCATGATGCCCATGAATTTGAAGCAGATATATTCATTTTTGGAGGTACTTTACAATCGATATACTTCGATTGGGGAATATGAATTTTCGAGAAAATCGGCTGAATGGTTTAGCCGCTAGCGTTGTTCACAGACGGACAGACTTTTGCCGTCATTCGATTTTTCGGTATCACGGACCTACAAAACATGGATTCTGTCTACACCACGTGTTAGAGAATTTTTTTCTTAATTTAGCATCTGGATTTATCCACTGTTTGGTTGCCAGGGCCCTGTAATAAGAGTTTTTCTGCCAAAAATTCGCCGTTTTTTCGCGCATAAGTTTCTATCTACCACGTAGCGGTAGATGGGATTCTAGATTGGTTAAGTTTGACGATGGTTGTGTGTTCAAATGTCACATTGACCAACTCGAGTAAGCGGCCATTCTACCAAAGAAATTGGTCTTAAATGGAAATTGAAAACTCTACATATAGCCAAAGACCCGATGTGGTAGAGTTGGGAAACTGTTGATTTTCCTAAGACAGAGATCTCAACCTGCAATTGAACGTCCTGTCAACCCCAAGCCACCAGCTACAGCAGAGAAAGAAGTTTTTGAGCCACTACGGATCGCACACTTTTTCTTGATAGGTACTCCACAACTGGGGGTGCGAGTAGAGACGTTCAGAAGAGTTCTAGCAACTGCGACATTGCATTATGCATTATAACGAAAGAAACATTTCAAGCGTTGAACAAAGAAGTTGCATAATATATCAGAGAGTCTAGGCTAGCGGTGAGACTTTTAAAGCACGATACCAGACGAGAGTATAATAAATGTACATTGTGTTCGGAGTTTTAGATTTTGTGGCCTTCTGCGATGAGAATGCACTCTGGAATTTTGAATCAAATGTTCTTGAGAATATTTTCAAACAGCGTTCATTATGAGAGTAAAACATAACCTATCCCGAAGATACGATTTCAACTACTTTTTCACGAATTTCTTTCCTATCACTTTCCACCATTACCTGTTAATTCTTGCCAGCGTTGTGGAGTTAGTAAAGAATAATTGTAACTGCCTCACATACGAGAATCAGTTTGTCAGAGATGGAAAAATCCTCGTTTCCTGTTTTTAGGCGGCCATTTTGCCGCTTGTAAGGTGACCGTAGAGACTCCTGTAGGCGTGCTCTATTTATGAAGGTATAAGATCGTACCTTAGGCCTAAGGTAAGACGTTATGGCTTCAAGGTCTGTCACGTGACTTAGTGCATTACGTCGCTACCTTACGCTAAAACTCCCGGTTGACAGAAAACTCGGCGTAATAAGTCGTCTTGGACTAGATAGCTATGAGAAACAACGAAAGGTTTTTTTTTAATTCTGAAAAAATAATTAATAGTTATAGAAATAATAGAGTAACAAGAAGGAACATGGCACGCACAGGTCGATAGAAAGAGAGACCAAAAACTAGGAAGTCCGCATTGGAAAGGAAGAAGGTGGGCAACTCTGCAAACTGAGCCGTGACGTTCCGAGTGGAGCTCATATTTTCTACCGGGCCGTGCTATGCCAGGCTGAGGGAGGACTAGGGGGCTCGAGGATAGGATCAAGAAAAAGTGCGAGCATTGTACTTCAACGTTCAAGGAGAGCAAGACATGCTACAGTGTATTTTCAACATTAATGGTGGTTCTTTAAATTCAAGTGTGGGAGAATCTATCTAGGTAGAGCTATCTGGACCGCTTTACTTTATCGACATTATTTCACATTCATGTTAGTTTAGTTTTTTCTAATTGAGTATTGTGCAGAATGTATTTTGTGTTGAATTAGATCAGGGTTGTCCAACTGGCGGCCCGCGAAATGTTATTAGTCAAAAGTGAAAGTCCCTTTAGTTCAAGTCGGGCGGGAATATTGCGAACGCGCCCTGCCGGAGTCAACACCCTCATTAATACAAAAGTTGGTGAAGTTTAGATTTTTTCTAGTAAATTCAAAATCGTTCCAGTGTGTTTCATTGAGTTATGCATGGTAGGGCCTGATATCACGCATGGTTCCATTCCCCCCCCCCCCTACTCCCCATTTCAGAGCAGCCCCGGGGAAGTATCAAGATCAACAAAACTGGGAAGTCAGATGTGGATCGCCCAAGTAAGTAATGGAAATACGGCCCGTTATCATATTAAAGGTTTTAGTTGTGGCCCTTGAGGTCTAGCAAGTGGGACACACCCGAATTAGATGGTGTGTCATCATTAAGTATCTTCTTAATATAGAAAGATTTTTAAAAGAAAGGACCGCTTTGACAGCTACTGCTGACAACGTAACTGCGGGTTGTGTTCCTGCATTCAATTTGTCAAAGCATTCTGTTAGTTAGCTCATTCGTATACGGTTTTCATCGCTATCTCTTGCAATGCCGTCTACAACACGTTCATTTGTTTCCCGATGTGTCAGACTGGTCCCTTTTTAGAGTAACTCCTCTATAACATTTCTTTAATAATAATAATAATAATAATAATAATAATAATAATAATAATAATATTGGGTTATAACATAATTTTACGTAAACGTTGCTGACGCGAGGACGTTTGCGCTGTTGTAGCACCGTAATTGCATTTGTGAGCACAAATGCTTCAAATATTTCTTGTAAAGTTTCTCGAAAAGTCAAAAGTGCGAAGAGTTTGTGAAAATGAGCTCAAAATAGCGCATTTTCTGAAAGTTTAAACATTTTTTCAATAACGGTTCCAATTTTTTAATGGATTAGCATAAATAAGGAGGATTTACTATAATATTCATGAAGTCATTTTTCAGTTTTACTATTAAGAGACTGAAAAGTTTAAAAAAAGTGATAAAATCTATTTTAAGCGCCGATAGATAGCAGCTGAGAAGAGAGTGATGCAATACCGAAAATCTAGCCAAAAAACCAAAGAGGTAAGGAAATTAACTCGTGCAAGGTCTGAGCTATTTTGTCGCTCCACTAGTTTTTGTTTTAAGTGCCAAGTGTAATATTTTCTGCTGCATAAGTGTTTCTATACAATTAGAAACTGACTAATTAAAAAGAAAATTAATTTTTATTTTAACAATGATATATATATATATATATATATATATATATATATATATATATATATATATATATATATATACACATATATTGCATTGGTTTACATTTGTTTTATATTTAAAAAAAGGTTACAAAATGTTTAAACCAGACATTTAAAATCCTTAGACATACAAATTTACGTTTCTGGCATCTAAAACTGTTCACAAAAGGATTAAATTAGACACTTTTTATTTTTCAGGAAAGCGAAGTATTTTTACATTTATGAAAGTGACTACAAACGTAATATTTTATTCACTTTCAATTCGTTTCATTTAATTCATTGTTTCACACTTCATTTTCAACCTGTCATCAGCGCAGTTTCGCCGGGAATAGATGCAATTGCGTTAGTGCGTGCTGATCGCAGACAAACGTGAAACCTCTTTACATTGACCTGCAGAGCTCCTTATGTTCGGTGTGTTGTACGCACCTTTCGGTGGGTAGTCGATTGTGTTTTCGATCAGGGAATATTAGAGTTTCGGGAAAGTATTTGCGTTTCGGTAAAACAAAATTGAAAAATTCGCCTTTTTCTGGCGCACGATTATGATACTTACTCTTCTTATGAAGTAAGAGCGAGAAAGTAAAAGTGAGTAATTGTAATATGATAATTCTTCAAAATTACTTGTTTTAGGCAGTTTAGTAAAAAAAAATTAAAGTAGGCATAAACTACCCTTTTAGGATATTTTAACTATATTAAATGGTTTCAGTAGATTATTTTTTCATGATTCGTAAACATCTGCAATTATTTTCCACAACCTCCTAAAGGAACTAAATAGGCATTTGTCCTAAAATCCGAGGGAGTGGAGTGTAACTCTTGAATAAGACGCCAAGCAAGGCAAACCCAGACTTGACAGAGACCGGCTGTAATGTCTCGGGACAACAGCTGTTTCCTCTTCAGCGTCTCTAGTCGGGAGGTCGTAAGGTTCGAGTGCCGATGGTGGTGAATTTTCGACACGGGTTATACAGCTAGGACGCATGCAGTCGCCGAGTAGAGAATGCTAGCGGCCGGCTGCCCTGATCGGTAGTTCTCCGTGGTTTTTCCGATGAACGCCAGGGGAAAGCCGGAACGCGCTCCACCAACAAAAGAAACACAGACCGCGCATGATATTGTCGCATCTTCTCTACTTACAAACTTACATGCAATATACTTCCACACATTCCGGAAGACACGTCGGGAATTCGGAGCTTGTCCCAGCTGGGGCGGCAGAGATACCTGGGGGAAACCCCGCGAGCCGACCTGTAGGTCCGCGCCGGATTTCACGGTACAATAGTACTACCATCTCCTTGGTTATAACATGCGCTATACTTACGGGACTAATAATCATTTCAGTTCACGCGTCCGGAAATTCAAAATAATGATTCGACTTGAGACATCCTGGCCATTTCATTGACTGTTTAAAATAGTATCGCGTGTGGGTTCTTGAAGAAAGAAATATCTGCGTATACAGGAGGAACATAAAGTACTTTGACACATTCCGAGAACTAGTTCGAAGACGATGAGATCCGTCCCAAGCCCGGCTCGTTATTAAATGTGAAGACAATCACTCTCCCCAGGCACGACGCCGAAGATCAGGAAGAGGCGTTTGAAGTCGCTTGCATGCCAGGGCAAGGAGGCCTCTGAAGCTGTTCCACATGCAAGTACCAGTCACGGACAGAGCATCCCAATGCCGAAGAAAGAGAAGGCCTCTAACCACCTTCAGTGTATCAGTTGATGCCGCATCTGGGGAAACCCTGTCTTCCCATCGAGGAAGTCGAAATTCTTTTCCTCGATTCCCGTCTCGCTGCGAACGTATCGGAAATCCCCGTCAAAAAAGCGATGAAAGGATGCAAGGTGAGTGGTTTTGCCCCATTTATTGCGAAGTCAGAAGTCAACGATACGTGGGCAGTCCTGACAGAAACATTGGACAGTCCTGACGGAAATGTGATCGATTATGGAACAGATGTAAAGGAACAAATACAACACACACTCACACCAGGGTGACCAGTGAACCTGGAATCCTTGAAAACAGAAAGGAAAAAAAACAAAAAAAAAAAAAAAACGAGAATTTGAAAGAGCCTGGAAGGACCGGGAAAAAACCGGTAATTTGTTTTAAAAACCGGGATTTTTCCTTATTTTCAGATTTATCCCCAACTTTTAGCACAGATTCACTCACGGCATCGTATTCAGTCAAATGCATGATTCAACGCGGTTGATAATGGCGGTGGGTAAAATCGAAATACGTATAAAAAATGCGACGTGTACTCTTGAGGAATGCAAAGTCCTTGACTCCCGCGTCACACTTCAATCACTGTCGCGTGTGTATGTGCAATCTGGGTAAAGTAGGCAGCACCGCAGAGCACTTATGTGGTTGTCTATGTGTAGCACGGCATGGACGAGATATTTGCGGAAGAAACGTCGGGAACTCAAGAGCTGAGATTCGATTAGTCGCGCCTCTTTTTTGGTGACATCGGCGGTTCCACTTTGCTATTTTTTCGATTGAAACCACCACGTTACCACGCCCGTGATATTCTGGAAATTTGTTCTTATTTCGAAGAAGAGCGCAGTCGAAGCTGTCTTTGCTTATAGCCTACCTGGAGATCGAGCGACAGAGTCCGAATCGACAGGGAGCACGAAGCAAATTAACATGCGGAGATCTGACGGGTTGCATACCAGGGAATGAGAGTACACCCTATTCTCAGACCCCAATTTGGGAGGTAGTGACACTAACATTGAAAGACATTGGCTCACTGTGTCTTAGGCACATCAGTCTGTGATGAGTTCCAGTGTTACCGCCTCTTTCACCAACTTTCGTCAAATCGATCTTGATGATCATTTTCATGAATATCAAGTATTTGACGCCTTGTTACGTTTCACCAGCACTTTTAGATTAGAAACCAAGCTCCGGTAGCTTTGATTTAGCTTCCTCATACAGCAGTAGTCTACAATGTCACAATGCAGTCCTGTATTGGCTGCTGAACACAATCTATTATACTTCTCAGAAGATTGGCATTGTTTGTACATTGAATGAGTACTATATTTATTTTTACTAATACTTTATTGCTTGTTTATTGCCTTCGATTGGGAGCTCGATATTTATTCCATAACTTACCTGGATAGAGAGATCGTGGTTACGAGGGAAATAAGACAACAGTTCTACATGTTCTCTTACGGAGGGAATTATGAAAGGGAATTACGGGAGGGAAATATAAAATAACAAGCCAAGTTAAGTTAACAACTTTTAATTAATAAATCAGTATGTATGAATAATTAAAATTAGGTAAAAAAAATAAAATTATTTATGTACCACAGGCGTTAACTGGCTGTAATGATCTTGGGTGACAAAAAAGCTCTCAGGCCAAAGGCCCATGGTTCATAAATAACTATTTTTTGTGCCGTCTATCATTTCTATAATGGAGGGAAGGAACGTACTTTTTCCCTTCTTGGAAACTCGCTTAAAACAGTCCTGTCGTAATGCTGAAGTTTCAGCATCACATGGAAATACCATATACTGTAGCGGTATTTAGGCGATTACAGAAGAAAAGGTCTTTTTATTTACAGAACTTGCATCCCATGGATGAAAAAATTCCATTGCAAAAAAATCGTCTATGAGGTGAAAATGTCTTGTAACTCAAAATCCTAAAGCTATCAACAAGTGATGTATGATGCATGTGCGTTAGTCTTATTGCTGTTTGAGGGGTATGGCTCTGTTTCTTCTAAAAACTTCAGGAACAGTGCCTTCAACATTCTGCAACTGGTTACTAAATTAGCACCACCCAAATGTTATGAAAATTATTTTTGTGATAAATTGTGTATTGTGGATTCATTGTTTCTTAAAACTTGGTATTCAATAGTTAAGCATCAAAATTATCACCTGTGTTATTACACATGCGCCCCTTTAACAGCAAAAGAGTAAAAGAACAAAGTTAACGAAATACAATGCACGCGTTTGATGCATCCTAATATCACAACAGGAGTTTAATGAGTTGTCTAGATTGTCTATGGCAGGGTGTACTGGTCGGTCAAAATTTGATATTTTGATGATCGTTTAAAAGCTACCTTGGTAAATCATAAATACATGTTTAAGGAGTGTTTTGTGAGCTTGTAAAAAAACATTAGATTTCTGTTTATTGTTGTCACTTTTACTAAGTCATGCTTACAATTAACAAGTAGAAAAACTCCTTAAACCAGGCATGAGAAGGTCGCGGGCAATGTAACAAGTTTACTAGAGTTCGCGGGCATTGTTTCCCGAGAAATTCACGCGAGTTAAATGAAAGTGTATGGAAAAGGGAATAGCGGTACGTCACTGAATATCTGGTAGATTACAATCTTTATGGCAAGTCTGTCAATTGACAGTCATTGCCCCAAATTGATCTACATTAATTCCGATATTCTCTTTAAGGCGAAGAAATATCCATTAAAATGAAATAATACATCAGTCAGATTTCAAATTCTCAATTGAGAATAAAATTAAAATAAAAAAAAAAAGAATCAACAGTATTGTTATTTTTTAATTCTCTTTACTTAAGAGATATAAAAGCACAAAGTTTCTACGTTAAAGTTAGATGGTTTAACAGCCAAATAGTCTTGTCTCTTAAAAGGGGTTTTCATCTGTAAGTGATAATTGTTGACTTAAAAGACTTGTTAATTTATTGCACATTATTGCTAAATACAATAAATAACTGAATGATTTGATAACACAACAAAACGAAAATAAGGAAAGAATTCGCCATTTAAATATATTTTTGTCACTTAGCAAAGATGACTATGTAAGGGAGAATTTAGTAAGAAAGTAAACGCACACACATACATACAGACAGGAGGGAGCCGACGAGAGGCTAGGGTGGTGGGTCAAAGCTTCAGTAAGAGGCTGGGGGTAAATATCATGGACATGTTTACTCCAGTGCACAGAGTTCAGTCCTTTTACTTTCCATTATATGAGCGAAACTCAACTTGCATGTTTCTCAGCTTGATATCGCAATGGTGTACCGGAATGCAACCCAACAATATTGTTGTGACAACTGAACTATTTGGAAGAGGATCAGCAAGGCTGAAATTGACAGTGATATAAAGTTAAAAGACCAGGGACATGTTTCAGAAACTGAAATCTGAGAAGAAAGTTTGTAAGTTGAGGATGATCATAATATGGGTCTAAGGAGGCAGGAAGATCAGCGACTGATAAGCAATGCTAAGTATCACCTTGAAATCAATTGGACTAGAACTCATTAATTTCAACCCATGTATTTTTGACAATAGATTGACACAGGTTTCATTTTATCTACTAATCTATTAATGCTGTCATAATTGCTTCAGAAAACCAGAAAGGACATCCACAGAATGAACTGTTAGACAGGACCTTGGACCCACCAGTTACTGCCTTAGGGTTGAAGTTGAACAGATCAAGAACAGTCACCTTATGCTAGTGGGTACATCAGAGGTATCCTTCTCAGATTTCAGAGGGAAGACTGCAAGGCTGCTAACACCTCAATTGCTCAAAGAACAAAAACTGAACAACTCGATACAAATGTCAGAGGCATATTTTCTATTCAAAAGCTGCTTGGTGCCCTCTTGAATGTTGGTGCATGCATATGTTAAGACATTGCTTACACAGTCTTCATGCCCAGACAATGTCATTGGTTGAGACACATTCACTGGAAAGCTACTAAATGCATTCCTCAATACTTCAGAAACTATCAACTTCAAGATCACCTGTTCATGAGGCAATGAAGGCTTCATTGGTTGGGTAGATGCTCATTGGGGGAAATGCAACTTCAAAAGAAAGTCCTTTACAGGCTAAAATTTCAACATGTCCAGGCGTGCTATGTCATGGTGCTCCAAGAAATAGCAATCTACATTATCTTCAATTGAGGCTGAGTGCCTCATGGAAGCAGCCAAGGAAGCCAACTTACTGTTGAGTTCCATGGATGATTTAGAACTTGAAGATCTGACAAGAATTGTGTTGTTCAGTGACAACCTGTCTGCTGGAGAACTAACCAAAATCCGGTCTTCCACTGTTGATCAAAACAACATACACAAGTATTATTTTATTCATGAAAGCATTTGAAATCATCCTCTTAATAATATCCAGTATCTACCAACAAGGGAAGTGGTTCCAGTCATGTTTACCAAATATCTCTAGGACCATGCATTTGTTTTATGACAGTGGTGTAGAAATGCAAAATATCAAAACTTAAGCAAATTAAATTTGAGGGGATGTTCGAATTCATTTTATCTTCCCAGGCAGAGTATATGTTGTATATGTCTACTGGCAGTTGTTTGACAGTGGCATAGTATTCCTGCGGTGGTTGCCTAATTTAAATTTTTTGCCTACTACGTACTTACAAAGTAAAGAGAAAGTATTGTAATGCTGCAGGGGAAAAAGTGGATAATTTTTGTTCCTGTGTTTTGTAAATTACTCTCTTACTTAATGACAGAATTCATGCTTTATACGTCTTTTAAAGCAGAAAAATCCATTTACGGCAAAATTTTTGGCTATCCATCCGTCCATCTTTGAATAACTCTAGCGGCAAACCTTGGTAGGATTTTCACCAAATTTGAATTTCCCTGACTGATCTGGTGTCTTGAATTTGAAGCGGACACTGTGATTTTTTAGGGTACTTTACTAGAAGTCCCAATGATATTTTCAAAATTTTCTCAAAAATGACTTTTTCTTTTTCAGCGTAAAGTACACCTATAAAATCAAGGCCCCATTTTAGTTGAACTCTGAATTTTCAAAAATTGCAAAAGCTTAACCTTTTTTGGCACTTTTCTACCACTATTATCGAAGAAAATGAAATCTGTTCAACAATTTTTAAGAGTTGCACCCGTTCAACATTCTTTTTTAAAGCATTGGGAAGGTTGTTATTTGGCCTGAGCTATTTGTGTAGTGGATATCCTTGTCTAACCAAAATCCTAATCTAACCAAATGAGTTTGAATCCCAGCATGGGCAAACAGATTGTTGGTTGGGAAAACGTTTGCAGGTTGAAATAGTATTATAATATTGCATAACCAATACAAAATATGCAAGAAAGCATACACTGATGTAGCCCAACTGTCCTCTTCCTTTTTTACCATACCTTCTGCATCTAGAAGTGTGTATTCACTGTGTAATGGTTGTCTTATGTGCTCTATCAACACAATGCATACCATCTCGCCACCAATGAAACCAGACCTAATAAAATGAAGTAAGTTCTTTTTAACAGTTTGATATCAAATCTCACCCTTCATTCATTCTCTTAGTCAAGAAACTCACTTTTCATCCTCCCCAAATCAAACAAGCAAACTAGCCTTGAAGATGCAATTCATATCCTACAGAAACTTTATAGCTGTGCTCTCTGGCTATGGAGTTAATGCATGCTCTTTAGATTGGATTGGTGTATGTGGGTGGGGTGGGGTGGGGGCTCTGTGAGTCCTTAAAAAATTTCCATAGATGAGATAGCAAAAACAATGTTGTAAAATAGGAGAAATGAATGTATTGGTGTTTCATTAGATTTTTATAAAAATCATCTATAGTTACCGGACACAATAAATAATCCCCTTGCAAGATACGAGACTTCAGTCAGTATTCAAAGTAAAGTGACAATTCATCTCGCCGTAGTAAGATATTAAATCAGTAGTAATCTCTACCAGTTTTCCACTTCTTGTTATAATAGTGTTCAAAATCACTTGAAGTGACCACTTAATAAAGTTAAATCTAGAAATTGTGACAGGCGTCAGGTCACTTATCCTGTTGGTTGCTGAAAAGAGGGAATATTTCCATGTGCCTTATATAAAAATTAATCGGTTCTAGGTGGTGACCACTTAATCGAGGTAGCCTTTTCATCAGATTTCACTGTGTTAGTTATTTTGTAAACTCCAACTCCACAATTTGACATTACTTTTCTGATAGACTTTTTGTTGTGCTTTCTTTCATTTTATCTGATGTTTTCTCTTAGAGAGAGCAGCTTCGAGACCATGAAGAGAGGGTGCTAAAGTTGGAAGCAGAATTGGAAGAGCATAGGAAATATCCACCTGAGAGAAGTGCAAAATCATTGAACATTCAGAACTACAGGGAAAAGGATGTGTACCTACATTATGAGGTATACTGTGTATTTCATTTTAAATATTATTTACTAATTTTTAGTCATTTTGAATGTGTATTACTCTCACTCTATCTATCTGTCTATCTATCTGTCTGTCTGTCTGTCTATCTATCTATCTATCTATCTATCTATCTATCTATCTATCTATCTATCTATCTATCTGTCTGTCTATCTATCTATCTATCTATCTATCTATCTATCTATCTATCTATCTATCTATCTCTGTCTCTATCTTTGATCCCTGTGAATAAGCTAATAAGTTAAAAAATGTTAATTTTATAGGGGCCAATTCTTCTTAGCAAAAGCAATGTTTGAAGAGCAAATCCAATGCGTATCGAATTCAGGGGCATTCCAAAATCTTAGAATTGATGACCTCATCGCTCAGCCCACATCCCGGTCTAATTTACACACTTCCAAGAATACAAATTTGAATGGGTTATTTCATTGCTTCTTTTTTCTGATCAGTGCCTTGATTAATCAGGACTTGGGTATTCACATATCTATTTGTGATTTACTGTATAGTCCATTCTTTCAAGTCTGTTTTAAGTTAATAAAATTTGTAAATTGTCTCTTTCTCTCCCTTTTCTCTTGTTCTTTCTTCTCTTGTTTGTCTCTGTGCCCTTGATTTTCTTACCACACTCTCTTCTTCATTTGTGCACTATGTCTTTCACGTTCAGTATTGTATTTTCAATATAATAATGATAAATAATTTGACCTCAAATCCCAAGCATTTTTGTATGCAAAAATTTAAGTTTCCGTCTTCAAAAGTGCAATCGTTTCTTGTTCATTTTTTGAAACATTTTGTTGTATCACGGAGGATCCAATCTGAATAGTTTTGTCTTGGACTAGATACAGTTTTTAGGGATTTTTTACTTTCTCAGTGTAGTATAAAGAAAAGTATGTAATGCTGCAAAAAATTGATGCTGAGATTTTGACGGAAATGTGTGTTTTGGAGCTCCCAGGCACCAAACAGCCTCTCTTTCTCTCTATCTCTCTCTCTCTCTTCTCTCTCTCTCTCTTCTCTCTCTTCTCTCTTCTCTTCTCTCTCTCTCTTCTCTTCTCCTATCTCTCTATCTCTATCTCTCTATCTCTATCTCTATCTCTATATCTCTTATATCATTTCTATATCTCTCTTTTTCTTTCTCTCTTTCTCTCACGTCCCTTAATTGATGTGTATTGTAAATATGTTCAACATTTTCTGTACAATTAGTAAGTAATTGTGAGAAAATTGTTCATTACCAAGTGTGGTGTTGAATTTTAATGCTAAAGTAACTTTGTTTTTGCATTGTTACTATGGAAACAAATGGTGTGAAGTCATTCACATACATAGATTAAATGCTACAAAGTACATTAAAGTCTGTGTATGTCTAAAAAGGTCAGTTTTATTTATATTATTAGTTTTATCAAATTATTGTTAGGTTACATAACCAAAACATATTTCAAATAGTACTATGAAGTAGGTCAGCGTGATGAGACAGGGGGGTTCATGATATCAAGTTCATGGACACTGAGGCTGTAGGGTTGAAACCCGCATAAGGCAGTAATGTTGTCATTTGTGTTGGCGTGGAGGCATTTTGAGTCCCTCCTATATTATACCTCTACCCTAATCATTCCATAATTTCACCTGACAGGCAGGAAAAATTGTTTCCAATTTGTGTTTGTAATTGAGAAGCTATCCCCACCCCCAGAACAAGTACCAAGCACCAAGTCGGTGCCATGGAATATCATGAGTAAATATCTAAAGGTATGGGACAGTGATAGGTCTATTTGGTGCTTGGGGAATTTGAAGATGCTCTTCACTGGGAATATCTCCAGAAGAGCAGGAGGTACTACGAGTTGCCCTTGTAGTTCTCGAAACTGTTAGATAGCTGCTGGGAGGAGGGTGGGTGGAAAATAAAAAGCTACCCCAGACTCATGAGAATAGAAAAGCAATCAGTATGAGAAAGTATGTGCCACTCTGTAGCACAACTTTTTTTTTTTTAGTATATACAATTTTTTAATGTTGCCTCTCTTGTTTCTATAATCAAATCCTGCAAAATGTGCTAATCATACCTACAATATATTGACTTTCTTTACAATGTTATTTATTTTGTATTCTATTCAATTTTATTTTGTTTTTTACAGTTGAAGAGGTACAAAACATATGCGTATCTCCTGCGCTCTCGAATATCTCAATACCCTGAGCTTGAGCCTTCGTTAGTGGAGACCTGTATTGGTGAAGTGGATGAAGGGGGGGCTGTTGCGCTTATGGAGCCAATGGCTGGTGGCGGCGGAGGGATCGTTCCTCCTCCTGTTCCTGATCGACGCACAAGTCCTACAACCAATAGGTATAGTTATCGGGCAGCTATTTACAGTGGTTCTGCGGGCAGCAATCGAGACAATGGGGGAGACATAGGCTGACGGATGATGGGAGTATTCTCAGCATGTGTACTGTAAAATAATTGCAATAATGTGTGTTGTGCATGGGTAATACATGCTTGATGGGCCAGTTATGCTGCCAGCCACAATGAGTTGCACAGAGCCATTGTTTTGTGGGAGGAACTGTTGGTTTCTTGAAGGCAGTATTCACATATTTTTGGGGTTGTTTAATTCTATACACTTTTGGAAAAATGATTTTGAGAAACTTCCAAATTTGTATGGGTTGATACAGTTTTTATCATTTATTTTAAACGGATTGATTTTATATAAAGGCAATATTTTCTTTTTTAATTTCTCCATTGCTTCAAAATGTATTATTGCTGTTAAGCTCTATTCTTTACAGTTCATTATTTTCCAGAAAAAAGTTTATTTTGAATGCTATGTTTCAGGAAGAAAATATATAATTTAAATTTTTTTTGAAAAATAAATATTCTGAAGTATGTTTTGATAAAAATTATTTTGGATGACAACTTTCATTTTTTTGTACAAATGTGTTTTTTATCCCAAAATTTTATCTTTTTGAATTTGAAAAGATCATAAAATATCAACCCCTCAAAGAATAATTTTCTGATTTGCTATCTTTTTTTTTTTTTTTTTTTCTTTTCTTTTCTTTTCTTTTCTTTTCTTTTCTTTCTTTCAATTTTTGATGCTATGTTAAAAAGCTAGAAGCACAAAGTACTGTTAATGGAAAACATTTTTTTTTTACTTGAGAAGAAAATGTGATTAAGTTACAATTTTTTGTGCATCCAACCCATAAATGGCCAGTGTTATCTTTATCTTAGCTTCAACATAAAGTATTCCACAAAAACCTTGAGTGTTTGTTGACCATCACAAAAGTGTGCGTAATCTGTGATATTAGAGAGAAAATAAATGTTGAATGTTTGTCAAATGTTATGTACAGCCAGGAATACCATTTTATTCTTAGCTGTTTTTAAGTTAATTTGATGCTACAGAAATAAAGACCTGTACACATACAGAGTCTGTCATGTTTTGCTTTGAATTTACTAATAATAAGTACAAGTACACAAGCAACTAATAATGTCTTATTTCATACCTTAATTTATTCTTTAGGAACACTGGTGAAGGAAAACTTGCCTTAAGATAATTTATGACTTTTAATTTATTATCTTTATCATAACTTTGTCGAGATATTTTCAGTTTTCTTTCTATATTATCCTTTGGTGAAAGGAGAAATAGTGCATTTCATATTTCAACACTTTTGAAACACTGCTTTTTCATACTACTGAAAAAACTGGAGTATTGAAAACTGTAACTTTTAAACAGTTCCTTCTTTGTAATTTTGTAATAATTGTAGATAAAGCAGCTTTTTGCATGTTTGTTTATGGGAATATATGAACAGCTAACGTTAATCTTTGGTTTTATGTAAAATTTCTGTCAGTTTAGCCATCACTTCTTGCAATTGGATTGTTCAAATTAAGCAGATACCTAACTTTAATATCTTTGTGTGTATGTGTGTAAATTATATGCCAGAAGTGATGGAATAATGAACACATTTCTTTGTATTATAAAAATTCTGCCCTATTCACCTGTTTCTCTGTGCACAATTCTTCTTGCATTAATGTGTGTTGTGTACACTGGCACTTCTCTGGTCTAACTGTGTTTGTTGGTGTTTACAGTCACTTGCTGAAAATCCTCCCTATATGTCTTTAACTACTGCTAACTCTACATTTTATGGACACTAACTTTCCATTTTTACAATGCCACCCTGTATTTATTGATCAAAACTCACAGCAACGTTGCTTCTGCATGTAGCTGAAACCCAGCAAATATTAAATGAAAATGTGTTTCCCCATAGATCAAGAAGAATAAATTTGAACCCTTCGTATAGTATTTATTTATTCATTTTTATGAAGTTTTCCACATTTGTATTACTTTCTATAGTTTTGGTATTAGAATTTTATGTAATATTTTTACCTCTGTATGTACCATGTAGTAATATTGACCAATTAAAAGAAAGCTATAATTTAATTAATAAGTACATGGTTGCCAATTCAGACTGACTACCCTCATACATGAGAGTATTACTCAATTTAATATACTGAATAAAATACTCTTTAAGTTGCATAACTAATGTAACTTACATAAACTGTGAGATTCAAAGCAAGTAAGTAAAAGTTGAATGTATAATGGCATTTCACTCAGATCTGATTTACCTAGAACAACTTGCAGAGAAAGAAAGACTTCTAAAAACATCTCTCTTGAAATGTTGACATCTTTTTGCCATTATGTGGATTCCAAAATATAAAATTTTCACAACTTTTACTGTTACATTGTCAAAGGTATAAGCTTGTTATAAAGTTTACAGTGAAATCGTGACTGTTGTGTAATGCTCTGAATGAAAATTAATTCATGCGGGAGGCTCATGATCTATTTTACACATGAAAGCAAATGAAGAATGAGTGAGTGAGTACATGTATATATGCTTCCCCTCAACCAATCATTATGAAAACCCACATATGAATTTTATGGGAGAATCAACTTTTGCAGCGCTTAGAAGTGACTAATTCAGTATTAAAATTTACTTCCGAATCTGATAACAAGATTGACCAGGGAAAATATTATATTTGAAATGCAGTGTAATTATAAGAATGATATGTAGATAATTATATTTCACTGTACAGCGTAATATATGCATAGATATGTAAATACTGTACATAGGTACACAATTAAGAGTAAAGGAGGAGCACACAGGTGTATCGGTGAAAGATTTGACACAAAGTTTTCAGTTTGGAGTAATTGGGCCCTTGCAATGAAACATGATTTTATAATTAAATATTTTTAAACATATTTATCTCACAAAATTTTTTCCATTAACAATCACAATTCCTGCATTGTAATGCATAATTTTTTATTCTTTTTATTTTTATTCTGTCAGGCCTAATCTCTTCAGATATTTTTTGAACTCTTGTATAATTATTCTTCTTCTTTTGTTTTGTGGTAAACGTTTCACTGTCAACCAAGTGTGAACCTTCTTAACTACCTTAGAAGGCTGAAATGATCAAGCCTTTCTTCATAGAGCAAGTAAAAATGTGATAACTTTTTCTGATGCAGTTCTACTCAATGCAGTTGTTGGAAACCGATGGTAATCGGAAATGTGAAAATGTTTTTAATGGTTATAAATTTTAAAAAAATGCAAAATATGTGAATGAATTTTTGTATATTCTAAAATTGCATGTGCAATTAACAATTATTTCAGTGAAAGGAAAACAAAATAGTTGTTCTTGAGTCACCATTATATTTAATTTCTCTTTACTGAAATAATTGAAGATTTATTTGTGTTGCTAGAAAATCAACAATCTAGGATTGTGGTAGTTACTAACAAAGGGCATTTAATTAAGAAGCTCTTAAAGAGATATGATGACCAAAGCTGTGCTAAGTAATTTCAAATCCAAGTTTTTAATTGTTTTTTGTCCATTATTGCCTTTTGTGAACAAATTAAATTCTTTAAACATTTAATCGAGGTCAATATTATATTGACTGCAATCTTAGTATGTCCCCAAAACCGATGAATTATCTGACATCTTGTAATAAATTGGTTGTTTACTGCTTAACTTTGTGTTGCTTTAGCCATGTTGTGTTAGTTTCTCTTAAAGTCAGAAAATGTTTGAAAATTAATTGCATTTGAAATGTTCAGATGTATCCTTCCACAAGGAAGTGACTTAACTTTCTTTACATTTTTTAATTGTTTGAGATATTGAAATCCATTTTTCATGATATTGAACCTCTGCAAAGCAATGAAAGGATGCTGTATCCTGTTCTAAAAGAGTTACAAAAGTGGTGTCACAGATGCTGGGAAATGAGCGAAGCTTTCTTGAGTCAGAGAAATATTTCTTGCAATTGTTTGTGTCAGATGAGTAGCAAGACTTTTTGATATCCAATGCAATATTTTTTGTTCGTTTGTGTGTGAAATTTCCATTGCACTGAATTTTATATTGAGTATCCCTTATGCAGAGGGCTTTTCCTTGGAGTGTTCAGAGCTGCTTTGTACCGGCACCTGCACCTTCGCTCACCAAAGCCAAGAAAACACCCTAGGGAAGTCAGAAAAGGATCTTGAATTAATTCTGGATAAAATTTAAAATGAACAGTTGGTAAATGTAAGGTTAGTATGTTGATTCTGTAATCACAGTACCCTCACTTGTCAGTTCAGAATGAAGTTGGAGGGGGTGGAGGGCAGTGAACTTGGGAGATCAAGTGCAGTTTGACACTAAAATATGCATTGATAAAGGATCTAAAGGAAGTAATAAATTTGTATAAATAAATCAACGAGCCAAACAAGGGTGCCAGCACTATTTAGTATATAAATAGACGAGATGGTCCGGCAATGGCAAGGGCCATTGAAAACACATTTTAAAATAAATGACATCTCTAAATACCATATTGTTTGCAGATTACCAAGTTATTTTTAGTTGCTCAGAAGATGAATTACAAATTGCAGCACACAAACTAAACGAGGCAACCAAATATAATATGCAAAATCTCCACTAGGAAAACAAAATCAATGGGCTTTGAAGGAACAAACCACATTAGATGTAAAATTGTGATTAACAATGAACCAATAGAACAGACAGTTTTACCTATTTAGGCTTCAATGTGTCATACTGCCAGAAAAATGACATAAACCAGCAATTAAATAGATTTTTATAACATGTATGGGATGATAATAATAAGAACATTAAAAAACAAGACTTAAGAAACCATGCAACTCAAATTGTACAAAGATGTGGCAGTACCCATACTAACAAATGCACGCGAAAACTGGACAAAAACAGTTGTAATGGGCAAAAGGAAAATAGAAAGCGCCAAAATGAAATTCTTATTAATTCGGTAGTGGGTTTCAATATCTTAGATAGATGATGGCATCAGAACTGAACTGAATATATTCAAGCTGATGGACAGAATTCAATCATTAAGGAGCAACTGGCATGATAATATTCAACGCATATCTCCAAACAGAATTCCCATAATAATATACCAGTATAATCCTAAAGGAAGAAGTAACGTTGGCCACCCATTAAGAAGATGGAGATACTGTCTCTCTTGATGTACAAACAGGCCTGAAGGCCTAAATCCATGAAGCAGAAGAAAAGCAATTCTCTCATTTCCCTTGCCTCCTCCAAAGTTTTATCACAAGATCGTTTGCCCCCAATCACCTAATGTGAAGTCACATTAAAACATACAAGATACAGGTACAAAAGGTTAACTGTACAACATACATATTTAACTATCTGCAATCTTTTTGTAATGAATTTTGCATGAAGAGTTCTACTTAATGAAGTGAACATATTGTACTAAAGCTTTTGTAGAAACACCACTTATATCTTGATCAATTATTATTTTTAAACTCATTATTGTGTAGCTACTTCTTTCTCATTCCTTGTAACTTCTTCAAGATGTAAATATATTCAAAATCAATGTTTTTTTTTATCTACGAATTCTAATGGTCTTTTTCTATTTCTATATTTATTAATTATTCAAATATTTTTTGACCTTGTGTGAATTAAGAATGATTTTCCATAGCTTTTGTATTTTATTTTCCATAGAATTTCTTGTGCTACTTTTATTTATTCTTGGGGTATTTTAAAAATAATTTTATTATCTAATATTTATTGTTTAATGTGTTTAAAGTAATTTTAAAAATTAAAAAAAAAAAAATTATTTAAGCAAATATTTTTTTCTTATATTTTATGACAAAAAGTAATGTAGATTTTTCAGGGATTTTATTTTCATGATTATTTGTTCCCAGCTTATAATAACAACTAGTGTGCTTTTGCTGGAATAGATTATTGTAGCTGGTACTGAAAATGTTACAAGATACAGCATCCCTTTACCTGTGGGGTTTGATTTTTTTTATGATGGAAATGTAAATTAGTGTTGGATTATTTGATTTGATTTGCTTTAACTTCCTATTTTTCTCTGTTTTATAAATGAGATTGTTAACAAAAATAAAATTTTTGAATGATTTGTATCACTTTTCGCTCTGTTAAAAAATGGGTAATTAATAAATCATGACTTCAAAAAATATTTTGGTTATTTAAATTTTATTAATTTTAAAAGGTTTCTTATTATTTTGAATTCATGCTTTGGTGTAGTAAGAAAGTATTAAAATCTTTTCTAATTGATTTTCATTTATCAATCTTCCAATATTATTATGTATAAAATTACATTTCTTTCTGTAAGAAGAAGTAAAATTAAAATTTCTAAACAAAAAGTAGATTCTTCATACTCTAGGACTTCAGCAAAAAACAAACAAACTGGTTACCTGTTCATTTAAATTGATAACAAGTTTATGGTTATTGTGAATGTCACCACAAATGATGAAACTGATTGGTCTTTTTGTCTTCTCTACTAGTCATTAGTTTGTAAATGCTTAGTTTGTCACTTGTTTACCCTCATAACAAGATATCAAGAGTAACCATGTGCACTTTCAAAATACCTGTCAGTTTCATAAGAGTCTGTCTGCATGTAATAATGTTATGTGTCAAATTACAAGCAAAGCATGTGGTGTGCAGACAGAGAGCACAATCTTGACTTGAATCAAAGGGTAACTGAAGCTGTGGAGCAAGCTTTTTGGTCAGAATTTGTTGCTAGTTAATATTGGCAAAAAAAATTGATGTGTTAGTTTTATATAAGATTGCCTTTCTCGATAGACTGAAGATAAAGTAATGGCTTGGCATTCAATTGATTTTTATGCAATGCCATATTCAAATGTAGTTTTCAGACACTGTATGAAATATTTGTAAACAGTGTAATTTTAAGTAAATATTATGTTTAGAGGCATGTTAAAGAATATTAATTAAAAGTGCATTTTTATACAATCATATATCTCATTTACGTACCACCTTTTCTTGTATACTATAAAGTTATTATAATTCTCTTTTGCTCATGCCCATCTGTCTCTGCAGTCTATGTTCACTCCACTTCCTCTCTGCCCTGCTGACTCCTCCACTAACCCTCTTCTCACTCCTTTATGGGTGGTTCACAAGTTCATACAAGAGAGATGTGTGTGTGGAAGTTTACACAGTTTGTGTGTATATAAATATACTCCCCCTATATGATTTTTCTTCTTCAATGTAGATTGTAGGAATACTTGTTTTTCTTTTTATGAAAATTGTTCTCGTAACTGAACTTTTATATGTAAATATTGGTCTATATTCATTATTTTGTAATTTCTTTCCTGCACATGAGGGTTTGTTTCAGATTTGAACGACTAATTATTCAGGTTAAACAATATTGGAAGCTTTTATTTCAAAATTATGACTAATTTGAATTATTTTTTAATATTTAAAAAGAGATTTGTAAATAATAATATCAAATTTGTGAATGTGGGATTCAATTTTTTTGTGAATCAAGTATACTTGAAACAGACAACAACTTGCATCAGTGTTGCAAATGCAAACAATTATGTTGTAAGAAACAGTAAAACAAGAAATGTAATGGTAAATGTAATATTCCTATGGTAATAAACTCATTGTGGAAGTCAGAAAACATTGAAAACAAATCCTCATATTTCTTAGAATATCTTCATAGACCCCCAGTATTTACTGAGAATCATACTATTGAATATTATTAAGATGTTTTTGCTTCAGAAAGAAGTTGATCCATTTAAACTTAAATTAGCACATCTTCTCCCTTTGTGAATGCAAGTTTGTACAATATTTGGAATTATTTCTGGTGGTGGTTTCTTATGGTGTAAAATGTCTATTGTAATTGTTTGTGCATGCCGACTCCCATATGCTGCATGTTAGAGGTTTGTAATGGATGGTTTTGTATTAAGAAATGTGTTCTTAGTTATTAAAGTTACTATAGTTAATTTGTTACTTGAAAGAACTTAGCCTGAGTATTGGACCATACTTAACCAATATAACTATAAGTTTAGATTAAATTATTTACTTGTAAAATTTTTCTTTTATTTCAGCGAGTGAATTTGTTTTGTTGCATGCAGGGGATCATCTGGTGATGAAATTTTGGAAGATGGGCTCTTACAGCTGGAAGCAAGTCAGCTATAATTTTGCATTGCAAATGGTGCATTTCTGAGTCTTCAAGATATTAATGTACATAAAATGTGCTACTTTAAATGGCATTGTATGTAGTGTGTACATTAATTTTTAACCTTTTAATACGATAAATGCCAAAGATTATTTGCATTTTGGTTTATGTTCCATTTTGTATTAAATTCCATATGAATCATGAAATTAATAAACTCAAAAATGTCTTTAATCTAAAGGAAAAAGATTCTATTCAATGGATTTGTGTCCTTTTTGTACTTGAGAGAGATACCTTCACAAGCAGACTGAATATTTATAAGAATTTTACATGTATAATTTTCTTAAATATTTTGCTATTAATTTTTTTGTAACTTGCCTTTCTTGTAAAGTGTATTAATTTTTGATAGTTGATGTTCGTTTGCAGTGCTTTCAGGAGAGGTTGTTTTTCCTTGTGTGCATTAGGAAGGAAATGGAACATGAAAGTGAAGGCTGCTACCCTCCTTCCTTTTTCAGACATTTAGAAATATAATGAATATATTTTTGTTATTATTGGTAGTATAAATATCCAAATTATTATTATTATTATTATTATTATTATTATTGTTACTGTTGTTATCATATACATTCTGAGAATACTCAAGTTATTTTCCCCTCTTTTCGAAATATTTACTGAAACTTTCCAAATTACCTCTCCTGATTATTGTGAAATTTGTTTAAATGGTTTGAATTCATTTCACCTTTCTTGTCAAACTTCATTTCATTTCATTTAGTACACACTTTATGACTTTAATTGTGTACTAATCTTCAAAAAATTTGAGGTTTCCATCATGTCTTAAAATGCTTCACACTGTAAAACTTTATTACCTCTACTTTCTCTTCTTACTCAAGTAATCAAATTTCTCAAACAACCCACAAATGTTACTTTTGCTTGTGTATAAGACATTCATTTTTGTGCCAACTTTTTTGTAAATATAATATAATATATCCAATGAAAAAATTATTATTAATATAGGCATTTTCACCAAAATTAATATTTACTCTCCATCAGTTAACACTTCTAATGGATTACTCTTGCATATTGCAAGAGATGAAAGAAGAGAGAAATAATGGAAGAAAGTTAATTAAAAATTTATTGTTATATAAAATGCCTATCTTGAAAGCTTGTTTCTTAATTGTCTTATACACCAGCAATGTTGATATTAATGTATTGTTATTCTACAAATTTCTCATTGATGTTGACATTAAAATGTATAGAACAAATATAAATTGCTCATGGGAAAATACCCAATCTGTAATTATGTTTTAACTTTTTTATTTACATTTAAATTCATTTTCGTAATTGCATTTGTCATTTTTGTGACTACAAAATTGTTCTTGCTTTGAAGAATTATTAGTTAAGAAATTGATGCATATTTACTTTACTTGAGGTTTAATTTTGAAATTTGTGTTAGAATCACAAACAAAATGGAAAAGAAGTGTAAGGAAAAAACTTTATTTTTAAATCAAATTTTAAGTGAAACAAAAAAAGATAATTACATCTCCTATCATTTATAACAGAATCAAATAAGAGGGAGAGGAAAAATCATAGTTTAATGTTTTGTTTCAAAGTGAATATTTTTTCTTTCATCACTTCCTGTGTTTATTTTTCAAAGAGATTTTAATTATTTAGTTTGAATCCTTTGAATGTGACATTGTATTTGTAATATCCAATTGCTATTATTGATTCCCTACAATGTTGCTTTTGCAGAAATTAGTTTCACCTCCCAAGTCACGATCCACAACAATGACAACTTTCTTCGAATGTGGAGAAAGAAGCAAATTTTTATAGTGGTTTCTTTATTTTGTAGTACATTGTTTGCCAGCTTAAATAACCAGTGTATTTGAAGATGTTTTTTTAGAATATTGTACTAGGAATAAATATATTATTCGTAATAAACTTTATAACTGTTCTTCAGTCTTGCAATCTTCTGCTCTCTTTGCAGTATCAGCGTACACCATGAGCAATTTGTAACTTGTTTTACCTATTTAGTTTTCATTCCCATTTGTAATTTTATGTGTGAAACATAATAATTACTGGAAAATAAAAATAAGAACTGAAATATAATTGTGATGTGGATGTACATTTGAAGAGCAATGCAATTGTGTGATCGTTCAGTGTTTTGTTTGTTGTTATATATTTTTAGTAAAATAATGTGTGTGTGGTTTTACAAATGTGTTAAACATTCTAATGAGACCTTCACTTTTTGTATTTCTTGTTCTGTTGTTAGTTGCTACCACAATCATTAACGATACAGGTAAATTTTGCTTGTGCCAACTTTAAACATTATGAAGAACCTAACTTATCTAAAAATGCCCAATCCTATTTAGAAACTCGTCTAGAACAACTCTGTAAAACAATTGTAAATAGAACTCAATTTATTTGTTGTATTTACTTTTATTGTAAGGAAGATAAAATATTCTTATGACCCAATGAGGTATTGAATGATTTTATTGACACAATTATGTGTTTGTTGTATGTGTACATAAACATTTATTGGCCAATAGACTTATTGTGTATATTGCCCTTATTATCTAGTTGATGCTCTCTTTAAATGATATAAATTTGTATATTAATTTCATCTAATAAAAATGCATTTTATTTACTATAAGCATGAATTTTGCTAAAATAAGAAAAGACTGTAGCTACTGAAGTATTTCCTTTGCTATGAATTGTAGAGATAGTATTAATTATTACTTGCATATCAGTTTAGTAAAATGCCTATGGCTTGGAATGATAATTTGCAGTAAGAAGTACTATCTTAATGATTTTTTAAGTTATTTTTTTCAACAGTGTTTTGCAATATTTATTTCTTTTACCTTATATGCTTTAAATATTAAAAACTTGAAGTTTTTTATTGTTATTAATATCATTTTTATTTTTATTTATTGTTTATGTGCTGAATGTTAATATTGTCTGAAAAGACTCTCATAAAGGTTCATTTTGTAGGGTGGGAAAAGCTATCACTTAATGAAAAATTGTGGAGAAAATTCACTGAAATCGGTCTCCAAATAAGAAGTTGGGAAACAAGACCTGCAGTCTGGTGTAAATTTTATTCCTACATCGCTGCACAATAGCTCTTACTTACTTTATGGGTCTTTCACACCCACAGATTCCAATAAACACTGAGGAACACGAATCAAGATTTCAATTGCAATTTTCACAATGAAGCACACATTAATTTGTTTAATAATTTCTTGGTTTGGCTGTGGATCATTAGGGTAAATCATCACAAGGAAAACTAGAGTTACAACAGCATGTACTTCCTTGAATTATTGGCAATGGTAAGATAATTGCGACTTCTAACGCACAAACACTTCAGCAATCATTTGAAAAACTCCTAACCAAATCAACTCCTAGAGATTTGAACCTAGTATTACTTCATGTATTATATCGAACAGACTCTTAGGATTGATTGATACCAAAATCAATCAATCCTTTTTAAATTTCAATTCCAAGAAGAGAATAAATTATAAACCCAGACTTCAATCTGTAATACAAATGCATAAAAATTACATTTCAAGCAAGTCTTCAATCATTTAAATATTATAATTAGAACACTATATAAAGGTTTGTAAGAAACTAACACTTTTAAAGCAAATGCATCAAAATAAAATCAACAATCAAAGCCTGTGTTCTCTACTGCCAAGATCTAAAATAATTTGACAATGATAACTAGCAGTGGTTTAACTTTAAATTCATTCACCCTTGTTTCACACCCCTGAATGCCCCTGCCATAGCTTTGCCATGTGGGCATTCCAGTCCATGTTTTAAGTGTGAATTTACATCTGGGATGAAGTGAAAAAAGTTAGGCGTGTGGTAAATTTTGAAGTTTTAATTTACTACTAGAGCATGTAAAATAGGGTGGGATTTTTTTTTTATAAAAGTTTATTATATTAATAAAATAGAAATAAGCAGAGAAGTAATTCCACATCAAATTGCATGGATTTGAAGAAAATATGACCTTGATGCCAAGATTGTTTCTTTCTATTAAGAGTGTAAGCAATTACATGAAACATATTTTCTCTTTTTCCTAAAGATGTGTTTTCAAGGTGTTACTAATTTTCAGTTTTTTAAAAAATGCTCTCATTTGCTGAAGTAAGTTGTTTGTAACTCCTGTTGTAATTGTGCAAAAAATTCAATATTTTGCAACCTTGAAGATCAAAAGAAGCTTTTTCATTTCACATGTGTATTGAATTCATAAGGTTTTTTAAAAAGCATTTCTGAACTAATTATCTTCTTATATCTTAAGTTTCTTCCTTAATACAACAATTTAAAAATTTGAAAAAATTCTTATTGTATTCACTGAAGTGAATACACACTTAATACAATATAAGTCTGATAAGTAAAACAAAGACAGTGATAGAATTCTGAAATATTAAATACAATATAAATTTCTCTTTGCTGTTGAGCTGCACTGTTTGCCAGAGCATCACCTGCCACGTACCGATGCTCATGACCATCACCTGCTGATGTGCCAATCAGCAGTAAACAAAACCATCATTATACTATAGAGCAAGGAATTTCCTTTTAAAATGACTAATTTTTCAAACAAATCTTCAAGCAATAAATCTCTAATTGACAAATGTATAAAACCTGCAAAAGAAAACCCTTTCAACTGGTGCGGATGAACATAAACATATAATGAATGTTGTTGTTTTTATTTATTTTATTTTATAATTGTCCAGCATTATCAATGATTTATCATTTAAAAATAAAGAGAATTCAAATTCATCAGCTGAAAGGAGCTTTTAATTTTGTTTCAATGAGGTGCATTCACTAGTGGAATTAAACAAAAAGAAATTATCCCCATTAACTTCATCTATATTTAAAGACTTTTTTTCTTCTAGATTATGTATTTAAATACATCCCAAAATTCATGTCCAAAAAAACACAAAAATACAATTTTTCAAATACAAGAATTTAATACCCAATGCTGAAAAATACAAAATTAAATATCGTACACTTCCCCAAAAAGTTTTTACATGATGTGTATTTCCAAAACGACTTCTAGTGAAATCCTCAGAATAGTCAGTAAACTATAAAATAAATATTCGGCTAGTTTGAATGAATTTGCATAGTGTGCACCTGCCTTTATACACTCATTAACACATTTTCAATGCTTCTATACACACGGGAACATTTCCACATATTTTCAGAACAAAAATTAAGCAACTTAATAAAAAAAAAGGCAACAAAAACGAAATTCAAAATTATCGGCCAATTTCTCTTTTGTCAGCTTTCTCGAAAATATTAGAGAGGTTTTTCTATTTGTGAATGGAAAACTTTCTCAGGAAAAACGAAGCGTTTTCAGACTCGCAACATAGATTTAAAAAATCAAAATTCACAGTTTTCTTTTCTTACAGATTTTGCTTCATCAAGGGACCAAAATGAAGCACCATTTTTAGATCTTTCGAAAGCTTTTGACGTTATTGACTACAACACCTTGCTCTCAAAATTAATTTCATGTGGAGTACGAGGTATTGCTTTAGATTAGATAACCTCGTACTTTAATCATCGATCTCAGAGAATAGAAATACCTTAATGGCACGGAAGAACATTATTTACTTATCTTCCAATTTTTTACCTATTCAGCATGGGGTCCCGCAAGGTTCAATCTTATGCCCTATTCTTTCGTAAATTACAAGCCTTCGTCCATTAAAAATTGAAGAACAGTGTGCTCGCTAATGATACGAATGTTCTTTGCAAAAAATAAACAATAAATAGCCTGATTTCAGATTTTCAAATTGGTTTCGTAGTACCAACTTAATAAGCAGTTAATGAAGAAATAAATTGTTTCAATGCTTTTTCCATTTCAAACCAGCAGTCGTATGCCTCATTGAACCTGATCAATATACAATTAGCTGCTGAATTGAACACTAAATTAAGTTCGTTGTGTTACGCATACAGAATTCTTTCAATTTGTCAGTCTTTGTTGCGTGTATTTCGCAAATGTGCATTCCTGCCTAAGATATGATTTAATATTCTGGGGAAGCTCATCCTATTGTACCCAGACTTTTCCATTTCAGAAAAAAATTCGAATACGAAGGAAATGCCATCCACTTCATTCCAGCAAACCTCTCTTCATTGCGCTTGGAATCTTACCATTGCCTTGCATATTTATTAACAAATCTGTAGTTTTTGTCAAAACTGACTTACTTAACGGTGGGAACATATTTTCATGCAATACGGTACTGGTATGATCATAAGTCACGTCGTAGAAGTTACTTTCATAAGGTGTCAATATCAACTGCTCACTACAAAAAGAATGTAGTACATGTAATACGTTTATTTTATTTTATTTATTTTTATTTATTTTATTTTACGTCAAAAAACAGTTAAAAACTTTAGTAAAATTTGTGCACATTTAAAATCTATTCAAGGTAACACTAAATTTTGAATTTTGAAGGGAGAAAAAAAAAAAAAACTCCCATGTAATAAAATCTATTTTCAAGGATAAATAAGCAATAAATTTTAAATTTTGAAAGGGAGAAAAAAAAAAAAACTTCCATGTAATAAAATCTATTTTCAAAGATAAATGAGCAATAAATTTTAAATTTTGAAAGGAGAAAAAAAAACTTCCATGTAATAAAATCTATTTTCAAAGATAAATGAGCAATAAATTTTGGCTCTTATTACTTCCTGCCGTGACAACATGGAAACGATAATTTGAATAATTGCATTTCCCACTGAATTCTAGAAGACGTGCACAGAAAATGAAGTTACATTTATGTCCAGAAGCAAAACAAGGGGCCATCTCAGCATTTGCTCAATGGATCAGGGAAACTGGACGAAAAACCTGATCGAGATGGGGGTCATTGACCCGGAAGCTGTAGTACAATTGTTGTTACAGGTTGTTTATACTCATTTATACAGTCCAAGTGGTAAATAATGCATTAAGTATCATTGTTAAAATTAATGTTTACTTTTCTTGTGATGCTCAGTATAGTCTCTAATTGTATAGAAACAGTTATGCAGCAGAAACGATTTCACTTGGGATTTAAACTTTTCTATTGAATTTAATCGTTTAATGTCATCTGGCAAAGTGTTGTAAAATAATGTACATGTATTGTATGTGAATTTTTTGTAATGAGCTGTTGATACTGTCACCTGATGAATATGATTTCTACGTCGAGTGTTATAGTAATAGACTTCGGCATTTTCTGAAAAATATTCCGCCCTTGAGCAAGTCATTTTTACAAAACCACTGATTCGTAAATAAAAAGACACGGTAATGGTAGAATTCCTAGATTAATGAAGAGAGGCTTACATGAATCACGTGGGTGGGATTTGGTTATTATTCGTACAATTCGTTTTTGTAATCTAAAAGTCTGGGAGCTATAAGATGTATTTCCCCAGAATATTATGCCATATCTCAGGCGGGAATGAACAAACATTCGCGAAGTATACACAACGAGCAGTATGAAGGCTGACTGAATTTGCAAGAATTCTGAACGCGTAGCATAAAGAACTTAATTGTGTGTTCAATTCATTTAAATGGACGTTCCATTTAAGGTTTGACTGAATTGAGAGACCTAAAAATTTTGTTGCCTTTACATCAGTCAATGGTTGAGCTTAGCTTTACACAAATAAAGTCTTGAAGATGGCTTAGCTTTTACACAAAGTCTTGACGATCCACAAACATTTAATGGCTCATACCAGTACCGGCTGATGCCCCAACAGACAGGAGGTTGCACCTCCATCGAATGACGGAAATGTTATTTCCGAAGTTCAAAATACGAATATATAATACAAATTTACGCAAGTCAAATCAATTAAAACTAAGTTAAATAAAAGTCTATATTGAAACACTATTTACATAATTTTATATGTCGAGTCCGCGTAAGACATATGCACCTCCCGCGCACGTGGTTCTGGCTTTGATTTCCACTGGGCACTCCAGCACATCGCATGAAGCACTATTGTTTCGTCACGTTTCACACATATATAATTATTTTATTTCGAAAACTTCACTACCCTGGTATATTTGGCAATAATGAAAGATCTTCGACACACATTCGTATTCTCAAAAACATTCGCAATCCGCTGGCCAGCTGCAGCCACACAGGCTTCCGCGAAACACTGAGGGACTTTTATTCAGAACGGCCATCTTTACAGAAAGAACGCATCAAATGTACGTTTTGAATTAACAAACCTAATATCACATGAAAACAAAGTCTCCAAATATCATACACAATGCATTGAATATCGTCAATAATTGATTGAACTTGTGTTCTTTCAATAACAAACGAAAATCATCAAACTACGTTGCAGTGAGTCAGACGAAGACAGAATATAGGTATTCCCCTGAGATTTGCCTCCGTCGCCGCGCGGCTGTAGAGAGCGCCAATAGCTGGTTGCGACTCCAGGCCGTGTATTAGGCCGCACTAAATTTGCAATATGGCAGCTTGAAAGATTTCCTGTCGGAATAGCCAACTTATGAAACTATAATTCTGATCAAGTCTCTCGCTTTTGTTTTGTTTGTTGTCTCATTCACAATCCTCGCGCGGTCTCGAGTCTCGTCCACTGTTCAACAATACATGTTTCGTTTTTTGGTAGAATTAAAAAGAGATGTTCATCTATAAACGAATATTAACCCTGTGAATAATTATTAAGTTAACTAAGAATTATCATTATCAACTATTGCGAGCTTAAGAAGTGTTAAAAAGTGTCAAGTGCAAATGAAAAATACAACCTCAAAAGTTTTGACATTATTGATCATCACATACTTTTAACAAAACTAGAAATGCTAGGGATCCGAGGCATTGCAGGCCAGTGGATTAAATCATATTTATCAAACCGTAGCCAAGTAGTTACCCTCCAGCACACTAAAGATAACAAAATCTCCTCGTACTACTCCAACCCTCAGATGATAAATTGTGGAGTCCCGCAAGGATCCATCCTAGAACCAATATTATTCCTTATATACATAAATGACATGCCTTTGGCTTTAAAAATAACAAAACAATTTTGTTTGCAGATGACACAAACATAATCATAAAAGCAAAAACGCAACAATTATTAGAAAAGAAACTCAAGAAACATTGCATGCATTAGTAAAATGGTTTCAAGACAACAAACTTATCATAAACACCAGCAAAACAGTCTCTCTAAATTTCATGAATCCCGATCCAAAGAAAACCCTCCCAACATTTGCTCATAAATAATAATCTTGTAAAATATCACAGGAAACTACCTTCCTTGGTCTAACAATCCAAGAAAACCTAAAATGGAATGCTCACATTTCAAATCTTAATAAGAAGCTCACCAAATCTTGTTATGCCCTATACACCCTCAGGTCAAGCTCCAACATTGAGACTCTTAGGACAATGTATTATGCAAATGTGCACTCACACTTGAAATATGGATTAATATTTTGGGGAAATGCCCCGAAAGCACTCGTACATTTATTATCCAAAAAGAATACTGCGAACAATGACCAGCACTCATAAGCTGGAGTCTTGCAAACCCTTGTTCAAAAATTAAGGATTCTTCCACTACCGTGCACGTACATATTTGAAATAGTTGTCTTCACAAGAAGATTCTCATGGAAAACAAAGGCACTTTCACTCTAAATTCTGATGTACACAACTATAACACTCGACAAAAGGATAACCTACATGTTCCCCAATCTGAAACTACACTTTATCAAAAAAGTACCGCAATAGAGGGCATTACACTTTACAACAAATTGAGCCATGATATTAAAGATATTAATACAATACATAGATTTAAAAGTAAATTGAAAGCTTTCCTGCTTAACAACATGTTCTACAGTGTGAAGGAATACACAAATCACATCACTACCTCCCTTAAAAACAAAAATAAAAATTCTAATCCCATTGATTCTCTGTTTCATGTTGACTGTTCAAGTTGAAGCAGAAAAAAGAACTGGCATATCCCATCCTGCCTGTGTTAATTGCAGTTGGACTGATGTAGAAGGAGAATGCCAAACCCAAATTTGTTAATAATTAATATCGTTAAATCATTTCTGAATGAATAGTATTTTATTATTAGTATTGTTACTATTATAATTGATATTACTATTACTGTTACTATTATTATTATTATTATTATTATTATTATTATTATTATTATTATTGTAAGATCAATGACCAACTTGATCAGGGTTTTTTGTCCAGTTTCCCTTGATCCTTTGAGCAAATGCTGAGATGGTCCCCATTGTTTTGATTTCTGGACAGTAAATGTAACTTCTCTCCGCCATATCTGACTCGTCATACATGATTGAAATTGTATTTGTGACTCAATAAATATTATTATTATTATTATTATTATTATTATTATTATTATTATTATTATTATTATTATTATTATTATTATTATTATTATTATTATCTGCGGTCATACTTCTATGTTATTAATGCTTTTGAGATGTGTGTCAACAGTTCCTTCGCGTCTTGAAGTGGTAGTAATGAGTTTTATTGAACGCAAATAAATACCACAATTATTGAATTAATTAACGTGATATACATGGTAGTTTTTAAGTGATCTAATGAATTGATCCTAACAGTCCAGTTATGTCAATATCAATGCAAATGCATCCATTCAATTTATCTGTTCAATTATTCGTTAGCTTTTAAAAGTAAGTAAAAAAAATAATGAAAATCATCATTAGTGTAAGTAAGTCTTCAATAACTTATCCATTGTTACCAGAGACAGTCTTTGAATACGTGTTATCTTCAAAGGTTCAGTATTAAGTATAGACCCAGATGTTGTTAGGCTTACCATTATTTTCCAGTTATAATTAAAATGAATTCAGAAAAATAATAATAATAAATATAATATAATTAATTTAAAACAAGAAATACTAAAGGGACACTTAACAAGATCAAATAATGAACTACTATAACTATTTCAATTAACTTTATTATTATTACTAAAGAAAACAATTGGAAAATAATACATAAAACTCAAAACGCCTAGTACTACTAAATAAATAAATTGAACGATAAAACGTAAAGAACGAAGAACACCAAAACGCAAAGTGCAAATCTTTAGCAACACTCGTAAACTAACACAACTTCACTTGGATGGCTTTGAATGTTGGCGGAATCTACGGAAGTAGTCATTGTTTCATTGCAAACTTAAATTTTAAAAGATATCCCTACCGCTTGAAGGTAATATATACAGGGTATTTGTGTGACGGTTGGCAACAACTTTTGCCAACATGAAACGAAACTACCCTAAATCGAGTATAAATGTATGCTCTCATCCGACAGTGACATTTTTCAAAAGTTGTCCCGTTAGTTCGGCTTTTCAGCTGGCCAGCACCTTATGTTCCCCATGTAAAATCGAAGTGCGAAAGAGTAAACCCATTAAAACAACCAAGAGCGTGGTCTGCGTGGTGCAATTCTTGGCAAGGCATCAGACACCGGACAGAGCGCCATTTAGACGTTCTTTGATTTCAAAATTATTTCATATACATCGATATTGCTGCAATATCTTGAATATTGAATGTTTTAAAAGAAAAATGTATTTTCCTGAGATATTATGAGACTTTTTCATTTTCTGGGGGTTGTGCAAACAGTGCAACTTAAGCAGGAGCCGCCACTGGCGCATACTAAGCTGCTGGCCAGCTAAAAAGCCGAACTAACGGGACAACTTTTGAAAAATGTCACTGTCGGATGAGAACATACACTTATACTCGATTTAGGGTAGTTTCGTTTCGTTTTATGTTGGCAAAAGTTGTTGCCAACCGTCACACAAATACCCAGTATATATTACTTTAACGCGGTAGGGATATTTTTTAAAATTTAAGTTTGCAATGAAACAATGACTACTTCCGTAGATTCCGCCAACATTCAAAGCCATCCAAGTGAAGTTGTGTTAGTTTACGAGTGTTGCTAAAGATTTGCATTTTGCGTTTTGGTGCTCTTCGTTCTTTGCGTTTTATCGTTCAATTTATTTATTTAGAGTACTAGGCGTTTTTGAGTTTTATTTATTATTTTCCAATTGTTTTTTTATAATAATTTTCCCTTTAGTATTTCTTGTTTTAAATTAATTATATTATATTTATTATTATTTTTTCTGAATTCATTTTAATTATAACTGGAAAATAATGGATAGCCCAACAACATCTGGGTCTATACTTAATATTAAACCTTTGAAGATAACACGTATTCAAAGACTGTCTCTGGTAACAATGGATAAGTTATTGAAGACTTTCTTACACGAATGATGATTTTCATTATTATTTTTTTGAACTTACTTTTAAAAGCTAATGAATAATTGAACAGATAAATTGAATGGATGCATTTGCATTGATATTGACATAACTGGACTGTTAGGATCAATTCATTAGATCACTTAAAAACTACCATGTATATCACGTTAATTAATTCAATAATTGTGGTATTTATTTGCGTTCAATAAAACTCATTACTACCACTTCAAAACGTGAAGGAAATGTTGACACACATCTCAAAAGCATTAATAACATAGAAGTATGACCGCAGATAACTTTTGAGGTTGTATTTTTCATTTGCACTTGACACTTTTTAACACTTCTTAAGCTCGCAATAGTTGATAATGATAATTCTTAATTAACTTAAGAATTACTCACAGAGTTAATATTCGTTTATAGATGAATATCTCTTTTTAATTCTACCGAAAAACGAAACATGTATTATTGAACAGTGGACAAGACTCGAGACCGCGTGAGGATTGTGAATGAGACAACAAACAAAACAAAAGCGAGAGACTTAATCAGAGTTATAGTTTCAAAATTTAAGTAGTATATGACTTAGTGTAGGGATCACAGAATTTTGAAAATGTGCACACAATTCACTTTTCCCCATAGCACGTCATACGCAGTTTTTAACTGTTTTTTTTTTACGTAAAATAAATAAATAAAAAATAGTTTCATAAGTTGGCTATTCCGACAGGAAATCTTTCAAGCTGCCATATTGCGAATTTAGTGCGGCCTAATACACGGCCTGGAGTCTACATAATCTAATGCAACACGTTCAGACAATGCATGTATATGACAACTTATTTATCGTGAGAGCTGCGTCTTTTTAGTGGGTTGTTTATAATGTTGCAAAAATGTGAAAAATCTGCATATGTTTGCATGTAAAACACCAGAGAATGACATAAATGTTTTGACGTTTGAATTCCGAATTACGAAGTCGGTGGTACTTGTAAGTGGCCATTATTGACTGGAAATAACCCTCTAATCATGGCCTACTGTACTGAAGGCAGGAGCACTCAACGTGGCAACGCCGCATAGTCTACATGAAGGGTCCGATGTTAGCCCATCGCAGAACAATTGAAACTTACGAATTTTAAACACTGGTTAAAAGCCCTCCGTTTACCGCAACTCTCTAATTTACGTGACGGTTTAAGCATTTTATTATTGAGTAATGACAGTTTAGTTAAATCAAACGAGAGAAAGAAACAATAGACTTCGTTTGCGAAACGTATTGCTCGTAATGACGAAGTGCATTTAATTTTGCACTTGCCCAGTTAGTACATGGGTTGAATAACGCTATTCACAAATTCTTGAAACAAAATAATTTATTCAAAATATTGCATGATACATAATTCAAAATAATGCGTACATAATAAATCTTACACTCCCTCCACACTG
Source organism: Teleogryllus oceanicus (assembly GCA_964035755.1). Lineage (NCBI taxonomy): Eukaryota > Metazoa > Arthropoda > Insecta > Orthoptera > Gryllidae > Teleogryllus > Teleogryllus oceanicus. The sequence goes on along the minus strand of CAXIVR010000011.1, from coordinate 33,356,699 downwards.
TCCTTCTATTTAAATTTATTAATTTTTCTTTTAGAATTATTTGAACCCTTAACAGAAGCTAAGAAATCATTATGCTCTTTGCAGTAGTTTTTCAACAAAATATTTGAAAAATACGGGATCATTTTATAAATTACATCGCTCAGAACTGCACCACATTCTGAGCAACTCTCTTCCCAAACCAATAATTTCTGGGAGGATTCATTTAGAAGGGTCTTTGACAATTGTACAAGTATAGAAAATTGATTTTTCATTTTAATAAATGTACTCTCATATTTCTCGAAACTAAATGTTCCATTACCACAAACACTTTCATACACACAAATATTACAATGTCAGATGGTATTGAGAGCCCCCCTCTGTTTAATTCCTCAAACATGGAATTATCCGACATATCAGATTCCAACCACTTCATGCATTGTTGACATGTCACTTTTTTTTGTAGCTTGAAAGTAACATAACCAGATACATAAATTATGGGGAATTTATCTACATCTATTTCATACTGGGAAGCAGCTGACTGAACAAGGTCCTTGAATGTGTCTGAATAACAAGATACATTTTCCATTGTTTCATCATTGACTTCACAAATTGCTTGTTCAAATATTTCTCTGTGAAGCTTGACCTTTTTATATTTAGCAGATTTAATGCCCAAGAGTTGCTGCAACTTAATTTTTTTTTCTGACTCCAAGACCTGAGTCACAGAGACATTATAATTTCCCCAGAAAGTTGCGATCTGAGCTAAATTTTCTTTCTAGCCTGTCAGTAGAAAAGTTTTACACTTGTACTAACTGCAGGAGGACCTACTGTTTCCAAAAGATAAAAAATACACAGGTCTTCACTAAAATATACCTTCCATTTATCACACTCAGAATCACAAATAAATGTCTTGTATTCTTTCAAGCACTGAAATCATCTACTTTGTCTTTATTGAAGAAAGCTTGCTCTTTATCACTTTGTAATTTTAATATTGCATTCTTTCTTTCTTCTGGATCACGTCTTGGTTGTGGAGTTGCCTTACTAAAACGTTCTGGGAATCCAGGAAAAATTGTAGGCACAGCATCAGAACTGAGACAGGGCTTGTCTCTTTTCCTTGATTTTTTCTCTCCGTTGGCATCTACGTAATGTTCCTCAATTGCAACAACACTTGGATGAAAATGTTTCACACATACTACACTTGAAGAGGAAGGATACCAGTCAGCTCTTGGAATGTTCCTCACCCAAGTGGCTTTCCTTGCCAAATTAGATGGAAATTTAAATACAGTTGTGTACCCCTCTGTGTTTGATGCATAATTGCTCGAGCATCCAGGAACACAGCAATGTTTGGGCATCTGAAAAACCGATAATGTAAGAAAATAACACAATTCAATGTTATAGTTAAGGAAGACATAACCTCAGAAACAACTCAAAAACAATGCTACGATTTACACACATAATTCAGAGAAATTTTATTTGTAACTGTAAAAATGCTTACCTCAACCTGTATCTTTAAAGCTTAAAAGGTTGCTGAAGATTTTTCACTGCACTTTACTCTGAATAATAATTCGCCTGACCAAGAAATCTGAAAACACGACTTTCGCGGCAGCACTTCGCCAATACCTCCAGATTAGTGTGATTAGTGTTCCAGATTACCACGCCGACACTTGTGGACCACGTTACATGTTGCCAAATTTCCAGTGCTCCGGCCTTCAATGGAGTAGGCCATGCTCTAATGTTTTCTCGCTTCAATGCAGAAAAACACTTTTGTACTCTTTGTTCCGAGGGTGCTATAATTTTGTCAAAATTATTTTGTTTTATTAAAAACATATTTATCATTTTTCTTTTTTCTAAGTTTTTAGAAATTCTAGTAGATTAATGTAAATGAAACTTCCAAAATATTATAAAATTCAGATCCTCTTTTCATATGGAAATTTTATTAGAAAAAAAAAATGAAAGAAAAATGTTTGATAATTTGGAAGTTGTCGCAGGGGCTTCAAGTAAAATGCCCACAAAATTTAAAAGATTGGTTTTAAATTCGCTGGTCTAAATGTGACAAAATCGACGGGGCTTTAATTTTGGGGAATATTCTAGGAATTATTTAGGAGCTGGGGGGAGCAAGTGTTCACTTACGTACAGACAGGCGTTCGAAAAAAAATATTTTTTTCGATATTAGGGGAGTCTAACATGTATATTTTAGTTAAAATCTCGACACTGATTTTCTGAGGCAATTCATAACCTTCTCTATGCTACTAGCATGGTGAAAATAACACTAACAAATAATATTATTTCCACCATGGCTACTTTATGAGATAGTAAAACAGTTCGAAAACAAAGTCGTTTTACGTTCAACTTGGCAACACTGTATTCTTTATTCCATGGTGTAAGTTCAGGAGGTCCAGTTAGGAAGCCGTCTGTTGCTTGGTGTTTGTCTTGATTTTATTTATGTTATTAAAACACATCAAATTAATGGAATGACATTTATCTTGGGTATACGCTATTTCGGGTATTCTGGAATCGTTTCGGCCGACCTTTCACTTTTATGTTGATTGATTTCTTACTGCAGTTTAATTTCATTGAACTGGCGAATGTCCTTGACGTTTTGCCGGAGAGTAAAGACATGAGATCAAGAGGACCGTGCTTCTCACAATCATGGCTCTGTTTTTGTTGTTGTGTATTTTCACTCTTATTTCATGTTTGCATGGTGAGTACAATTTGAATTTAGATTTAATGCTCTTATCACTTCCTTGTATTAATCTTGTTATTTTTTGTTGTTTGTGTGACATTTCTCACTGTCAAAACGTTTCATTTTGTTATGAGAAGATATTATTTATCTCTACTCAGCTTTCAAATAAACTACACTAAATTTTTGCAAATGTGAATTTGACATATCTAGAAAATGTGATCACTGGGCATATTCTTTTTCAGTCCATGAATCAATTCTGTGGTTAAATTTAATAGATTTTGTTTTCATCATGACATTGTACTTTTAGATGTTTTTAAATGTGTGCAATTTTATATGCAGGATCTGAAGATGTCAAGCAGGGAAGCAACATTTTAACTGTGTATCCTGTAACCGCTGCAGGACAATTGGTTCGTCGAATGGATGAGACTCTGAATTTGACTTGTTCTGTCACAGGAAACAGCTCGCACATGAGCAAATTTAAAATTACATGGCAAATGCCATACAACTCTAAAAATAGGTAAATTTACAATTATAGATACCAATTATAGCTTCTTTTGCTTTTACTGTATGAAACCCTTACCGTTTTCAAGCAATAGAAACAAAAGCTCAAAATACATAAATTTTGATAATGTCTCACCCATCTTTGGGATCTAGGAAAAAAAAAAGCTTAATTTGAAATATTTTATTGAAGTAATCTGTATGAAAATAGTTTACTTTTTTAACACATTTAAATTTATTTTCAAGAATTACTAAATTTGCCTTTAATTTCATTTCCAATTGCTGTTCCATTTGCTGAAAAAAATTGAACTTAGAAGAGTTCAATCATAGAACTTTATTATTTAATTTCTTTTTATCCTATTTATATTATGATGGTATTTGTAATGAGTATTTTGATGAGAAAATGCTTATGATGCTGTTTTCTGTGCAGCAAGAGCCGTGTTTTCACAGTGCAAGAACATAACAAGTTAACATTATTAGTACAAAATCTTCAAGAGAGTGACACTGGAGATTATAAATGCCAGGCAGTTGATAACAACCAAACTACCCTTCAAGAAGTGGTGCGAGTTAATGTCAAAAGAAGTAAGTTTATAGTATTTGTTTAGTGACCGTTTTCATTACTTACCTTTTCATGTTCTGCAGTTAAAAATGTATTTATTGGTTAAAGTTCAGGACACAGTACACTCTTAGAGAAATGTGGTGGCGGGGGTGGGGGAGAGAGATGGGATGGGGAGGGGGCAGAGAAAGGGAGTCTCCTTATGCCCTCCCTCAAGTTATGCTAAGCGCTTATAGGCGATTTTAATGGCTCACCCTTCGTACACTTTGTCCCTGCTACATGTTAATGCCCATGTTACTTTCAAAGGCAAGTTTTCTTGCTTCACTCGCCCGGATCCAAGTCACGACAAGGTTTGGGTCTTCGGCCCTTGCAATCACTATAAACAACTTTGAGTCTACCCACTGCAGAGTTACCAATTCACTTTTTATAGAAAGCACTTCAGTAAGCACTTTGTAAGAAACCCTCGAATTCAAACAATGAAAGCTTTTTTTTTTTTATCACAGAGCCACGCACTACGATCACAGGCAGCACTATTTTCTAATGGAGCTCTGACAAGACACTAGGATGAAATTGCCTCCTCCAACTTATAACATCACGTTCGTGACCAATAGTTGTCTAGCCACCCCGCGTCCCCTCCACTCCTCCCTGGAGCGGTGTAAAGTGCCGGTTTAAACGACTTCCTTAGGTTGTACCTTGTTCTAGATTTCAACCTATTTATTTTTTTATTTAAAAGAATGTTTAAATTGATTTTTCATTAAAATCATCATGAGAATGTACATTTCAATAGTAATCATAAAGGGAACAAATTATTCTAGTTTTGATTGTATGATCATGTGTGTGAGAATATTTTACCATTTACAATTGTTTAGAACAACATAAATTTCCGGAGATGGTATCATACACTTCATTTGCCAGGTATCACACACTTCAGTTATCAACAGTGGTGTAATCTGGAGGGTGGGGACTAGGGCTTCAGCCCTGTTGTATTCACAAATATAGTTTTTTGTTGTTTTTTTTCCTCTATAGTAACAAAAATCATTCACTCTCTCAATATACATTGTAAATAATTATCAATCAATCAAAATAGATTTTAAATTAAAATCAAATGAAATTTTCTTAGTGTGGAAACATTGTCATCCATTCTACCGTCCTGAGTCTCAAAAGAATATTTTGGATTTTTGGCTGAAATTTATTTTCACGAGTTAAAATAATTATTTGAGTTTGGAAAAAGATTAAAAAACTTGTTTATTTCATTTTTGTGTAAATTGAATTATGGTATACTATGCTTTGGGTCTCTACAAGGTCAATGAACTGCTTATTACTAAGCACTGTACCAGAATGTTTCCATTGGTGATAACTATTACAGTGGAATACAGAGGATTGTTATGAAAATAAGAATCAGCATATGTATATTATTATTGTTTAATTTATAAACATTAGTTTGTAGTAATCAAACAAATTATATATGAAAATCTGTAAAACAAATTTCTCCCAGCATTCAAACAAGAAATATTGCATGTAGTGCATTTAACTCTGCAAAATTTTTTGCATCCTTCTTTTCAACTCTTCTGAAAAACGTTTGTTGACACAATATCTGGCATATGCGTCACTTGCTGTCTTTCCCTTAAGAGGTGGAAGTGGCACTCGTACTCTTTTGTAGAGAGCTGCAAAATGTTTCAATGCTTGCCATCTTCAAAGCAGTTTTCCTTGTGGATTGTTTTGGATTGATGTAAAATATTTTTCCCCAGTAACATTTTAAGTGCTCTCAATTGCAAAATTTTCATTTTTAGTGTCTTTTTTCAAGTTATATCGTTTTTATATTGGATCCATGTAGTACATACTGACACATCAGTGAAGTGACCAAGTGTTCTCACTGTCCATTTCTTTGTCCTCGTTCACATTGGATAGTATTAATTTAATTTATCTACCGTATCCACTCTGCCCATGTTAGTATTGAAACATGATTACAAAATGGGATGTACGAATGTGTGTCTTGTCTTTCTTGGACCGTCCTTTGCATCTATCTTCAGGGAAATTCCATGAACTTTAAATAACATAATACACTTTTATTCAAATCATCCATCATTACATTCATTAACTTGAATTCGCTTCTGACTATTATATCACTTGATCCATCTCCCCCCCTCACCTCACCTCTCCGGATAGTAATTTTTTGGCTGTCTGTAGTTTCACTTCTTTGGGTAAATGATTTGCTGTTACTGTGCCGGTGAATCTGAATCCTGTTTTCAGTATTGAGTCTTTTAATTTAGAGAAGTGAATAATCTGTCACATTATATAATGTCTTTGGTGCAAAGATCGAGTGAGAGTCAGGATACTTCAGACTCCCCTAAGGATTGAGTTTCTTCTGAAAATGTTGATAGCAATAAAAAACATATACCTTGCCATCAGGACTTGCAAGTACAAATTCTTAAATTCCAACAGGAATAGATTTTCCTCTAGCATACTGTGGGAATTCTGATTTGGTGTTGTTGACGTTCTTATAAGAAGAAATAAAAGAGGTCATCTTTGTCAACATATTAGCTTTATTAAGATAGCCGGCGTTCGATGGCTTTGCCGTCATCGTCAGTCTCGCTGCTGTCGGCAAAGCACAGTCGACCGAATTTTGCAGACAGCAGCGGGACTGACGATGACGGCAAAGCCGTCTATCTTAATAAAGCTAATATGTTGATGAAGATGACCTCTTTTATTTCTTCTTCTCTAGCATACTGTTTAAAATCACTCAGTTTTCGTGGAATAATATTATTTTGTCCACATGCACGTTCAGTTTTCAAGGTTGTTTTAAGCAGACTTGACTCAGTCTTTCCAGAAATGGGCGTACTTTCCATAGCCTATCTTTTTTCTCTCACAACTGAAATTACGTTGTTATCTAAAACTACTTTGGTTGAAGTCTTAGAACACGGTACAACCTAAGGAAGTTGTTTAAACCTGCACTTGGCACCACTCTGGCAAGGAGAAAATCCATGATGGAGGGGTTGAGGGGTGGTTAGGCGATTATAATAATTGGTCACCAATGTGACGTCATAAGTTAGATAAGCAATTTCACCCTAGGGTCTACTTGGAGCTCCATTAGAAAATAGTGCTGCCTGCGATTGTAGTGTGTCTGTGATAAACAAAGCTTCCAGTTTAGTGCTTTTGTATAAAAGTGAGTTGGTAATTATGTGGTGGATAGGATCAAGGATGTTTATAGTAAACGCAAGGGCCAAAGGCACGAGCATCATTGTGACTTGGATCCGGGCAAGCGAAGCGAGAAAACTGGCCTTTTAAAGTAATTTGGGCATTAAAATGCGGTGAAGACAAAGTTTATGAAAGGTCCCTCCCGTGCCCCATGCTTCTCTAAGGGTGTTACGTGTTCCAAACTTTAACCACTACTTTTAAAGACTTTCTAATCTGAAAGTAGTCATGGAATCTGCTACCAACGGAATTCTCCATTCTGCCTGCCCTTGGGTGCTGCACACAAAACATGACCAGTGTTATTGCTAACGAAGTGGCTATTTCCTCTGATGTAGTATTCAATGATTTACCATGAATTAATGTATATGTTGGTTTGGATTTTTAAGGAAACATTATAAATTTCGATCTCATTATATTGCCTGAAATAATAAAGCCAATCTCAAATGACTGTATAGACCCAAGCATAGAGCTGGAGTACTATTTATGATGGTGAAAGGATTTTTCTATTCCAAACTCTTGGTGCAGCAATTTGAGCAGTATCTTCTTCCAATGTCCCAACAATTACATTGGTAGCTTTCTACATCATTTGTTTCGTTATTGTACACTCTAGTGGCCCTTAGTTGTAGGGTAATTTTTCAAAAGTTACATTTTTTCTGCTCCCATCCCATATTGGAGATTTTTTTGGCAAAAATGTGACCTGTGCAAAATTTCAGCGAAATCAGTAAATTTCTAGGAATGAACATCGAACATTATTTTTTCTTAAGAGAGAATTTGGTTAGGCATTTTTTTTCAATCTACAGCAACTATTTGTGAAACAAATTGTTGTCAGTTTCATCTTTTATGAGGATGTTTTAATCCTGAATAAAATAAACACTTCTTTCTTCAACGTCTTTCACAACAACTGTCTTCTCAAATTTATGGACACCACTTTTGCAAACAGGATCATCCTTTCATATTGAAGGGTCTTCACCATGAAAATCTGAATTGATAGAAAACTTAGAAAGATTTTTTGCTAGGATTTACAAAAGATGAAAACTTCATGTTTGTAGAGATGAAATATTATTTTGATCCAGAATGTATCTCTTTGGTTGACTTTTTCTTCTTCTTCCTCTTCTTCTTGTCTGCTTCTAGAATAACAATGTTTGCCTTACCCTCCATGAGACACTGTTTAATAAGGCACATGGCCACAGGAGAACTAAATTCCAGAGGTGGTTTGATCATTTTTCAGCAGCAGCTTTACTGATTTTTGGATCAATACCCTTATAATTTATCAATTGACGCATGAATAAGAAATCATGATATGCTACCTTCATTGCTTCTGATGACAGAAACCAGGCTCTAACGTACTCTTGAGCAAGAAAATACATATTCTTGTCAAAGAGTTCTTCCTAAAAGACAACAAAAATTGACCTTGAATTAAGTACATATTTAATGCAATATACCCTTTCCCATCCATCTGTCATCACTTACAACTCTTGAGAAACAAATCCCATTCTTTGGAATACCGCTAAGAAGGATTATCATTAACTCTAGCAAAGCTCGGTTATCGTTCTGTGGTTGGTTTTGTGCATAACCAATATCATCAGCAATTTCATTGCTTCCAGTTATGTAAAATTTCTTGTTGAATTTTGACCAGACATGTCTAAATCTTTTCAAAAGTTCCATATATAGTTATGCAAATATTGTTAATTATTTATGTAGTCTGTACTCTCAATTGAGTTTGTTGGATTGTGATGTGAACACGACAATCTCTCTTTTTTATTCTTATTTATATAAATGTATCGATCTATATGTACCAAAGAAAAAAATTGTGACATCTCTCTTTCCTTCGTGGTTTAGCAAAGAATTAAAGAATGTTATATTTGAGAAAAAGAGGACGCATGCAGATTACAAATCGTCTAATTCTCCGATAATTTATACTAGATTTTGTAGTCTGAGAGCGAAATGTAAAAAATTGGCAAAGCGTGACTTCGATAACTTTAATAAAAACCTGTGTAATTATATCTCAGCTGATCGGAGAAACTTTTGGAGATATATTAATTCTAAGAAGGAGAACAAAGGTCTACCTAGGGGAATGTACTTCGATTCAACAACGTACGATGATGTTAACTCTATAGTAGAAGGCTTTGCCACTTATTTTTCATCATTTTACAAAAATAAATCTTGTGGGGTTAATGTTGATAATATGTCAGAATTGATTGATACAGACACGTTTTGTGATATAGAGATAAGCTTATCCGATATATTGTATAAAATAGATCAACTGGATATGAAGGGGTCTGTCAGACCAGATGGCATTCCATCTACCTTCATAATCAACTGTAAATATGTAATGTCCCAGATTTTCAAATTGATATTTGATAAATCTTTGAGAGAGGGTTCGTTTCCGAATGAATGGAAAACTTCTTATGTCACACCTATTTTTAAATCAGGAGACAAAAATAACATATCAAACTATAGGCCAATTTCAATTATGAGTGTCATTCCGAAACTCTTTGAATCCCTGATTCTTGATAAAATAAGTGACAGAATTATTCCTTATCTTTCAGAAAGACAATTTGGTTTTATACCAAGGAGAAGTTTGGAAGCTAACCTGGCATATTACTCCTGTTACATCTTAGATGCTTTAGAAAATAGAACCCAGACTGACTGTATTTATACAGACTTCAGCAAAGCATTCGATTCCGTGAACCATAACATCCTTATGAACAAACTCGAACGTTTTGGAATCCAGGATCTTTTGAGTTGGTTCCGCAGCTATCTGTCAGATAGAATACAATATGTTATGATAAATGGTCTCAGATCTAGTCCAATTTTTGTTTCATCAGGTGTACCATAGGGTCACACTTAGGCCCAATTTTGTTTAATATCTTCATTAATGATATTGTGGAGAGGTTAACTGAGGTGGAATATCTGCTTTTTGCTGACGATCTAAAGATTTTTTTGAAAATTAGAACACTAGATGACTGTAAACTTCTACAACAAGCTATCATTAATTCATTTACCTTATTTAAACATCAATAAATGTAAATCAATCACCTTCACTAGAACTAGAGCATGTAATGTATTTCGATATACCTTAGATTCTAAATATTTGGATAGGGTATCATCTATCAGAGATCTGGGTGTCATATTTGACTCTGAGATGACGTTCTCTGACCATATTCAACAATCTGTTACAAAAGCTATTCAGACCTTGGGATTCATCAAACGTACCTGTCACGATCTTCACTCGATCGATGTTTTTAGAATAGCTGCCAGATATTTGGTTGTGATGATCCCGATCGATGTTTTGAGATCACTTTATTTGATGCTGATTAGACCTATTTTGATGTTCTCATCAGTGATATGGTCGCCTTTCTTCTTTAACAGCATCAAAAAGATAGAAACTGTTCAACATAATTTTTTAGAATAGCTGCCAGATATTTGGGTTGTGATGATCCGTTCATTGAACACAAATATGACTATATTGCACTACAATTGAATATACCATCACTGGTATCACTGAGAAATTTACAGGATGCAATATTTTTGAGAAAATTGATTATGTGTGCGCTAGATTGCCCTCTACTTTTTAATTATATAACATATAAAACATCGACATTTAATTCGAGAACGACTGAAATCTTTGTTATCAAATTATATAAACAATCGTATACTGCAAACAATGTGATAAATCGCTGCTGTAAATTGATGAATTATCTAGTTTGAGACGAGCGATATTTGTGATGCAATTGCTAAAGCCGAGTTGTTAACTTACGAATAATGTTATTTTAATTTAACTATATTATACTTGTATTTTGTATTTTGTAAAAACATGCTTTATCTGTTGATAGATTTTGTACAATCAAGGACAAATTGTCCGTTAAATAAATAAATAAATATCCTGTCCAGATGGTGCACCCATCAGGGAGTTAACTGAACAATGTAATGATAGCAAAGAAGGTCCAACAGGTTACAATTAAACAACTTCTCTAGATTTGTGCAGACTCCAATTACTTGACCTGTGTTGCTTCCTCTCGTGTTGGAGCACTTTCTTGTGTCAGTTGTGTTTTCTCAGTTATATCCCACTGACTGCTTGGTAAACAGCCATGACTTGAATCTTTTCCTGAAGATATTGGAATCTCAGGGACTTGCAGCAATTGCTTCTTTCCTTGAAAATTTACTATTACTGCCACCTATTAATCTTATAACACCTTCGAGTGTTGAGAATAACATTTCATCCTTTTGCAACGGTAATTTTTGGCACTTGTTTAGATTAAATTTGTATTGAATTTCTGTCTCTCTCTTTACTAATTTTTTTTTGAAGGGGCGATTTATTGTTTCTAGTTCCATAGCCAAAAGCTTCTGCAGCAGCCATTAATATGTAAATTCCATGTCTATCAGTAATTTTGCTTATATCAAAATCTGCAGAAAGGATGTTTGAAGTCAAGTGCCATTCTGCATAACACAAAGTAGTTGAGACAAACAGATGAATGGAGGTATAATGACGAAAACAATGATGTAATGTAGAGCATTGTATTGTGATGCATTTATGCATTTTTTAATCATTAAATTATAATTAGTAATAAAGAAAGTATGTAGAGCATTCTGTGTAGGATTTTCCCCTTCCAAGATTGCTTGTGTATTTGGAATGCTTTTTGTGACGTTACAAGAAAGATTCAGTGGTGTATGACCTAAGTCAATTTCATTAACCTTCTGCATAATTAGGTCAGATTTCATCAGTTTACTTTTCATATTGTGTTCTAGTTTCCTATATAACCAATGTATGTTCAGTAGGCCTCTTCCTCCAACTTTCCGGGTAGATTGTCTGTGGAAGAGTTGGGATGCAGACATCGGAATTTAGTGAGTAATTGTCTTGTTATTCGGTCTAACAACTTTAAATCAGAGTCAGACCACTTAATTATTCCAAAAGAGTAAGTTAACGCTGGTATGGCCCATGTATTCATGGCTGTTGTAATGTTCTTACCTGATAATTTTGTGTTGAGTACTTTAGTTATTCTACTCCGGTACTTTTCCGTGAAGTTCTTCTTTAGCTGGGTGTGTTCAGTTGTAGAGTTCTGCCATATTCCTTGATATTTATACACAGCGCCCGGTTCCAATTCATCAGTACCTTGGAACTGCTGGTTGAGTTGTAGTTTCCCATTTTTGAACATTGAGAATAGCGCATTTGTCTTTGCCAATGGCATGTTAATATCTTTACCTTATCTCTTATAGCCGCAGTGTTTATGAAGGATTGAAGTTGTTTCATGGTTCTAGCGTAGTGTTTCAGATCATCTATAAAAAGAAGAGTGACCTTTTTATCATATTTTATCTTGTACCCCAAATTACTTTCATACAGTAGTGCAGATAATGGGTTGATAGTTAAACAAAACCACATTGATGAGAGGGAATCTCCTTAGAATATTCCTCTTCTAATGTTAATAGATGTAATTTTTCTCTTTTCAATATGAAGGTTTGTTCTCCATGTAGTCATCATCATCATCGCCTTCAAGCATTTAATAATTCTCAGAGAGATATTGTAAATGTCGTGAACTTTCAATAGCCAGTCATGAGGGACAGAATCGTAGGCCTTGGTGTAATCTATGTAGCGTATATGTAGATTTCACTTCTCTGTTTGCACCTGCTCCAGCATAATAGCATCGATGGTAAGTTGTTGTTTGCAGCCCAGAGTTCCACAGACCCATCCCTTATGTTCTTCTGCCAAAATGTGGTTTGTTTCACAGTTTGTAGATTTCTTCATTTACTACAGCAGTGAACAACTTCAACTTGAATAATACAGATAAACACTGCGACGCCCCCACCTACCTGTGCTGTAATTGCCGGCTAGCTCAGGTGACGGGTAGAGCCTGAAATTTAGGTTGTGGACGGACGTGGCTACGTGACAGAGGTCAATTGAAAGAAAGTTTAAAGACAAAAAAAAATGTAAATTTAATGAGAAATTAAAAAATGGTAAATTGACATTATTATCTGAGCTCAGTTTTTTTTTAAACCCTTGTTTTTTTTTCATGCAATCTTAAAACTAATACGATCAAATTACTTAAAACAAATAAAGCAAAAAAAAGAGATGCGCTAACAAATAAAAAGAAAAAGGGGGCCAATGCGCGGCCTGCACCTTCTGAATGTTGACAACAGTCCAGGTAAGCCTGAAGGGCGTAATGAATGTTTGTTTTGTCTGTCGGAGCTCGACAGATTATTAGAATCACCGCTGCGGCAGGAGGACGCGCTGGGGTGAACGGCCTCCAAACAGGCAACACAGCTGGGCTCCTTTCTTCTGGACGGCACGCCCTTTAGGGGTGGAGGGTGGATTCCCCTCTCGCAGCCTGCTCCCATTCAAGAGAGTAGAGTTAACCACGACATCAGCTGGGACGTCGGCGGTAGCGGTGACGACAGATCGGTGACGACAGATCGTAATTTTCGTAATCGCGTAACTTGCGATACACGGCGCGGGCGTAAACGAGCAGAGAAACAAATAACATTACTAGATAAAGTTCTTTTTTTTTCTCAATCTAATGACACGCGGTGCGATAATACCACAAATCGCACTCTAATCATGCTACTTCGCGCTATCCTAGCGCCTACACAACTCGGATGACCTCCGCGTCCCACACCCGTACAACATGAGCGTCCCCGCCTCTGTGTCCGCACGACTTGGGCGTCCCCGCGCCTCTCTGTCCAAAGACCTCCCCGCTTCTGTCTGCCCTCAGCGCGTCTCAGCGCCCACGAACCTCTTTCCCCCCCCCCAATTTCCATGAATGTTCTAGAAGTTTCCACAGAAATTTTGGAAGACGTGTTGTTACTGGCCGAAAGTTACTACGCCGAAAATAATATTGCTCCAATCAGATTACGCGTCTTGTCGGTAATTTTGATGGAATTTTCCAGAACGCTCTCTCTCGCACACTTCCTGTAAACAAACACGGAGCGGTCGCCGCGCCCGCCCGCGTGGAGCCTGGTCGGTGGTCCCTGAGGGGTTTTCGGAGGCGTTATCTAAACACTACCCCCCCCCTTGCTCGGCGACGCTAAGGAGCGGCGTAGATGGCCGTGCGAAGTGATTTAGGTCGCACCCGGTTGGGGCACGCACGCTTCTGAACAGTAATAACAAAAATAAATGTATTTATTTTTTTAATCCAATATTCGGTTACGTCACAACACGTACTGACCGATAGTTTTCAGGCTTCGTAGAGTCCTCCTCCTTGTACAGCAGATATGTGTTCCCTTCAGTTAGAAAGATTGTTATAGATTTTTTTTTTTTTTTTTTTTTTTTTATCTGATAGTGCTTCGGAGAAACATCTTGCTACAGCTCCGTGTACAGACACTAGTTGTTTAAGCCAAAAATTCTGGATTTTATCGGAACCTGGCACCTTCCAGTTATTCTTCTTCTTTAGCACCCTTGCAATATCTTTGGCTGTAAATCACCTTATTTCCATTAGCATTATTTCTGTCTGCTTTGTTTCAATTTTCTTGATCCACTTCGCATCTTGTTGGTACTGCCTTGGTTCTGTCCACCACAGACTCCAAAATTTACTGACATCATTGACATTTAAGGTGAGGTTATTCTCTCTATTTCTGCTCTCTGAACCCAGTTCAAGTTGCCTAAAGAACTTTCTGTTTTTGTCTTTTTGTTTTTGTGAAAATCCAGGTTTTGTTGTTTTCTCTTGGTTAGTTCATTGTCCCTTCTGAATCTTGCTCCTTTAGCTTTAAACTTTTGTCTCAATGTATCGTTGAGGTTAAGAAGAAGCTGAGCACTCTCTGGGCATGTTAGATTAATTGCAGCTCTTCTTGCAATGCCTGTTACTTTCATGACAACTCTTCTTAAATGGTTGTTGTTCAAATATTCAGTAATAAGGTCTACTTTTGCATGTAGCTCATCAATGCTTTTTTTAAGTTTCATCTTCCAAGGTGGTGTCTTTTGCCTATTATTATTATGATTATTGTTGTTGTTGTTGTTGTGGTCGTCGTCATCGTTATTACAATTCTCTATTTCAGCATTATAATTAAGAAGACGAGTGAATCTAAGTTTAAGTTTATTTAATAATATAATAAAAGTTAAAAGCAGCATAACAAAATTCAGATGACAAACATTCAAAACTTCATGGTTGATAGGAGTTGCCGTAGAGTTGTCCAATTATTCTCAAATTTTAATTGGATTGTTTTTTTATTGATTGGAACGAAATAGGGGGGCGGGAGCTCAACTTTCGAAAAGCTGAAAAATAAGAGCCACCTTAATGGATAGGTACATATTCTTTCCATAGGGCAACATTCGTTCCTGCTTGTGTTTCAATGTTGAGTAATAGCAACAGGTTACAAGTTCTATATGGGTGTTAATTCATCAGGAGTAGAACAGTCCACATATCTTCCCAAGATATCCCTCAATTTGAGATTATTCAGCTTCGACAAATTATTGTTTGCAGAAACCAGAACATCGCACATTCCTTCACAAAATGTCAAGGGATTTTTACTTATGGATGATTTTTTTGCAAGTAATATTCAAGTTTTTCTTTTGTTGTAATTTTGTGGGCCAGTTTGTTTGCCACAACCGGTGTGTTGCTGAACAGTAAAGCTTTCATCAGCTGCCACTTACAATTCGTACACTTTGCAACAAAGTATTTCTCTGCCTGCCAAAAAAAATCCTCATCAAATTCAGGTACAATTTGTTTCAAATGACAATTTTTAGATGGCCTTATAAACACACACGAATGCAACATAAATAAATAAAACTGTACTCACTGCAACACTAAATGATAGCTAGTCATTTAATCACGCTATGCAGTATTCTTGTATGCCTCTTGTGCTAGATCGCTACTGAAGTTCCAAAATTTTACTGTATGTCAGTTTGAAAAGATGAAAAGTTTGACAGTGCCAGGAAGTGGTAAGTCAAGAGGTTGCTTTGTCCTCAGGAATCTGCCTTTCACTCCATCTCTTCTAACTGTCAATTTTGAAGGATTGAGGAAGTTACTGAAGATCCAAGTAATTTTGATAGTTCAAAAAACTGACTCCACTACAATAGTGAATTTTGTCATGAACTGATGATACAACAGTTTGTTTTAGTGTTACATTGTAAATTCATGAAACATTTACTAAAAAAACATGAAAGGAAAGGGAAAAAAACTAAAAATTGAAAAATGACAAAAAATCACCTATAAGTCATAATAAACATTCATTTCCAAGTTATCTATGTCTAGAATGCAGAAATGAAAAGATAACGTTTCATCATAATCTGAGCTCTGATTATAGCCATTAGTGACTCTTAAGATGATTCAGGATTCCTCATTAATTATTCCAGTTTCATCAAAGTTTAAATTTTTGAACATTTCCTTTCAAGCTTTGGAAAATTATTTCTTGAGATTTAGACTTCTTGTCCAACACTTTTTCCCATTTTCAATGTTTCACTCATGTGATGAGTAACTATAAATGCCACATTTAAATGCGTGTTTGCTAGAAACTTAATTTGTGATCCAGTTACCCTTCAATTTTTATGTGATTTAAGCAGTGCTGACAGAGAGATGGCATGGAAGGTTTTTACAAAATCTACAAATCCACTGGAAGATTGTATTCATTTCTTATATATATTACTGGGTATAGAATCTGTTTGTAATTCATTGCATAAATTTTAATATGAAAAGTCTTCTTCAATGCTATTCAGAATTCATTTTTAATAAATATTTTATACAAGACAGTATAAAGTATATCATTATATATCCCTTTTCTTGTGCAACAGGGTAATAGCATTGTTAGATTTTTGTCCAGATTTTATTTTAGATATACATAATGAAAACCAAAAAATTAATCTAAAAACAATTTAGATTGAAATTTTATTGAAGTGTGTTAATTGTTGAAGCTTTTTCTTCTCTCAATGTATCGAGGAACACTTCCTCTTTTTCAGGAGTTTGTACTACAGAAGCTGGATGGAGGCTGTTGAAACCACTGGTTCCATATGAAGACAGGGTCAATCTTTTCACCCTAAAAGGGGTTTTGTTCACTTTCACCTTCAGTTGCTATGGCAGATAATGAGGTTATCATCGTAGCCTATAAGTATGGTACTTGATGGGGTGTCAATCAATGTGTAATAGACTTGTCTTGCATGACCTTCCACAAAGAAACGGACCCAGCCGAAAGCCTTTGGGCTCACGAGTCGCATCTTCGATTGAGGTGTACACTATTCTTCTCTCGTGAAGGTAATCTTCGCCCTCGAGAGGAGTTCTGGGACATTTTTGTCTACCAGTGCCTGAATGCTGTCCTTCCATCTGGCCGAGTTGAAGGCGTTTCTTCTATCTACAAGCGCACAGAATCTTCTTTCCATCACCTCATTTGGCTGCTTCTGCAGTACTGACTACCTTCAGGGTGGCTTCCGTTGAATGTCCCTTCCGGAAGGCGTATTGTCTGGGTGACAAAAATTTGCCCATTCCGACAAGTGTTTCTCGAGTCTTGCTAGAATTAGATCAAGTAGTAGTAATGTCGATCTACTTTTTTTTAGGGGGTTTTGTTTCTTGGTTCCTTTTTTGGACCTTGGAGCAGGATAAGGCGAAGGATGCTCTTCAGAGAACTCCGGATCCCACTTTAAAGTCCGGCGGGAAACCAGTTACCCCCGTCCCCCTGATGAAAAGAATTAGTGTGGAGCATTAGGCCACACCGGGTTTCTCTCTCTTGATTCCTTTTTCAGCCAGATGTACGTTTTATGATAATTTTACATGTTTTTTTTAAAAATATTTTTGTTTTGCCTTATCTACTTGTATATTTTATGCGGAATTAAAGCCCTCTTTTTAGACGATATACATACTTGGAATCAGCGTGTAAATTACATCTGCAACACTAAATTTATTCAATTAAAATACTTTGACATGGGTGCCAATGGCGTCAGTGGTTGAAGTGCCCTCTAAGCTCCAATCACTCTACCCAGAATTGTCACCCAACTGCTAGGGACCATTAACCCTCCCCGGGGCAGGTAAGGGCTGGGAATAGGCTGAAAAGGGAACGAAGGAAATACATTGGGAAGGTTTTGGGGGTAGAGAAGGATTTAAGAGTAGAGTACAAGGAATTTGAAAGACACGCCTTAGCCTTCGGAACGTAATAGCGTCGAAAGAAACAAGTTTGCCAAGGGAGGCACGATAGAAGACCGGATCAAGCATAAGTGGAAGATAGTGCTTGATAAAGCTTGGGAATGCTGAACAGCCTTGAACACCCTCGGACATTTCTGACTACGCTACACGATTATTGCAACTTTAAGAATCAGCGTTTCAGCTGTATCCCTCGGTAGAAGGTTGATTTCGCCTTGAAGTGTGAATTACGAGGCGATACTCCTTAGATGATGACGAGGGGTGAAGGGACAGTCACAAATATGACCTTTCTACGCAAGACTCGAACCTGCAGCCTCGCTTCTTCTTCTTCTTCTTCTTCTTCTTGTTCTTCTTCTTCTTGTTATTGTTATTATTATTATTATTATTATTATTATTATTATTATTATTATTATTATTGTTAAAACCTACAGTGCTAGCTCTTCACCCTGTCCCAGCTGAGATGGGTTCGTGATAAATACGTATCTTTCAATGAATTTTGTTTTTTAATGTGGCATCTGTGGGTAGTTTCTCCAAGTGGAATTTGGCACGACGTTTTGCGTCTTTCTTGGTCCTGCTGCAAGATGTCGCATGATCGCGACCGTATCAAGCAGTGCTGCAGGTCAAGCGACTCAAGTGGCAGGACTGAGAAGGACAAAAAGTCGTGACGAATTCCATCTTGGAGATACCATCCACAGCTGCCACGTTAGAAAAACCCAAGTATAAATGTTCATTCTAATTCCACTAGATTATTGCTGAAATTGAATCCTTGTTTATTTGTTTATTAATTTTTCACAGGAAAGCCTGTTTGCTCAGAGAATATGTTCCAATGTGCCCTTCCTGGTGGGGAGTGCATAGCCAAGAGATATGTCTGTGATGGTTGGGAAGACTGCCCAGAAGGAACTGATGAAGCTCCCATTCATTGTGGTTTGTTCTTCCTAATTAATTTTATTTAAATTAATTATTATTATTCATACATTAGGTTATAAAGTAAATATTAAAGATATTTAAAATGTATTAATATAGTACAATACCTCTTAAACTGCTGCTACAAGTTGGAGACAACTTGTGCATCTGTCGCGACAAGTGACGTAGCCGTGTAGAACAATCAAATCTAGGATTAATTTTTGTGCTTATTTTTTATATACACTGTACAATAGCGAACAGTAAATATACCTACGAAAATTAACATCTTGTTGTGTAATATTCATTGATGTCATCTCAAATACACAAAATTAGAATTATACACGGTTCATCAACATCTCCTAGTCGAGATGGGACGGTCCACATTTTGACGGAGGTTGCAGAGAAGGCTCTTGTATGTTATTTTCTCCATCTTTCCTCTTGCTTTTCTTTTCATGTCATCTACAATTTTATTTCTCCCGTTTTTCTTCCTCACGGGGACCTGAGAGGGGTCTGTGTATGCGTATCCAAGAAGGAAGCTTTGCAGTCTTGAACCTTATCGCAAGCCTTTGACAATTCGCCTAATGAAACAGCCAGAACCTCGTGTAGGTCTTAAAGCGGATCCACAGGCGGCAACCCATCCCTCTGATGAGGAAACAAGGTAGCAACCATCTTCTCCAAGAAGACAGGGCAAGTTGGGGGTGGCGCCAACCTACGTGTGCGGTGGCATACTCTGCGAAGTTCCGCGATCTCGTCAGTCCGACAGTACACTGGAGGACGACGTTCTTTCCTTAGGCTTTCCTCATTGACGCATCACGAGCGTCAAAGACCCGATTCATTACAGTTCCCACCATATCCTTAGAGCTTCCGACCAGCATAAAGTTCCCCTCTATCATAGCAACGAAAGAATGGCGATCGAACGTCCTGTGGTTTGAAGTTGCTCTCCTACCCCTTGCAGAATTTAACGTACACTTCTCCCTGACCTCGTATGCAATAGCTCATGGTCGCTTTGTGTATAATGATCGCTGACCTCCCACGCCGTAATTCGTCTAGCAAGGCTATCACAAGCGAATGTCAAGTCAACAATGGAGCTGCGACCATTCATGGTAAAGGTCGGGCTGTTATTCGCATTGCAGAGGTAGACGTCTAAACGGGCAGGGTGGTCCAGGTGAGCCATCTCACGTTGGTTACCCTGCTGCCCCAGCCAGTGGCCCATGCATTTAAGTCTACAGCAATAATAAGAGACCTTCGTTCTCTCGCATCATCCAGTAAGCTGTTTAATAATGCCTTGAACTCCTCAACCGACGCACTGGGTGCGACATAAACACTATAAAAATATATACCGAAGCCCGTGATCCAGGTGAATCTATCTCCTGGGACTAGCACAACTTCCTGTACTGGACTATTACCACAAATCCACACCGTAGCTCTGTTAGACGCGTCCGAAACCAATTGAAGACCGGTTATATTCCTGTATTGCCCGCACAAAATCGCGACATCTACCTTCAGCTTGTGCCCCGTCTGGGAAGAGGTCTTGCAATGATTAAGGTTGAACTGAAGATCCCTCATTCTGATTCTTCCAACTTCCTTCCGCCTTCTTTAAAGACATTTGATAATAGGGGCACTGATAGCTACCAGTTACATGCTTGTCCCAACAAAACGCCCTCATTCACCGCATCGATTACAATTCTTGGACCTATTAGGCCCTTTACATTTTCGCGCCAGGTGCTCAAAAGCCCGGCACCTGGAACACCTGGTAACAACTGTCTTCTCCCGGATGCGACACCTAACCCAGCTTATCCGAAATTGTTCATTCGAACCGCTTTCCCGGGTCTGCTGGTAGTGCAATCTTGGCCGTGTGGGTGCCACTATAGGTGGTGCGAATGGACTATTATTTTCTTGTCCTTGGCTCCCTCCAGCTGTCTCTCAAAGACATTAACAATTTATTTGCCTGTCGTAATATCGTCCAGATCTTTAATCTCCAGGAGTACCTCACTTGACAAAGTCTTTACCTCCCCTTTTCCTTTTAGTTGATCGGCCACTGAGGTCTGAAACTGCGCTGCCTTCGAGCAGCCTGCGGCTCCCGTCTCCAAAAGCTGGTCTCCCATGTCTCTTTCTTATTTGAACTACATTGAAGCCCAGTTCTTCAAGCTTCGGGGATTCGCTCATTTGTCGCAAAATTTCCGCGTATGTTGCCCATCTTTGGCTCTTACTAATAAGGCATCCCGATGCTTGGGAATGGAGTGCGATGGTCTCTTCCTCCTTGCCCCAACTGTCTTCCATTCGCTCTGGGAAACATCACCAGACTCAGGTGGGCTCCTTTCAAAGGTAAGCGACTCCACCCTTGGTAGCCCGACCATTCCCGACTTCTTTCCTGTCTCCTTAGGCTTTTGGGGGTTATTCTTCTCGGAGGACACCAAGGACAGACTGCTTACTAGTACAGAGGCGATCTGGAACGGGCATTCCTCTTTCGTGAACCGCAACAACTTCATCAAAACATGTGCGAGTTGCATGGGCCAACTTTTTGACCTCGTGTTCAGTGTGACGGGGTTTAACAAGCTCTAGAAGCTCAGTGATATTCTTCTCGAGGTTACAAAGTGCCTCCAGTTTCTCTTCACCTCCATTATTACTTTCTACAACTAGCACATTTACCCTCTTCGTAACATAAGCTGTTTGGTAGCTACATATCGAAGCTTGGTCTACAAGGTTTGTCCGGAAAGTAATGTCAATGATTTTTTCGGACACGACTGTACGTCCCAGCTTGCTCTGCTAGCGTGGGAATCATGGTGGGGGGCTTCGGGAACAAAGCTGTCCTTACGCCAGCTGCCGGCGAGCTGCCGCAGGGTTAGGACAGCATTTCTCGTGTGAGACGTTTTCGTGAGGCGTCAAGAGTTCGAAATGCAACGCTCCGTCGAGCAATGAAAGGCGATCAAGTTTTGTGTTAAACTCGGCAACATTGCTTGTGAGACTGTTCATATGCTGAAAACGACCTTTAGCAAGCCTGTCGGATGGCAAGTTTATCGATGGCACAAGGTCCTTTACGGAAGGTCGAGAAGATATCAACGACGAAGGCCGCTCTGGAAGGCCATCGACGACGAAGACCGACGAAAATGTGACTTGTGTGAGGGATATTTTGAATACGGATCGTCGTTTAATTGCAGCGAAAACGAACGTTCACGAGATCGCAAAATTTCGACATGCGGAAAGTGCGCAAAGAAAGCTCCCGAAAGTGTTAACCGACAATCCAAAAGTGTTGGGTGTTTGAATACAACCCTGAGACGAAAAGGCAAAGTGCCGAGTGACACATGTCAACGTCCCCTCGCCCAAAAAAGGCCAGGATGCCAAAATCAAAAATCAAATCATTGTTGATCGTGTTTTTCGATATCCGAGGGATCGTCCATCACAAATTTGTACCACCAGACACAACAGTGTCATGATCATTGTTTTAAAGTATTAGTAGTTTTCGCACATGAGTGGATGATTCACTCACATGAGTGAATGAGCAATGTTAAAAATAAGATTGCCGTCCCAAAAAAGCTCCAATTGTTTCTTTGAATTTTTGTCAGAGCTAGTGCACTTTATAACATGTCATAGACATAAATTTGATGTATTTATTTGATTTTCCATGAATTACATGTCAATTTTGTTGAAATATCTCTCATGCTGTTAATATTTATAATGCGGCCGTTTAAAAAAAAAAATACATTATTGCATTTATGAGTATATGGGCTTCAAATGATTTCATTAGTTTTTCAAAAAATAAAAGTTTCCTGTGAAAATGAGCTCAAAATTGCCCATTGTCAGAAACACTCAGATACCATTTCCTCAAAAACTGCTCCAAATGTTTTCTTTAATTTTTTGAATGGATAGTGTTAAGTGCATTTCACTAATAACTTTGTGAATAACATGACACAATTGTCACTTAAAATCTTTTGTTTTTTCATATATTACACAAATGTACTCTTCATAAATATCTCTCACATCATTAACATTTAATATATGGGTATTTCTTATACAGTGTCACATTTATGAGTAGAATGAAAATGGCGCAGGTCTGAATTTTTTGAAATTGCGAAAGTTACAAATAATGAAAGAAAGTGTGTTGCTGAAGCCCCCACTAATTTTCTTCTGGTTGCAGTGTTTTTATTTCAAGTCCTACTTATTAATCAAGTTAGCAGTAATTAAAATTTCAGAGCAATGTTTAAGTAGTAAATTAAATTTCAGAGCAAGGTTTAAGTAGTTTTTAGTAATTAAAATTTCAGAACATACAATTTATAGTTCCTCTATAATAAAACGGAATGATACTAGGATGATGTGTTTTATTTGGTTTTTATTTTTTTAAGGTCGTGATTCGTGTGAAGGTAAATTGAGGTGTGACAATGGCCGTTGCATCCCATATGAGTGGTGTTGTGATGATTACATTGATCCAAATTGCACTGTGAAGGTTCGATTACCATGTTGCCGGAAACTTATAACAGGTAAGTATCTTTTCTATAAGAAATTTAATAATAAGGGAGTATGATAGGTTTCAAGCAGCATTATTACTTACTGCACTAAATTTGTTGTCGCATGGTTAAAGTTTTTAAGTTGCTATGTTCTATAAGAAAGGGTAAGGAGTTATGAACTTTCACTCTGCGATTATAGTTGATAATCTCAAATTTCTATATTGATTTTATGAGATTCCAATCTTCATGTTCCATTGAAGAAATCTTTTAAGGTTCTTTCACTCTTACTTTCCTCAGCATGTAAACAATTTTTACCTTCTAGTTTGTGAATGAATAGGGCTTTTGTATCAATCAGTCTTGCTCAAACGCAAGCAAATGTCATAACACCACAGTGCTATATACTACAATGCTACAGTCTCTCCGCAGTGTTAGCATGCTGGTGAAAGTCCTAGCAACAGAAATTGTATTGGTGTCACCGTGATGGAAATAACAAGGTTTAGTGGTGTATGCAACTGTCTGTTGAGTGGCAGTGCCAGATGTCTGATCTGGCTATGTCAAAAAATTATCTACAGCTTTTGAGGTGACATTTGAAAGTTATTTAAAGTAACTTAGTGTTATTGAAATTACCTGTTTAATTTAGTAATGATATTAAAACTAGTAAATTAGTGATATTCCTGACTGTGTTTGCAATTAAATATTTCAGATGTTATCTACAATAAAATGTGTGAACAAGTTTAATCAAATTAAAAGGAATACTAACCATTTAAAAATGTAATCCATAGGATTACTATAAAAATATGAGGGCTGAGGAAAAGTTATCACAATTTAATAATGCAATTCCTCCTTTTGAAGATACAGATGTATTGTTTTTTGTTTTGTTTTTTCTGAAACTTGGCTACACAATGGAATCTTTGATGCAGAACTTGGTTTTTCTCATTATGACATCTATAGGTCTAACAGTGTAGAACATATATAGGACTGACAGGAGGTGTAGTTTGTTTGAAAAATTAATTTGCTGTTATTGTAGTTAATCTGTTCTTCATTGGGAAATGGGTTTTGTACCTCTGAAGGCAAGAAGGGACAATCATTTCTCTATAAAATTTCAATTGGCTTTCTCCTTCGTTGCAACTTTTTCCTAATAATTTCTACATAGATTTTGAATTTTATGGAGTTTTCTATTTCTGCATCACTGTCGTATGAGCCTAATATTGAAATAGAGAGACATGTGTGATAACATTAATTACAATTTTAGATTTAGCAAGATGATTTCCTTTGAAAGCTATGAAGGTTAACAGAATCTATAAACTTTGATCTGGGCTGTCCGGGTGACGCCACGTCGAAGGCTGAGGTGTCGACATTTCACCCAACATGTCAAGGTCCTCTTTAGGGCTGTACTGCCTGTGACTCCTGACTCCATGCCAGGAGAGAATATTATTTCGGCTTAGTGTGTGTATACAGCAACGAGTGATGACCATATGCATTTGTTTATATGCTGAGTTAAGTTAGAGCAAACAAAGAATAGCTTTACAATGTTCGGCTTTAACATGGCCTGTTTTATTTTGCAGCCTAGCAATGAGGGCTCACTGTGAAGTTCTTTGAAGAATTATCCCAGCATTTTGAATTTTAATTGCTCATTGTGATTGATAAGTTCATATGTATTAATTGTCAAGCTGTTAAAATATTTTCTGAGTTTTTGTTATGATATTTCCTTTACTACTACTTCACCTTGTAATGGAACCTCGATAACTTATATACCTTGATATTTCAAATATTTTTCATCCCTCTTTTTTTTTTCCCCTGTTAGTTTTTCCCTAGAAGTGAATTATAATGAAAAGCCTATTTTAAATAATATGAGATTTTTGTTGGCTGAGTGTAGTTTGAATTTCTATAATGTGTTTGGTATGCCATTGAACTTCTATAGTCCACTGAAGATTGAAATCCTGAAGAAGAGTTGACAAATGGCATATGTCTACTAAGACTTTGCAAATTGTTTGTAGCTCTCTGTAAAATGTAAAGTAGATTGTTGCCACTTGCACCACATGCTCACTTGACAGATTGACACCAACTGTGGCATCTCCCTTTCTCTAATCCCTGTCATACACAATCCTGAAAAATCTAAAAGAATTGATATGCTTGAAAATTGTAAGGCTTGGTAGAATACTTTGCATACTCCTCGAACACTGTTACTCTTTATCTTTGTACTAACATTGTGTGTATTGTTCATTACCACGGCTGTTTGTGAGTAGACCAAAGAATTACATTTAAAGTTGTAAGAAATGTCTTAAATTTTGTTTTTCTAATCTTCAAGTGGCTTGTTTATTTCTCTAACCTTCATTTGTTGAAGTATTTGATTACGCAAACCTGTTTTCTTTTTCTCCTTCAATAGATTCCAGTTATCGAGGTTCCTCTGTGTTAAGATCTATTATTTTCATACAGAAGATAGTTAATTGTGTATTTAGAATTTATTTATTTATTTATTTTACATTATTTACTTAATCTAATGTGCATGCTTTATTTTCTTTGTGACAAAATTATTTTGCCTCTAAAACAATTTTTTTCAGGGTGATTTTACATTTTGTTATGAGTCTGTGTTCAGAGAATACATTCACTGTTAAGTTTATTCATAAATCATCAGAGTAAATGGTGATATTTTGAATACAGGAATTCTCTATGTTGTACATAGAGATGTTCAGAACACAGAGGGTCATTAAATATGTATGTGCCTCCTGTTCCCACTGAAGGTTGTGTGCTGTGTGCTGCAGGGGACATGGATGCGGATGGGTATCCGCCCTCAGAACAGCAGCGTTTTAATGACATGGGCTTCCTGCAAACCACAATATATACAGTTATAGGTATGTCATTATTTTCAAAACAAATATTGAAGCAGCCATCTTAATCCCTAACTTGCCTGATGTAATACTCTATTTCTTCAGAATAATGTCTTGATTTTTCAGGCTGCTATGCCTCGTATTTAATTAACTACTACTGGTGTGAGTGTACTAATGGGCTTCTCATTAAACAGTCACTATCTCTTAGCACCTTCTTAACTAATCTAATCTATGCATGGGTACTCTTATGTGATATAACAATGAAGCCTTCAGGCAAGAAAACTGCATGACTGCTTTTATTAAACAAGGACCTTATCATGCATATTATAGTATGTGTAGTGTTAACCCTGAAAAATTTTATCAAGCGATTGAAATAATTTGGGTCCAAGTAAATGGCGGCCAGTGGGTTGCATATTGGTAGAGGAGGCGTGTACATGACAACAGTCGCATACATTTTGTCAATTAAAAACCAGTCTGCAAGCATCAGGAGTTAAACCCTTGTCCTTATTGATAGAAGATACATTTGATCCCGAGAAGTAGATTTTTAAAGAAAAATTGCAATAAACCGTTATTTACGAAATCAGTGAAAGGGTTTATTTTCTTAACTTAGGTAATAGGCCCAGTAAAATGCCCAGTTGCGTCATTGCATCTCTTGGTGCTCTGAAAATCCTTGCAACTTCTTTATTTTTATTGATAGGAATCTGTGGTTTCGTGTTTTTATAATTTTTATTTCTGTGCGTATGTTAAAAATTGAAATGCCTAAAACTTATTTTGTGCAAACTAATCAAATTTACCTTGAACGCCCAGGGGTGTCATTCTACTCCTTAGTTTCTGACCCCATCCTCTAGCTTCTGTATGTACATTTCAACCCTCAAATTTTCAAATGTCTCTTAATATTTCAGATATCTTCTAAAGAAATTAACATGCATTCCACTCAACCACTTTGTATTGTATTCTGGCTTTCTTGTAAAATACACATAACTAGTTGACTGTAGCATTGCTGATGCTGTAAACTGTAGTAAAAGTTTTTTCGTGTGATGAAAATTTCAAACATAGCTTCAAGTGTCTGAAATTGGACATACTAATGAATCATAGCAACTGATATTGTTGTATTACCATTCAAAATTTCCCAATACACAATGACCTTTTATGTTACCTCCATACGGGGTATGAACTGGTAATATTGCAATTTCAAAATTGTAATTGCTATAAAAAATACTTGCTGGTATGGATGATGCAAATAGTTCGAATACAGCTACATTTTGTACCCTTTTTTGCTAACATGCCCAAAATGCATATAAAATACCATCTGCAAGCATCTTCAACTTCATTCTCTAATCCTAATATAAGATCATTTTCAACTTCTACATTTACATTTGATTCTTCCCCTGTATTTGCACCCTTAAGAATGTAAATGTACAAAGTCGAATACACGTGCGTTTCCGTTCTCTAATATTACTTAAGAGTTTTGGTTTTCCACTTTGTGTTCTTCAAATTTCATATGTTCCGAGGTAATACTGTATGTTGGTGTTTGCAAATTTATTATTAAAAATACAGTAATAAGGACGAAACACTTCACTCTTATGTTCAAAGCAGCATCGCTATTTACAGTGCTGTTAATGTGTCACATGATTCAGAACCGTGTTGCAATCATAGAAGAAAATTAAGCCATCGTGGACTGAAAATTACTGGAGTTTAATCAACACCACCTATATACATCTGTTGGCACAGAGGCCGCCAAATTTAATTCAAATTTGGCACCGTACTTGAAATTCCGTAATTTATAACAATTCCTTGGTGTTAATTAACAGCAAAGGGTATGCATTTTAAATGTCCCGCGTTGGACTTCTAATATCTTTTCTTTAAAAACTGCTGGCTGGCTTTCAGAGAGAAAGGCAAATACGTCTTTCATATGAAACTCTTTGGAAGAACAAACTGCTGTGATACACGCTTGTGAGATCATGCCAGATATTGTTGGCACATTTCCAGGAATCAAATGCATTTCTTAATATGACGCCACCAAAGTCAATTGTTGGAGAATTTTTCAGCCGAGCATTTTCATAAAAGATCGCCTCATCAGTTCAAAGACGTAGTAATTCACATCCTGGCTGTCCGTTGAGGTGGGTTGGTCCACGTCCTGACAGGGGGATACAGAGAGGGCTAAGTATTCCTTTCCTTCACAAGTCATTTTTCTTCTCCCCATTGTACATTCTCATTCTTCTATACCATCCTGTCTCTTTTCTTCTTCCTCTTCTATTTCACTAGCTCCCTCTGTATGCTGAACGCCCACCCATGTGTTTGCCGTCCATGGCGACCATGTCGGAGGGAATATATGTCCTGGTGGTTGAGGGGCCTGTCTATTTCCCAATTACTCTCCTCATGCTACTTTTTTCTTGGCATCCAGGGATACATGATCTTGCGTATTTTGGGGAACATTCCTTGCAGGTCTCAATTCACTTGCTTTGGCTACGGACTCTTCTAGACGGGCGGTCGGGAGCTAACCCACTCTCGATCAACCGGCTTGGACTAGGTCTTGTACTGAACTCCTGGGTGAGCGGGCGGACCCACGGTGGTGCAGTGCTGTGGTAACCCCCCACTATATCCTCGTGGCAACCCTGGCACTGCGATGGAGTGTCCCCTTGTGTTGAGCTCCGTGGTGGGTGGGGACCACAAAGATGAATCTGATACCCTCCTAATGGATAAAAAACCTACCCTCCCAGCCCTCTTCCTTGAGGAAGAGGAGATTTGTTGGTGAATCAGAAAATTTTGAAAGTTTTTCTGTAATGAATCTGAAAGACCTCCTAAGCCCCGCTTTCTCATTATGTCATGTAAAAGAGATAATAAAACTATGAAGAGTGTCAGCCTAATCAAACTTGCCAGGGAAATTGAAAAGTTTGGCAAATTTCAGTCGGTGGTGTGTCAGAGAAATGGCACAATCCATTTTGAATGTCGCTCTGACGAACAGATCAGCAAGATCACTGACCTCAAAGAAATAGCCGGCCTCCAGGTGCATGAGTCCGCCCACCCGACCTTAAACCTCCGCAAGGGTGTGGTAAATCACGAAGACTTCTCTACCGAATTGGAAGAAAATCTGAAAGCTTTCTTCGAACCATATGGTGTGTCAGAGATTTACAGGATTCAGCGGAGAGTAAATGGGGCACTAACTCCTACCTCAACTCTGATACTGACCTTCGACCGTCCATCTCTACCAGAGAAGATATCTTGTAGCTTCTATAATCTGTGTCAGGTAGTATGTTCCAAACCCTCTGCGCTGCTTTAAATGCCAGAGGTTTGGCCATACGCAACCTCGCTGCATGAGCGCCGCAGTCTGCGTGCACTCTGGAAGGGAGGCTTGTAGTGACTCTAACTGCACCACAGAGGCAAAGTGCGTGAACTGTTGTGGAAAGCATCCATCAAATTCCAACCAGTGCGCCATTTTCTTAAGAGAAAGGGAGATCCAAAAGATCAGGGTCTCTGAGAAAGTTTCCTTTCCGGAGGCACGACGCCGTTACCAGACGCGAAACCGCGTGGACATGGCCCGAAGTTTCACTGACACTGTGGGTCAACATAAGAAAGTAAATTCTGAAGCCCAAACGCCTAAAACCTCCACTTCGCGCGATGCAGCCTGCCAGGTATCCTTTGATGACATCGGTGAAGATGCCTATCCCAAATCTGTTTTCCAGTCTGAAACAAAAACGGAAACCAAAAGTATAAATATTTCAACAAACACTCAAACGCATCCACAGAAGCCGAGACCGACAGGCCCTATTGCTAGATCTAGGTCGCCTGTCTCAAGGGACCGTGGTGTCCCAATACATGCGACCCTCTCTAGCAGTAGTCAAGATGACTGCAGGGATTGAGGAACTCTGCTTGAACCAACCCATTACTCTTCAACAGATGAGTAAAAAGAAGAAAAAGAAACCAGATACATAACCCACCCTAGAACCAAAAAACCTAAGAACTAGAAACTATGGCTCTCTCATGGAACTTAAATGGCTTTCATTTTCACGAATTTAAGGTAATAATGTCTATGCATAGACCCGGGTTATCTGCCTGCAGGAAACGCATCTCCATCCTGAGCACTCCCTCTCTCTACGCGGCTTTTGTTGCTACAGGCAAGACGTAGACGATGGCCTCCACGCCCCCATGGCGGTATCGCCACTTTTATCACAGACTCTCTGGTATCTAAAGAAATAGACATACAAACCACTCTCCAGATATCTTGCGTTCGTGTCAATTTCTGAACTATTTCTGTTACCATCTGCAACGTTTATATCCTGCCTGGACAAGTCGTGTCACAGAAAGAACTGGAAGATGTGCTCTCTCAGATGCCTGCACCTTTTCTTATTGTGGGGGACTTCAACGCCCACAACCCTGCCTGGGGTGGCACAAGGTTGTGCACGAGAGGCAGGTTACTTGAAAATATTATAGATAACCAAAACTTAATTCTTCTAAATTGTGGCGAAAGCACACACTTTTCCGTAGCTTCTAACACTTTCTTGTCCATGGACCTAACTTTCTGTAGTCCCTCTGTTTCTACAATCTTCAAGTGGACTGTCCTTGGCGACCAGCATGGCAGTGACCATTTTCCCATTCGGGTCATCCTCGATATTCCCGATCTGAACGTTGCAAGCCCTCCTCGCTGGCTAACCCATCGAGCTGAGTGAGAAACCTTCAAGAAAGAATTAAAAATATTGGAAAACTGCTCTAACGACATCGATGCTATGGTTGCCCATTTTAATAACGCCGTCCTCCATGTGGCCTCATTTGGTATTCTGAAGTGGTTGGGCCATGCACGACATCCCCCTGTGCCATGGTGGAACGCTGCTTGTGCCACTGCGGTCCGTGAATGGAAGAGGGCATTGGCAATACTTAGTAGGTTCCCAACCATGGAAAACCTAATAAATTATAAAATATCCCGAGCCAGAGCTAGATTAACGATACGGGAAAATAAGGCTGCGTCCTTGAGAGCCTACATCTCGTCACTCTCTTGCCGTTCATCCCCTAAACTAGTGTGGAGGTCCGGCAGATCGGTGGAAGACTCCCTTCGCCATCATCTCAGTTAGGAGATTGCCATTTACCATAAGGTAAATGGCAATCTCCTAACCTCTCCACAAGAAATTGCTGAAGAAATGGCCTCTCATTACAAACACATCTCCAGCTCCGTACACTATCCTTCTGACTTTCAAAAAACGAAAAGAAAATGGGAAAACTGTAAATTAAACTTCTCGTGTCGTGCGGAGGAAGATTACAATGTTTTTTTTCTCCATGGATGAACTCTCCTGAGCCCTTGCTTGTGCAAAAGATTCTGCTCCAGGACCAGACCAGATACATAACCAAATGTTGAAACACCTACCAGAAAAAGCCCGTTCCTTTCTCCTCGGCATTTTCAACAAGATTTGAGCTGAACACGCAATACCAAGAATTTGGCGTGAGGCCATTGTTCTCCCAATCCCTAAAGAAGGAAAGGACAGAAAACCCCCCTCAAGTTACCGCCCAATCTCGCTCACAAGCTGTGTGTGCAAGCTTTTAGAGCGAATGGTAAATACGCGTCTGATTTGGCTCCTGGAACAAAAGAATCTATTTACACCTTGCCAATGTGGCTTCAGGAAGCACAGGTCAACCACGGACCACCTAGTCACCCTTGCTATGCAGATTTCCACTTCTTTCGTGCTACGTCAGCATATGGTAGCAATTTTCTTCGATAGAGAGAAAGTGTATGACACCACCTGGAGGTACGGTATTCTTCGCACCTTGCATACTTGGGGCCTTAGGGATGGCTCCCTTTGTTTTTTTAGTAGGTTTTCTTTCATCAAGGTCTTTCCGCGTCCGCCTTGGCAACGTGTTATCCTCTAGTCACCAGTTAGAAAATGGTGTTCCCCAGGGAACGATTTGGAGCGTCACTCTGTTTGCCATTGCTATCAATAGTATTGCATCAGTTATCCAGGAGCCTGTGAAGGCATCGCTGTTCATTGACGACTTTGCAATTTTTTGTTCCTCCAAGAGCGTGCAAGTTATTGAGAGGCAGCTACAACTTGTGCTCAACAAACTGCAGAAATGGAGTGATGAAACAGAATTCAAGTTCTCTACCTCAAAAACCACTTGCATGCACTTTTGCAGAATCCATCACCTCCATAATCACCCCGACCTTTTTCTTGGAGGACAGCAGCTTCCATTCGTTGAATCTACAACCTTCCTTGGGCTCACATTCGACAATGAGCCTAACCTGGCGAAAACGTATCCGTAAACTACAGGGCCGATGTGTATCATCTATGAATCTCCTCTGCATTCATACTGGTAGCTCTTGGGGCGCAGACCGTGTTTGTCTTTTGCGATTGTATAGAACTCTCATCCGCCCTATCTTGGATTACGGATGCATAATGTATGGGTCATCGTCTCCATCACCCTCTGGCCATTAAATGCCATACACAATGCCAGCATAAGGATTAGTACAGGCACCTACCGCACGAGTCGCACCGAATGCCTCTTGGCTGAGGCTGGAGAACCATCTCTGAGCTGAAGGCGGGATATTCTGAGTGCCTCCTATGGTGCAAAATTATCCAATGTGTACTCCCTCGTGCCAAGCAGTCCTCCATCCAACCCACTTGACCTCGTATGCGCTTAGACCATCGTTACCCCATCTCCTGGGAGTCCGTCTCCATATGCTCTTACAGAAGTCTCCGTATGCTCTCTCTTATAAAACTACCCAACCCTGTGACACCTCCCGAAACCTTGTTTCCCCTGGGAAACTACACCGGCCGATAATAGATCTTAGACTGTCTAACCTTCCTTAATCCTTACCTCCTCCCAGTACATTCTTATCGGAATTTGAGGCGATAAAATCTACGTATCCTGGCCATTACTTCATTTACACCGATGGCTCCTCTCAAAATGGCAAAGTCGGATGTGCCTTCTACTGCAAATGACCTTAGCCATTGAAGCGCCCTTAAACTCAATCAATCAACATCCTGGCTGCATTAAAAAAATTTGATTTTTGACTGTTGTAGCGATAGCTACATTACAGCTGTATATTCCATGCAAAGAGGTATTTGTCGCAGAAACCTTGCTGAAATTGTTTTACGCTCGAATTACGACAGAAACAATCTTCTGTTTGCCTTAGACAAGGTAACCTTGACATCTTCATCAATATTCAATAATTTTTTTACTGAGATAAATTAAAAGTGGTTCCAAGCGTGAAAACTGTGGCCAAGCTCTTGTAGACAACCCGATTCAGCTTCTATGGCTCTCCCAAAACTCAGATAAAGCTATTTTGCAGCCTCAACAACATCTATTAAGGTGACATTGGTTTAATTCTCCATCTACCCATTAAGATTACAGTGCTAAAACACTCAAAAACATGTTTTTGAAAATTTCTTAGAATCTTCTGGCTGGATCCGAAAACAAATTACGCAGGCGTGCACCTAAAAAATTATCAGCAAATTTACAGCTGATTAATACAGATTTCGATATCCTGAATTCAGAAAAAATCATGAAAAATTTTATTGCCCACCATTTTTGGACAAATTAGTATTTTAATTGTAAAGTCCACAGATTAAATACATTTTTCTATCATGCCGTTGGTACCTCTGCTCTTGGTTCTTCTGACTGGAGAATTCTTACATAAAGCAGATTATACTGTTATTGTAGAACTGCAGTTCCTTTGTTGTTCACCTCTGTACTCAACTCATTTAGAACTCATTGGACAGTTGATATTCCGATATAGATTTCTTTGCTGGAAATACAGTTGCCCTGCAAACACAGAGTTATTTTCTGTCAGTATAGTAGAAAATTAGTACACAAGATGGCTGTCAAGAGGTTGTCATAATTCACTTGACAACTTTTGTTATATTTGTGGAGAATATGTTGTATAGATACAACAAAGAAACATTACTGAATGCACAAAAGAAGTTTATTATGCTTACTTCGGGTCAAGACTAGGCGATCAAGACAAACAGTGGACTTCACGTAAGGTATGCTGTATCTGTTCACAATGGTCTCAAGTTAAGAAGAAAGCTTTCTGTTTTACGGATCTGATGTTACAGATGGAGTCTACAAATCACAGTACTGACTACTTCTGTTCAGTAATGTAGATGGGTACAATCTAAAATATAAGAAAGTTTATCATAACAGTCAGCAAGATGTCCCTCATCGACCAGATATTCCTGTCTCATCTCTTCCAGATAAACTAGAAAACATACCTGATGTCACCGACAATGAATTCGAAAATTGTGATGGAGAATTGGTAGTTGCAGACAGTGCAGAGCTCAAACTTTTTTCAAAACTTGATTAGAGTCTTATGTCTTTCTAAAGATTCAGCAAAACTTTTGGGTTCTTGGTTAGAAGAAAATAACTTATTGGCTCCTGGTAACTCTTTATCATAGTTTAGACTTAAAGATAGAAATTTCAAACCTTAGTTTTCACAAGTAAATGATCTGCTTTACTACAGTAATATCAAAGAACTGTTTGATGACTTTAAAGTGCAATATTGATAATTGGTTCATCAAAAGGAAGTCTGAAAGCAGAACTTCTCAATGGCAACAAGTACGCTCCAGTGCCTGTAGGACATCTTGTGCATATGAAAGAAAGCTATAAGAAGTTAGCATTAATCCTCTCCAAACTGAAATACAATGATCACGTTTGGATGATGGGTGGCAATCTGAAAGTAATAACCTTCTGCTTCTTGAATTGCAGGGAGGGTACACCAATTTCCCCTGCTTCTTGTGTTTATGGAATAGCAAGGATAGGGTTCAGCACTGGATCAGAAAAGAGTAGCTGGTTAGGATAAATTTAGAACTTGGAAGCGCAAACATTTTATGAGAAATTTATGGTTGATCAAATAAAAATCCTCCTTCCACCTCTTCCTATAGAAGCTAAGATTAATGAAACAATTTGTGAAGGTCTTGTCGGAAGGAGTGTGTTTTCAATACTCGTGCAGTAAATATGGGACTCTCAGAAGTTGAAGTCAAAGAAGGCATTTTCATGGGTCCCGATATTCGGAAACTCTTTAAAGATGAAGTATTTGAAACAAAAATGGAAATTGTTCAGAAAAAGGCTTGGACAGCATTCAAAAATGTTGTGCAGAAATTAGTTGGAAACTATATGTGCACTAATTTTAACAAGCACACAATGAACGCAGAAACCAGCATAGATGGGACGTGGATATAATTGCGGATCACTGTTGTATGTTACACTGGGAAGTACCTCAAGTGTCATACAAAAGAAGTGCGAAATCGGAGCTTTGCTGAGAAATGAAAATGGTACCACTAATTATAAAGTTAGTGAATTCTCTGAGTGATTTTCTGTATGTAATCCATTTAATTCTTTCGCAAATATAGTTTCAATAAAAACTGAATTTATTTATTCTTTTCCGATATCCTCGAATGCATTTTGTAGAAAAGCCTTGTGTGATAGAAAAGAATACAGCTTATATTTAAAATCAGCTTACTGAATTCTGTAAACTACATATGAAGCTTCTCAAAGAATTTTCGATAACCTAATTTTTGCAGGCCTTTGTGGTCAGTTCCTCACCAGGAGACCGAGACACGTCGAATGACACCTCTTACGTTTCAATTGGTGCAAGGGAAGTGGTTAACCATGAGTGATGGATCTGTACACACGTGCACATGCACACACACAGACCAGCAGTGTTTCAAATATTGTATAGGGATGAAGAAATATGAATTGTTTCATAAGTGCATAGAAAATATATCACCTAGTTTCTGAAAAAAATTGTTATTACGTGAAGGAATAGCTGTTGAATAAAAACCTATTTCTTCCAATCATTCAGATTAAATGGTCAAGTTTGGGAGAGAACTTTCGTGAATAGTTGGGCATTTAGTACTCCAAATTGTGGTGATGTGGTCAGAATATATTGTTTTTCAGGATCACTGTCTCATATCACAATTTAAAAATTGATGATGTTTGAAAAGTCATAAACAGTGTTTTTTCACTGCTTCCATCAAGAAAAATTACTTTGCTCTAGCATGAGGGCATTACGTGACCAAACTAGTCATTTTGGGTCAGAGGAATAGTGCAGGTAAGTACTTTTCCTTCCTAAGTCAATGCACACAATTTATGGCATGAACATAGGTCAAAGATGGCTTTCATTTGGGTATTGTGGTGGATGATCAATAAACTCAGTATGGCAATATTTTTCACACAATGAAAATTTTGGGGAAGTATAATGGAAGGCAAAGAGAAGATATGCAATGAAACTGTAGGCATAAAACATCAGGATATGAAATTCACATTAAAAGGCTGGGAAGTATTATACTATGTGTTCTTCAAACTATGGTCTGTAAAAGTCTATTATTATGAATGTTACATCTTAATATGTTTATACTTAATACGGAATAAATTCAGTAATATTGAAAGGAAATACAATGAAAAGCCGAGCAAAAATTGAGAAGTGCAATTTGAAACTCAGGTTAATT
Organism: Teleogryllus oceanicus; assembly: GCA_964035755.1. Taxonomy (NCBI): domain Eukaryota; kingdom Metazoa; phylum Arthropoda; class Insecta; order Orthoptera; family Gryllidae; genus Teleogryllus; species Teleogryllus oceanicus. The sequence goes on along the minus strand of CAXIVR010000011.1, from coordinate 33,320,134 downwards.
GTTTTCAAAATTCTGACATAAAACACACAAAGTTCTGATCGATATGAAATGACAGTGTGTAATTAAAATGTCAGATAAAGAGCAACAATTGCGAGACAGTTGGACATGCAGTCCAAAGAGAAAGTATTTTTGTTTCGCATGAAACTTATTGTTTAAAAGTATATATTTATAACAATTTTATATTGTTCTTATTACATAATTATTTATAATTAAAAGTTTTCTTTTCAACATTTTCTTTATTCAGTCCATGATCTTCTTTTAATTTCTGTAGTGAAATGCAATATATTTTCTCCTGTTTCAAGCAGTAACATAATAAATTAAACATCGATTCTAAAATAACTTTGAAATGTTTTCTTCGCAGTGGAAACACTTCAATCACTTGAAAATTTCTTAAAAAAGCTCGTAGAATCTAATTAATGCAATTTTATGTGAGTTTTATATTTCTAAGTTTCAAAATAATTTATTTGCAACAGGAAAGGATCTAAATATTTGCTGACTGAGTGGTCAGCACATACTTTCTTGCATTATTTGTAAACGTAATGAAATATACTACTGCATGCACTTGCAACCCACAAAGGTTTTTGCTTAAGCTGAGATTCAATCTCGGAAACTTTAATTTCACAAATACTTGCTTAATCATTGCACCAAATGGCTGAGTCAGCAGAAGCGTTCTCGATACCTCAAAAAGGAAGGTGAATATTTGCAATTTCAGATTTTAATGAAAGTCAGATCTATACCGTTTTAATAAGCAACCATTGCTCTATTTAGGTAAAAACAATTAAGAGAAAGGTGTTTACATAATTTTTAAAAGTTGGCAGTTAAGCAAAAACTCCTATTTTCAAAAAAGTTACATGTTATTTAATGACTTAATTTTGAAGAACAGATTTCCTTAAGAAAAAATTCTTGATTTTCAGTATTGTAGTTGTAGGAAGACACTAGAAATATTTTTAACTCTTAATTTTTTAAGATGCAAATTTCAATGAAAGAGTTGCGCCATCTTTATGAGTATGCTTTATTGTGATTGGCAAAAAGATTTAGAGAAACAGTTTCAAGCCATTTATGAGAAAGTTTTGAAAATGTCATTTAGTACCTGTATTAATATAAAGTACCCTCCAAAAATATGTTTCAATTCAAGGGGCTGCAAAATCGATGGGGGAAAATCAGTTTTAGTTAAAATCCTGTCTATGGTTTAGCTGCTAACATTATTAACAGAAGAGTGGTTGGAGTTGGAGGAATGTTTTGCTAAAACAGTATTTTGATATCCAGGCCCCACAAAATTTGAATTTGGGCTACACAACATATTTTTATTTTTTATAAATTTGCCTTACGTTGTTTCATTTCAATTATTTAATTTAGCTTTGTGGTCTTTTTCTCTTTTTCCTTCAACTTTTGGTTTTTACAAGTTAGTCATTTGAACCAGTAACCAAATTAACCCCAAAGTGATTTTCTTTGGGGTTACATTAATTTTTATTTTACTAAATTCAGTTTATTACTAATTGAAAAATAATTAGTAATACCAACATCTCTGCCTATTATTTATATTGCATCATTAAAAATTCTGCTTTCTCAATGTTCCCACGGAAAGGGGGGAGTAAATTTGTTTGCAGTTTGTTGCGAGAATCAAGAGAGAAGATCCACACTGTTTTGAATCATGTGGTGGCAAGATTATTGCAGGTAAGATAATGTCTTAGATTTCCAATTCCGATCCATTAACATTGTTTATAAATGTAATTTCCATTATTATTGACTACAGTATTGTTATGTTAAATATCATTAATCATTAATTACTGTATGTATTCAGGTTATGATGATGACTGTTGGAAGCATTAACACACACAAAGGAGAAGATTTGACCACACTCAAAAGCTCCACAAAAGAAGGTATTCACTAACCGATGTTGACAATTTTACAAAGGATGCAATTGCGAATAAAATAGATTGCAGTTTGATGCAGGTGAAAGATTTAAATTTTTAATTAATTTGTAATTGAATTGTATAATTTTTTAACAATGATCAATATGTTTTATTTTTATATCATGTACTTTAAATTATATGTAGATCTTGGTATTTCCATATGAAGCCATGTATATAACATTGAACAATAAAACCTTCTTTACATTTTTCACATTTATTGGTTATTGTTTATAAGTCCTAACTAATGCCTTTACTTCCTCTGTTAAATTATTTCAGATATGCGTTTTACATTTTTTAATTTTTCATGCTTATATGTCCAAAAGATTCCTTGGGCTGCCCTTATCAGTCATTAATGCTGGAATATGGTCAAGACTTTTATTGAAAAGTCCTGACCATATTCCAACATTAATGACTGGTAAGGGGAGCCCAAGGAATCTGGTTCAGTATTCAGGTTGTTTAGTTTTGTTGGTAAGCAAGGCCTGTCAGCCTTTCATTAAAACCAATAGGAAATGTGGAGACTACAAAACCCAGGGTATAAGGATAATGATGCTAGTGTCTCTGGCTTTTCAAAATGTTGCTGCCCCATTACTGTAAAAGTGTGGCCTATTTGAAAAATGTTCGCGTGACGCCCATTACTGGTTTGTGAAATGTTTGTCAACGTTTCACAGTAAAAGTGTGATCTATTTGTATGAAATATATGGGAATCAAGTAAGGTGGGCAATTACAGGTCAGGTGCCACGTTTTGAGGGGAAAGTTTACACTTTAGGTGCAGAGAAAAGCAAATAGTCTAATATCAGAACCTTTTCAAAATAAGAGGAACTATAATTTGAAATATAGCATATTTGATTTTAAATTACATTTTAATCGAATATCTTATATCTAATGTGAAATTATTCTGTCCACAATCCACATTGGGCTATTTGTGAATTACTTTTGGTCTCTCTTACTAATTTTGTGAATACTATTTCAACAAATATCTAATACTACGAAGGAGATTACTTCTTCTTTCTAGGGTTTTTTTCCAGCCGACAGCCGGTTTCCCTTTACATCCCGATGGTACGCATATTCGACCATACACTAGACACCAACACACTTGCGGGCTCCTCTGATCTGGGGTCAGCAGAACGCGAGGCCCTCCGCGACAACACATACATACAAAAAACAAGGGATAAACAAACAACCGTGCCCAAGGCGGGACTCGAACCCACAACCCTTCGGACCGAAGCGCTGAGTCGGTACTCGCTCTTAGCCACCTCGGCCATCCAGGTCGGTAGGGGATTACTTCACTGCTATTATTAATATTGTTATTTCTACCGTTGTCATGCAACATATTACTCCTTACTTGTTGCATGTGGATGTGTAATTGTATTCATAAACATTCTACACAGATTCCTTGAAGTTCTATTGATTGAAACGAATTATTAAATTGATAGCAACTAATATAAATTATCAGCCTTTTTCAACAATAATAATTTTATATCTATTCTTACATATATTACAAATTCTATTGATCCCATGAAAATTACTTTTTCAGTATAGAACATTAATACACTGTATGGGTTTAATATAGTTCATAAAAATACTTAAATATCTTGTTAGATGGCTTCTCGACTGACCAGCAGAATGTTGTCCATGGAATCCTTGGTATCTAATTCTCGCGTTCTTGCCTTTCATCAAAATATATTAAAAATGTTCCAGAATGTCCTCAATGATTTGGTCTTAATTGGATTTAATATCCCATAAAATTAATACGTGGGTACGACATTCCCTATCCGTGTTTCATGTGAAACACCTACTCGCAACTGACTTTATTGACCTACTTATTGAAAAATCCTTCCATCTACGGATCTACTGTCATATATATCCCCTCGAAACACAGCGTTCATTTTCATTTGAAACTCCAACTACTACATTAATAAAATTTACAATTACAATTTAAACAGTACCAAGCTCTGAAACTAATCATAAATTCCCACCTCACTATCATTTCAATAATACCCCAGCCTATACTGAAAATTTGTTTGCACCTCACCAACCGGGTACGTGTGCTCACTTCAAAATCTTTTCAGAGACTGATTCCTTGCATCCTTCTACAAGATCATGGTTCTCAATGCCCTCTACACATCTTTTGCATACAATGTGTTTGGGGCTGTGTCTATCTGCACTGCGCTATGACACCAAGCATGGATAATTACACTTTGTAGATCGGTTGTCAACGTGCAACACTTATTCTTTGATGAGTTTGAATATAATGTCATTATTCCTAATGCTGGATGCCGATTTTATCATTCAACCTAACCCAGGGTTCTTGGCTTAGTACACTAAGACCAACAGAATGTTGGTTTTTTTAATTTTTACCACAGATTTTAATTTGCTTCACTCATATAGAATGTTGTAACTTTAATGTGACCAATAATTTTATGTTTTACTTTGTCTGGACACCCTATTATCAAATTTGTATACAAACAGAAGAAACTAGAATCAGTTCAACCCAAATTTATAAATTTTGTTGCTTGGAAATTGAATGTACCATCTCCTTACGTAACTCATGATTACGTTCAAATTGCTATCTTAACTAATTCAATTTCCTGAAAATTCTACAGAATGTACAGTGATTATATTTTCTTGTTTAATCTTTGTAATAGCAGAATTGATTTCAATTGACAGAATTCAGTTTTTGTCTGCACTATGTTGTAAAATACTTTGATTAACTTACGAAATAAAGACCAAAAAACATTTGAATTACCAATTTCGAGATTATTTCTAAATGCACCAATTTTTTGTATGTGTAATGTAGCAATTGTGCTAAAAATTGATGTATCATCTGCTTCAATATTCAAAACAAAAGCAATATACAAATTACTTAATGACTTTTAATAATTTGTAATGCAGGTTTTATATTTTTAATTGTATAAAGGATGACACTACTGCCTTAGTGATCTCGGCTCCCGAGCCGACACTTCAAGAGTTAGAATTCTACTGTTTAGTAAATATCTTGATATTGTACTTCTTGGCTACCTAGTGGGAATAATTTGGGATGCATTTAAAATGGAATTGTGACTAGAATATTACCTTCATTATTTGAATTATGTAACAAATCAAAATGAGGTTTTATTGGAAAATAACTGTGTGAGCAGAGAGTAATTTATTGCAATGTACACGTAAGCTTCCGCGGCTCATGTTGATGACTTCTTGGCTGCCCGGGTGGCACTGCATAGTGGGCTGTGAGGCCGACGTTTTGCCTGACATGTCGCAGGCTTCCTCTGGGCATTGACTGGGTCAAACAGCTTAAACTATTAAAAAATTGTTAATACTACCATCTAAAATGCGTAATTAACATAAGTCTGACCTGATAATTCTTGAGTAATCGTGTTATATTTTTAATTTACACCTAAAATTTACACACTCACACATGTTGAGATCTCTTATTTAGCATCACTGTTTGCCAACATAAGTTACAGAAGAAAATCTTCAAATTTAACCAAAATGAGATAAACATTGTATTACGAACAGTCTCCCAACCCAGGGTAAGTTTTGCAAGGTGCATGTGACAAGAAATCAAACCATAAGAGAGGTGCTCAGAATTGGAATTTCTTAAGTTGGGAAATGACCGCCTCACACCTACACACATTGGTGTTTCGCATGGCCAGCCATTTCCCGAGAAACACGCACACCCTTCTGTCTCACACACATACACATTCACACATGTACATGCATGCTTGCATGTATTCATTGCATGTTATTGGTTGAAGTCACATGAGGAATAGTTAACTATTTAATATTATGATTTTGCATTACTATTCTAATGATATACTAATATTGAATAATTCTACATTTTGCACTGATGAGGGCTTAATTGTAATTGATCATCCATAATCGCAGTCAGAAAACTGAAGTTATCTAATTCATTGGTGATACCTATCATAGATGTTTATGAAGGTCTTTTGAAGCTGAACAACAAGAGGGGTGATATTGAGAGGTGCTGAATGTCTTTAGGTCATGTAATGCGTTAACACACCCACTATAGTTGATCCTTGACAAGTCTCTTCAACAAGCAACACTTCTATGAATTTGGAAACATAGTCGTACCCCGTTTTAAAAAAGGTAATGAATCGAATGTCGAATATGTGGACGTCATCTACACTGACCTTAGAAAAGACCTTATCTCTTTGCTGATGATACGAACATCCTTTGCAATAAAGAAACCGTATAGTACAATATCAGATGTTTCAATTGGTTCCGAAATAACAAATTAATAGTAAACAAAAAGAAAACGTTTTTGATGCAGTTTTCCATTTCAAATAAACAATTCTGTGCTCCATTGAAAATGAACGGTGTACCATTGACTGATGTTAAGGCAACAAAATTTGTAGGTCTCTCAATTCAGTCAAACCTTAATTGGAACGTCCATTTAAATGAATTGAACACAAAATTAAGTTCATTATGCTACGCGTTCAGAATTCTTGCAAATTCAGTCAGCCTTCATACTGCTCGTTGTGTATATTTCGCGAATGTTCATTCCCGCCTGAGATATGGCATAATATTCTGGGGAAATAACTCTTATAGCTCCCAGACTTTTAGATTACAAAAATGAATGGTACGAATAATAACCAAATCCCACCCACGTGATTCATGTAAGCCTCTCTTCATTAATCTACGAATTTTACCAGTACCTTGTCTGTTTATTTACAAATCAGTGGTTTTTGTCAAAAATGACTTGCTTAAGGGCGGGAATATATTTTCAAAAAGTGCCGTTGTCTATTACGATAACACTCGACGTAGAAATCATATTCATCAGGTGACAGTATCAACAGCTCATTACAAAAAATTCACATACAATACATGTACATTATTTTACAACACTTTGCCAGATGACATTAAACGATTAAATTCGATAGAAAAGTTTAAATCCCAAGTGAAATCGTTTCTGCTGCATAACTGTTTCTATACAATTAGAGGCTATACTGAGCATCACAAGAAAAGTAACATTAATTTTAACAATTATACAGAATGCATTATTTAACATTTGAACTGTATAAATGTGTATAAACAACCTGTAACAAGTATTGTATTGCAGCCTCCGGGTCAATGACCCCCATCTCGATCAGGTTTTTCATCCAGTTTCCCTGATCCATTGAGCAATGCTGAGATGGCCCCTTGTTTTGCTTCTGGACATAAATGTAACTTCATTTTCTGTGCACGTCTTCTAGAATTCAGTGGGAAATACAATTATTCAAATTATCGTTTCCATATTGTCGCGTCAGTTTTTTTTCTTTTTTTTTTTTTCTTTTTTTTTCTTTTTCTTCTCTCTCTCTTCTCTCTCTGTCTCTCTCTCTCTCTCTCTCTCTCTCTCTCTCTCTCTGTCTCTCTCTCTCTCTCTCTCTCTCTCTCTCTCTCTCTCTCTCTTCTCTCTCTGTCTCTCTCTCTCTCTCTGTCTCTCTCTCTCTCTCTCTCTGTCTCTCTCTGTCTCTGTCTCTCTCTCTGTCTCTGTCTCTCTCTGTCTCTCTGTCTCCTCTCCAATTTGAAGTAGTATATGACATAGTGTAGGGATTACAGAATTTTGAAAATGTGCACACGATTCACTTTTCCCCATAGCACGTCATTTTTAACTGCTTTTTTGACGTAAAATAAATAAAATATAATAAAAAGGCATGCAACAAGGTGATTCATAAAATATTGATTACTAAACTGGCTAACTTTGGTCCAAACATGCTTTATTGTGTTTATAGTGTTTACTACAAAGCAGATGATTCTTATCTGATGTGGGGTGCAAGCACCTCAGGCAGTTGGAGTGAAATAACGTGCACCCTTGTCATTATCCTATGTAGAGAGCTAATCCTCAGTGACAGACACATTCTTATCTTTATGAAAACATCCATTAGTAGTCTTAGTTTCTCTGACTTTGCATTAGTATATGTCATCTGGCAAAGAAATGAGTTGCAAGCTATATTTTGGAGTAGAATATTGTGAATTTGTAGTGCAGTATGAAAGTATATTTACTGTCACATCCCTCATGTATAAATGATCCAGAGCACTTTTGTTATATATATATATATATATATATATATATATATATATATATATATATATATATATATATGCATGCTGGAAGACACGCGGGACAGGCAGTGTGTGTAACAACAGGAGGACGGTGCTGATGGTTGACCAGATCCGTGTAAAGAGTTTTATCGTAATTGTAGTTATTAACTTTAAAAACCAAATCCTGAGTAATCTGATTCCCACATATATATATATATATATATATATATATATATATATATATATATATATATATTATTTATTTATTTATGGCAGAAATACACATTGTCTAAACAGAGGCATTATATTACAGATTTGAAAAAAAATCATATCTCGCCTATATTGGAATAAAACTTGGGGAATAAAGTAAATATTGAGCAACCCACAAAGTATGTAGAGTATGCATTGAAGATCCAAGTAAAGCTTAAAGGATGTTCTCCTTCATAATGGTTTTTTGGTTCAATGCCTGTTGACTGTTCAGTGATCCTCAAGGAATCACACGCAAATTTGCTACTAATGTTATTGCAAATAAACTTCGGTAAACACAGCTGGGAAGTTTGTGGCGATTTTAATGTTCTTACAATGCTGCTGGATCAACAATCTGGTATTACCAAATATTCGTGCTTTCCTTGCTTGTGGGATAGCCGGACACGAGTTGATCAATGCAGCAAGGGTATCATTCTGTGAAGTTGTTTCCAAATTTGTTGGTAACAACAAGGATCCCAATTACTGAAACATTGTGGCTAAGATGCTTGAAGCATACAAGAAACTTGGTTGCAACATGAGCATGAAAATTTATTTCCTGTTTTTTCACATAGATTATTTGCTTGAAAATTAGGATTTTTGAGCAAAGAACAAGGCGAACAATTTCACAAGGATGTGCTGGAGTTTGAAAGGAGGTACCAGGGGTGCTGAAGCATCAATATGCTTGCTGGCTATTGTTGGATGTTAAAGCGTGAAATACCTGAAGACACGCCTAAAACAAACAGGAACAGAAGTATTTTCTGAAGAAAGAAGCAGCAAGTGTAAAATTTGCATGAAATAGTAAAGAACAAGGAGTAGTAAGTAAGAAGTAATGGGTATGAAATTTGTGTTTTCAATAGTGAAGAAAACAAGACAAAATTAAAGGCACTCTAGTGGCATGTATTAACAACCATACTCATTAATTTCAGCAAGTTGTGTGTATTGAATATTGTTTTTCTTTTAAATAAAAAAGTATTATGAAAGCATTTGTAATGAAATTTGCGTAATTATACAATTCTTGTAAAGTGATTTCGCAAGAAAACCTTACGTGATAGAATCTCAGATTGAAAATTAGCCTTGATTGCAAAACTGATTCAGCACACCAACATTATATAAAATCGCTTTTTTTTTACTTTAGGCTACAAACAAAAAGTTTAAATTCACAGGCTAGAGTAATTAATATAATATATAATACCATTATATCTATCATGATCTCAGACTTTGAATTAAAACATTTTCTTCATGAAAGATAATACCTTTATGAGTATTAAATCCACGGAGGATGCAAAAAAGCTTCAGTGTGATTAAGATAACTTCCGTTATTAGTGTACCAGAAATAAAATGTTCTTAAACGGCTGGCACATTGATGATTATTGGTAAAGTTATCGCATAGCGTAACAACTTACAACCATTTAACTTCCAGCTGTAATTTGCAGGACATAGCTGCCTAATCGCCCCAACAACTGATTATCTAAATCTTGGATGGTTTTAATGTGCCTGGACTCTCCTGGAATATCAATAATCCTGATACGCCATGTATCGTTAGTGACAGTGGTAATAGATAAAGTGACATTGCATGGTATCTGCTTGATGTAGTGTCGTTTTTATCTTTCTCTCACTTTAATGTGTTTAACTCTAAGGGCTCATGCCCAATTTGTTGTTTTTTATATAGTTTCTGGTGTTGAGGAATCATTGGATCCATTAATAGCATGCAATATCTACCCTGCCTTATTAGTTCATACCAGCAGCAAAAGTTCCAAAGGGACCGACAGAACCATTTCCAGGCGCCCTATGCTATTTAAGTCTTTTATCTTAAACGAGTCAGAAAAAATCATAGAAGAAATAAATGAAGCACAGTTGTTGTTTTTTTCCTTCTTTTTTCTTTTCTTTTCTTTTCTTTTCTTCCCTATTAAAATGGACACAATGCTAAACGTATCAAAAGTTTAGCCATTAAGTCAAATTTTACTATATATAGCCATTGAGAAAAATGAATATGCCAAACCAATTAACATAAAAAATAATGAATCTTACGTAGGTTTTTAGAAACTCAAACGTCAATCTGCACAAGGGTTGCATATTAATATTGTCAAGAATATAAAAGAATAAGGCATTTTGTTAATGAAGAGGTCAAGGATTTGATGGCGCAGCAGTTATGAGTGGAATTTACAAAGGTATTCAGAAAAACAATTTCATGAAATTGACAGAGCATTGTTTGTGCATTGTACTGCTCATGTTTTAAATCTTATGCTTAATGAAGCGATGAATGGGGCATTAGAAGTTCCAACATTTTACTGTTTATTGGAATGAATTTGTTTTCTTTGGAAATAGTATTAATCAGTGGAATATAGTATTAACCATGATGGATTTACATAAAAGTAATTTGACTTTGTCCTACAAGATAATCATCATATATGCACCAACAGAAAACAGTTCCGAAGGTAAATTGGAAGACTTTTATAATGAATTAGTTGAAACAATTATTAAACATCAAGCCAGTATTACGTTGGTGATGGGAGATTTCAACAACAAAATCAGCACTAAACAAGACCATTGAGAAAACGCCTTAGGCCCATGTGGATACAGAAAAAGAAATGAAAGAGGGAAAAATGGCTACTCAGAAGCTATTTCTGACTTTCAGGAGGCCTTTGCCTTGAAGGGATTGTACGGGCGTAATATTAATATTAATGACATCTTTAACTATGTTGATTACAATACCTCCTCCCTGCCTGTCCCTAACTCTGTGGAATATATAATAACTGCTGACCATTTGATCTGGTATATTGGGTTTGAGCCATGTCTCAGTCAAAATAATTATGGTTGGATTATTTCCCTCAATTTCCTGTAACACTTGATAAAAGTTGAGTAAGGTATTGGCTGTATTGTGTAAAGCCATCTTTTTATATTGTTGTTTACCTACAAGGTTATCATTCACATTTTCTGAAAATGGCCACAAACATCTAAGGCCGAAACATCATAACATTTAAGATGTTCTCAATGTTTATCTTTTGATATCTTGCAGATAACACTTTCATTTTCAGACTAAATCTTTGATCCTCATTCTAATAATAGTTCAAAAACTTGGTTTTCCATTCCTTGTATGAATTTGGAGCCTGCGTCAAAACTTGGTACCATATTTTAGTCTCGTAGCATGTTAACAGCTGGACCTTAACAAAATCTGGTACATTGTTCATTGCAAAATAATTTTTGACAGCCAATAAAACTGTATATGGCATCTTGCTAATATCTCCTTCGAAAAATAAATTTATTGGGGTTTCCCAATTACTCATACACTCCAAATTTACTGACGTATTTAAATTTTTGTTCCCTTTCTTTAAATTTTGTTTCCAAACTTTTTTTGTCAATTGAATTTCTTAGATGTTCATCATATAATGTTTTAATATCTTTTCTAGTTACATCCTGGATTATCTATTGAATATCCTTGACTCTTTGATTTATACTGCTACTATCAGATTCTAATATATTACTTCCAAGTTTATCAACTCTTTCATTAATTAAATACACATCGTAACTGTTGTTTTCTTTAAAATTTCAATATTGTCTTTATAATTTTTATGAAGAATTTGTATTTCTCAATTCATATCACATAATTTATCGTGTACTGCAGTTTCAAGTTCCAAAAATTTCCAATTAAATTTCTGACTTAAATCTTAAATAAATATCTTCTGTCTTCTTATTCTCCACCTACAACACCAGAATCCCACAGCTGTAATAACAATCAGTGGGTTTTTACATCCCACATCCGGCTGATCTCTAGTTCAAACAATTGTATTTAAGATTCTCTGCCTTCTTGGTAACAACCTTCTGATCTCATGACATAGCAAATCAACAACTAGGCACAGGTAATCTTCCCCTTTTAAGTTTCATAAATCATTAGTCATTGTTTATCTTGTCTATGGAGTGATTTGTCTCTCCATGACTCGTTTAACATTTTTGGGGTTTTACAATTCTTTTCGAAGTAGCATCAGCGGTTCATTGTCTATGTTATACCGCTTGTCCTGCATAGTTTTCTTCATAATGCCCCTGACTGCATTTACAATGCCTCTATTACCATTCTTTTGGACAAATTGAAGGCCAGCCAAGCCTCGTAAGTGACCACCTACTTGAGCCTCATGATGAGTATTGCGCTGTGCAAGGTGGTTTCAAATTGTCAGAGTCTTCTCCCTCCTATGTGTAACACAAAATTTACAATCATCATCATCATCATCATCATCATCCACAACAATTCTTTAAATTGTCATCAACAAGTTTTCCAACTGAGCTGAATGCCCCTCAGTCTACATTCACATATTCAGAATGGAATATTTCGACTCTCATAAATGGATTAGTAGTTTTATAGATTGAGTTGTATATATCCTGATGATCACCATCACTGGGCCAAAAATTGAGCAAGAAAATAACTTGAATAAAATGTAAATATTTTAAAGAAAATTTTAAATTTTAAATAAAATATAAAATAGTGTGTTTCACAATTGTTTGTAAAAAACATAAAATTCAATTATTATTATGATTAATTATTATTATTATTATTATTAATTGGTAGAATGCATTTCATATGTAACCTATGATTCTTTATCTCTCAATGGCAAGAAAGCCCTGAAAACTTTAAGGTTGGACATGTGTTTCAGATGTTCAATCCCATGGTATTTCCAAGTTGTTCATCTCTGTAAATTGGTATAATAACCTATTAACTACTTAACCTATTTGGTATAATAACCTCTTAACCTTAAAATTTACCCATTTATTTATTTATTTATTTATTTACTTACTTATTTACAGTACAACAGTGAAGCAGATAATCTGGTAATGTCCTTGATCATCAGTTGCTCAAATTGCTTATTTGTTGTTGTATTTGACTGCGTGTAGTGGTACATTGATGTGTGTGTTCATGTTTTATTTGAACGATGTGTAAATGATATGTGTGAATATTACAGTCACTAATTTTATTTTCATTCCCTTTCTTTTTTGCCCAGGATGTGCCATGGCCTTCATGTTCATCGTCACTGTGCTCATCATTGCAATATGCAGAGTACATATGAAACGCTCTGTGCTGACACGTTGCCCAGCTGCTATGCTTGCATCCCACACAGGGCCTGGAAGTGGCTTTCCACGCCACTTGGCTGGTGGTCATCGCCTCGTCAATCTCCCAACAAGAAACACTGTGCCCCCTCTCTATGACTTGGATGTTTTTCTTGGTCACTCAGCAGAGCTGTCTCAGCCATCCCATTCTGGCCTCCTTGTAACCTATAACATTAACAATGGAGTACAGTTCGTTGGGCAGCCAGTAGATCCTCCTCCTTACTCTGAAATTTTGACTTCCCCTCCTCGTGAAGGGCCTCCTCCCCCCTACACCTCGAGAGAAAATCTTACCCAACCTTTTGTTGACCATGACAACTTTGAAGATAATCCCAGTGAGGGAGACAGGCTTTTGGGAACCTCAAATAGAAATTGTTCACCTGTGAATCGTTCTAGCAATAATACTGTTCAGGTAACTGTGGAAAATGCAGGGGAGTCTGATACTCTCTTGAGCAACTCAAGTCCTTCGGTATTTTGCCAAATTGATTAATCCCCTGCCACTGATGTTCAACTCAAGAGGAACAAGCAGCAGCCCCGAGTCATCCTTTGCGTCACCCGATCCTTCAGAAAACAATTGCAGCTCATCAGAACTCAGTGAACAGCCAAGTAGTTCTCCTTCCAACTCATCTTTAGGTCAGATGTTGCCTTGTGATGCCTCTCCTAGTGGAGATGAATACACTCAAGATAATACTGATATTCTCGGCCGTGATGTTTGCAGTGGTGGTCAGAATAGCACTGGTCAATTATGCAATTACTGTTCCTCAAACACTCCTGTTGCTTGTGTTGAATCAGATGATGTGGGAAAAGTGAACCATCAAAGTGCAGTCACAAATGAGTTGCTGGACTCGGCCATCACTCATCCTATCAATACTGCCCCTAGCCTAGCAACCTCCCCTACATGCAAGATTTCCACCAGAGGGGATATCAGTGACTGTCTTGTTGAATCTCTTGCAGTTGGTGGCTTCACTGGTTGTGAATGTGATAGCAAAACTGAAGTTTCTGATGATATTAATTCCAAGGCTTTTAAACCTGAAAATACATAGGTTCAAGTGAATATAAAAATAATTTTTGTAATATTATTTATCAAAAATAAGTAGATTTATAGTCTTAGTTGACAACTACTTTCCCTGATAAAAGTTGTACTAATTTAGTTCAAGAATTGGTTTATACTTAAGAACAACATTTTAAAGCAATTTTGAATAGTTGTCAGAGTTGAATTGAATTTGAGAAAGTACGTCCTGAAGCAGGAATATGAAATAAGGTTACATATAATTATGTAAGTTTGATATTTAGTCATTTTTGTATATAAGACTCACTCTTCCAGACAAGCTCTGTTTAACAGACCATGAAGTAAATATGAAATTAATCTTATTTTTTTATTATTCACAAATGTCACTCAAAAATCTAGTCATTCTGAGATGACATTTATTAAAAACGAGTTATTTTGAGTTTATTCAAAACAACAACAGTAATAATTCTTATGTTCGCAATTTTGTCAGTTTTAGAACAAATTGCTGGTGCAAAAATTGTCATTAGCAATTAATCCATTTCTAATTCTTGACATGGATATGTGATACACTGAACTTACTATTTGGAATTGATATTATTTAGCAGTCAGAATCTGTTTGTTTTTTTTTACATTTTTTCTGTGCGGTATTAGTATATTGTTTCATTGAAATTGATCAAATCTGTTTCATGAATATTGTTTAACTAGGTGTTCATATTAAAATATTTTAAATTTAGTAGTGTTCTAGAGACAGGTGACAAAATTCACTGGTAATATTCCTTCAAATGATCAAGTTATCTTGTTCAAGAGGCAGCTACTGCTGTTGTTGTTGTTGTTGTTGTTATTGTTGTTATTGTTATTGAAAGAGTTGTATATAAAACTGCTTTCCAGCTATTTTTAAGAAATGTGATTCAAAATGTAAATGTTTAATTAATTTAGGTTTTAAGTTCTGTAATGTTTGATTTTAAAATATGTGAATACTCAATGAAATGCATTGAAACTTTTAATACTAACATCCAGTGACATTAATTTGACCTTTCTCAAGACATAAATTAATATTTATTCTTATTGCTTGCCGTAGGGAATTTGTCTTGTAATGTTTCTTTCTTTCCCCATTGTTTTGACATCGCCAAGTATCACCCATTGTGCTTTTTATTGAAACTTAATTGACGAACATAGCTGAGAGGTACCAGTGGTGACTAAAGCAACTCAGGGATTTTTGGTTGGACATGATATTTCAACATTGTGGTTATGGAAAATTGAGTTTAATGCGGGATTTGTACTAGATGGCTAAATGGGTGCAGCAGGATCTGAAGTTTTGTTACTGCCTCGACTGCACAATTTGCTCAGTGATACTAGTTCTGTTGTTTGGCCACATTCTTCAGTTCACTGTCATTGCCCAAAATTGAGGGAAAATGGTGAAATAAAATGGCGATATTTAATTTCTCTTCATAAACACTCCTTTTTAAATTTGTGAATTATTGTTGTCCTTTATTGAATGACCCATAGCTTTGAAGATATTATTTTCCCCAAATACTGATTTTTGCAAACTTAGATTATAACAATAGATAACCAACGGCATATCTAGGTTATGGCAGGAAGAGCCCTTACCTTGAGTTCTGGTGAGGGAGGCATCATACCATGTTTAACTTCATGAAATTAGTTGAATATTGTCCTTCATCTTTACCTAGATAGCCTCTACAGGTATCGGAAGAATTTTGAACTTCATGAGAAATGTAATTGAAATTTCTGCATCTGTCCATTTTATTGACATTGTTTAAAAGTAGCATCGTTCTTGGTCTTTTAGAACATTTGAGAGAGAAAAAATTCAGTATAAATAAATGATTATTGGGAAGCTAAAAATAATTTCCTTGCAAAATCAGTGAAAAAAAACAACAGAATAAATCTCCTACGTTATTGATCTGGTATTTGCCTTTTTTGAGGCCAGGAGTAGGTACAAAATATGAGGTTTCATATGTTTATTGAGAAATCAATAGATTTGCTAAATATTCTGGTATCTGAACCTTTCACACACCTACACATACATAAATACATGAATAAATTACAGCAAACTCCATTACTTGTTACAAACCAGAACATTATATTAAACTGTTAAGAACAGTTCAGTCTCTTCTTGCAATTCCTTGTTTTAAAACAAGATGTATGTGAACAAAAATATAGGTTATCAGTGGCAATTGATTTCAAAGTTCACTTCATATAGTATGCATTTGACAAATATAGCTGCTAAAAATAGAAAATATCAAGCTCTAATTTCTTTAACAGTTACAAAGTTGCAGGCAAGAGTTTTTTTTATAAGAAATTGATCTGTGATGTGTACAAGAGAAACACAAACTTTAATTATAGAATGTACAAACACATATTCAATAGTTGCAGAGGCAGATCCACAGGGGATGGGGAATTCCATATTTAACTAACTCTCTCTCTTAAAAAAGAACTTACCAAACATTAAAGAATTTTATAATAATTTAGCAAGTTTAATTTGAAAGCAGTTAATGTTTTATAAATGTGAAGGAAGAAATAATGAAAATGGGTTTGGCCTAGTCTGTTATGCCCATCAGACTTCTCATCATTTCTGATACCTCCTATCCCCCAAAATATGTCTCTGGATCTGTCTCTGATCAACTGTAAATGGAAATGCAATTTATTTGACAGTGCCATTTTTCTCTGAATTTCATTTAGAATATTTAGTATGTTCCAATTTACTGTTTTTCTGACTCCTCATTCCAGCTATTTAAATAAATACATAATTGGACTATTCCTGTATTTTTTTTTAAAAATGTAATGCTGTGGCTACATTCATGAATCAATATGAGATAGGAGTGCCATACTCATTACCAAGCACAGTTGGAGGAGGCTTCATGTCATTCTTTTGTGAGGCAGATAATTGCAAGGGTGGTTTGTCTTTACCTTCCACTTTATGAAGATGATCAAGAGGTTTAAAAGATTGTAGATAATTAATAATGTTGAAATAAAAGTCAATTTTCAAAGTTCTTTATTAATCCGAGAATTTGACTTAAAATTTTAAAATCTTTGAAAGAAACAGAATCACATTCTACAAATTCTCCATGCATGCCTACAATCAATAGTGTGTTGTGGAGAAACTAGATACAAGTTTCTTTTTTCTAAAATAAATAAATAAAATTATTTCATTAAAAAACACCAATTTGGGCAAAATTGGCAAGAAGGAAATTGAATTATTGTATTACTTTTCTCAATAGTGAATCAATCATTTATACACAATGGTGTAAACAATTAGCCACATTAAAACTCTTTTCGATTTTAAATCTTATCATGAAAATAGTTATGTAACGAGTACTATGACGTAGTTTAACCCCACTATGCTGAAAGCTTTATTCAACAAAATAAACATTTATGAAAAATACTTTATTTTATTTGTTAAATTCAAGAAGCTTTGTAATCCCCAATAATATTTTGCAATTGGACTTCTTCCACCTACGAGTAATTAAACTTGGAGCTACAACAGCACATACTTTCTCGCAATGTTGTGAATGGTTAAATAATATTACGTGACAATTTTTCTCTTACACTTATACTACAATTTGAAAAATTCTTGCGCAAACGAAACGCGTAAAAACACAAACGGACCCTATGTTTAATTCAAACGTTTAAACGAAAACCGCTTTCTGCCATAGAATTCAGTGTTTTCACGTTCTACATAAATGAACCAACGAAGCCCAATGCGCATTGTAGCAGTAAATAAAATTATTTGTTTATAATACGAGCCAGCGGTGGCCTTCTGTTGTTAGTGCGACGTTGTCAAATCAACAATGGCCGCTGATTCCTACGGCATACCAGTGGCGGCTCGTGCTTAGTTTGCACAACTCCCAGAAAGTGAAAAAGATCTCAATATCAATACATTTTTCCTTTTAATGACATTCAATATTCAAGATTTTGCAGCAATATCGATGTGTATGAAATAATTTTGAAACCAAAGAGCGTCCAACTGGCACTCACTCCGGTGTCTTAGATATTTATTTAGTCAAAAACAGCAAAAAACTGTATGTAACGTATGGGGGAGAAAATCATCTGCGCACGCTTCCGTGAGTTTCAGAATCCCTTCCCAACAATTTAACTATTAATAGTTGAAAGATGAAAAAATATTGTAATAATAAATTTTAAAAAAAGCAAGAGATTAACATTATAAAAACTTGATATTTTCGTTTCCGAGTGAAAGAAAACTTATTTGTAATGGCAAACGAACTGCAGATTTGATTTTTCTGTATTGCTAATAAAATAGAAACACCCTATGCTCTACTACCACTACAAGCAAAAGGAAATAGTGAATCAATCGTGCTCAACAAAACGTGCACATAGTGAAAAGCTACATTTACGTCCAGAGCAAATCAAGGGGCCATCTCAGCATTTGCTCAATGGATCAAGGAAACTGGACAAAAACCCGATCGAGGTGGGGGTCATTGCCCCGGAATCTGAAGTACATTACTTGTTACAGATATATTGTCTTTTTAAAAAAATTATACAATACAAATGTACACTAATTCATTATACTATATCATTGTTTTGTTTAAGTAAACATTATTTTTCTTTTAGACGATCAGTATGGTCCTAATTGTATAGAAATAGTTATGCAGCAGAAAATATTTTACTTTTAACTTAAATTTGTGTATCATTTTTAATTGTTTAATTTCATCTGAAACGCGTTGTAAAGTAACGTACATGTGTTGTATGTGGATTTCTTGTAAATTGTTGACACTGACACTTGATGAACATAATTTCTACGTTGTGTGTTGTAACTATAAATATCGGTATTACATGAAAATATGTTCCCACCGTTAAGTAAGTCACTTTTGACAAATACTACAGATTCGTAAATAATTAGGTAAGGCAAAGGTATGATTCCAAGCTCAATGAAAAGTGGCTTGCAGGGATAACGTAGATGGCATTTTTCATTATTTGGATAATTTTCTTTTGCAATCTAAATGTTTGGGCACTAAAGGATGAGCTTCCCCAGAATATTATGCCATATCTCAGGCGGGAATGAACATTTGTAAAATACACGCAACGAGCTGCATGAAGGCTGACAGAATTTGAAAGAATTCTGAATGCATAACATAATGAGCTTAATTTAGTGTTTAATTCTGTTATATGTACATTCCATTTGAGGTTTGACTAAATTGAGTAAGTAAGTAAACGCCTTTTATCAACGGTAAGAATTTTAGAATGGGCATAAAAGGATGAAATATGATCGTATTTTTGAAGGTCGAAAATAAAACGAATACACGCATTTTGAGCTACTTGTATCTTACGTTGCTGTTTTAGATTTTCGTCCGTTAGTAGGAAATCGCAGTAATCAAAATGAGGCATAAGAAGGGATGTTACGAGGGTCTGACGAGTTTTTATAGGTAAAAATGTACGCATGCGTTTTAGAACATGCAGGGACGCGAAAACTTTTTGACAGATTTTATCAATTTGCACATTCCAGTTAAGAGTATTATCCATATACACACCTATATTCCTCACGTCTTTACACCACGGTACGGGAGTTTCATTTATGCAAATGTTAGGGAGAGCGGAGATTGATAACTTTTTAAGGAGTTTCTGGAGCCGATTAGAAGACACTGACGTTTATTGGGGTTAAGCAGTAGCACCAATGAAGATGACCAAGAGACAGACTGTGAAGGTCTTCGTTGATTTTTTGAGCAAGTTGAAAAACGCGAGAGGAGGGTCCGCTAATATACAATTGGAGATGATTAGCGTACATGTGACGACATTTTTTATTGATTTGTCTATATCATTAACATAAATTAGGAAAGCAAGAGGTCCTAACACTGAGCCCTGTGCGACGCCGCGTGCTAGTGGCAAGATACCCGACACATTGTCACCGTACACAACTTTTTGTTGCCGCTCCGATATTTATTTATTTATTTTACGTCAAAAAAGCAGTTAAAAACTGCGTATGACGTGCTATGGGGAAAAGTGAATTGTGTGCACATTTTCAAAATTCTGTGATCCCTAAAAAAAAAGAAAAAAAAAAGAAAACTCCCATGTAATAAAATCTATTTTCAAGGATAAAAAGGCAATAAATTTTGGCTCTTATCCATGTTGTCCGATAGATAGCTGGAGAACCATTGAGTGTGGATGAGGTACATCCAATGTTTTTCAACGTTGCTAACAAAATATCGTGGTCGACCAAGTCGAATGCCTTGCTAAAATCGAAAAGGACGAGAATTGTGATTTTACCGCTGTCCATTGCATTTCTGGCGTCTTCAATAACACTAAGAAGCGCAGTTCCTGTGCCATTACCGGGTCTAAAACCTGACTGGTTTGTATTTAAAATACTGAAATTATGAAGGTGATGTTCGATCTGCTTCCTGGCGATCTTTTCAAGAACTTTTGATATTGTTGGTAAGATACTAATTGGGCGGTAATCAACTGGCGTCGTAGGATTGGCGCTTTCAGGAAGTGGATGGACAAGCGCTGTCTTCCACGCCGAGGGAAATTCGCCGTTCATTAGTGAGAAATTAATTATGTCCACTATTGCAGGGAGTGCTACTTCAGCTCCAAGCTTCAGCAACTTTGCATTGATTCCGTGAGAGCCAGATGCGTTTGATTTAAGACTCAAAATGATTTTAGTGACGTTTGCGGGTGTTACTGACGCAAAGTACAAAGTGTCTTTAATATCAATATCTGTGCTTCGGAGCATTGTTAAAGTTTGCGATTTTAGGAGTAGATTTATTGGCTGCGCGAGCGTAACAAAAGCATAATTTAGCAAATCAAGTGACACATTTATTTCTGTTGAATTTTGAATATTTCCAATACCTACAGTGCGCAAATATTTCAGAGCAATTTTGAATCACGGTTATTTTGAAAAATATAGTGATAATATTTAATCTTGGCATTTCTCAACATTTGGGTCACACGATTTCTAACTTTTTTATACGTAACATGGTCGTTATAGTTCCTTGTTTTCCGAAAAACTTTGTACGCAGTGTCCCTATCGTGCATAAAGCATCCCCTATCGTGCCCTATCGTGCATCGTGCATAAAGAAATTTTATTACCTTAACATCCGCTAATTGCATATTGTTCATTTTCAATTGAGCATACGATTGCCGATTTGAAATGCAAAATTGCATTGAGACAGTTTTCCTTCGTTAACTATTAATTTGGTATTACAAAACAAATTTAAATCTTCTGAAATTGTACTATTTATTGCTTCTTTTTTTGCAAAGAACATTCGTGTCATCGGCAAACAGAACTGTTCTTCCATTTTTAATAGATGAGGGCATATCGTTTACGTACAACAGAAAGAGGATAGGTCCTAAGATCGAACCTTGTGGGACCCTATGTTCAATTGGCAAAGAATTGGAAAGATAAGTAAATAATGTCCTTTCGTGCCAGTACGGTATTTCTACTCTTTGAGATCGATGTTTAAGGTACTGGTGTCTGGTGCCTTGCCAGGAATTGCACCATTGCTCTTGGCTCTTGCATGTATTAATGGATTTACTGTCTTACTCTTTAGCCCTTCGATTTAACACTGGGAACATACGGCATTTTGGTGGCGCAACCAGCTAGTCACGCCGACTACAGCTGCGCGGCCACGTAGGGAATGTCAGGAGACTACCCATATTCTGTCTTCGTCTGACTCACTGCAACGTAGTTTTATGATTTTCGCTTGTTATTAAAAGTAAACAACTTCAGTCAATTATTGACGATATTCAATGCATTGTTTATGATATTTGGAGAATTTGTTTTCATTTGATATTAGGTTTGTATATTCAAACCGTACATGTGATGAGTTCTTTGTGTAAAGGTGGCCGTTCTGGATGAAAGTCCCTCAGTGTCTCGCGGAAGCCTGGGTGGCTGCAGCTGGCCAGCGGATTGCGAACGTTCTTGTGAATACGAATGTGTGTCTAAGATCTTTCATTGTTGCCAAAATATACAGGATAGTAAAGTTTTCGAAATAGAATAATTTTATTTGTGTGAAACGTGGCGAAGCAATAGTGATTGTGGCAATGTGCTGGAGTCGAATTTAAGTGCCCAGCGGAAATCAAAGCGAAAACCACGTGCGCGGGATGTGTATATGCTCGGACACGGCGCCTACAATTTTGTAAGTAGTGTTTCAGTATATACTTCTATTTAACGTAGTTTTAATTGATATGAATTGCATACATTTTTATTATATATTCGTATTTTGAAAATTACCTTGCCGTCATTCGATGGAGGTGCAACCTCCAGTCTGTTGCGGCACCAGCCGCCACTGCGGCGTACAGAGTTTGCAAATCAGCATTCTTGATATCGCTAGCAGCTAAATCCAAATGGATAGAAAATATAATAATTAAATATAATATTGTTGTATTCATCAAAACGATTAGTTTTTACACGAATTACTCATCATTCCCGCACCTTACTTAGAAAAGCAAAATGATACATTCGTTTTCACATTTAACTCAATTAAATGACATCAATTTAAAATAGATTTAATGTTTAAATAATATTAAATGTAATTTTTCTTTCCAAGATTCGAATGACTGCTCGCAGAAACCTCTCAAATTACATTGCCATTGGAGTGATACCGCCTCAAACGAAGCGCGGGAAATCCGAATTTACCATTTCCAATTTTTTTTCGTTTTTGGAAAATAGAATCAGAACCACTTTCTTTACCGTTCTTTGTACAACGTGAAATAAATCGAAGCCGTTTCTGAGAAAATAATTGTTTATAATTTAAAATATGCTAACGTTTGACGCAAAATTATGCAAACACTCATTTTCGAAAAATTCAACATGACACAGTTTATTTTTAAAAAAAGATTTTCATAATTTAAGTTGTAGGAAGGCATCGAAAAAATTTAAATCTTGTAATTTTTTAAAAATCAGAAATTTCAACAAAAATGAGACTTAAACAATTCTCTCCAGTATATGCTATTTTAAACTAAACTACGCAAATATTCGAAAAACTGCAAATGACCTTATTTCAAAATCTGTTTTAAAGAACAGTTTTCATGGAAAAAATTCCCTATCTTCAATATTTTAGTTGTAGGAAGAGTCAAAAAATTTTGAATTTTTACAATTTTCGAAAAATCAGGGATTTCAGCAAAAACCAGACCTTTACTATTTTCTTAAGTATTCTTTACGCTATCTGAAGCTAAAATTTAATTATTTTTTAAATGCCCCATGGTTTTCATGTAAAGTACTTCACGAAAAATTAAAATATCGGTTTCAAATTCAAGGGGGCGTGACAGCAGACATATGGAATGGGGAATATCAATTTTGGAGTAAATCCTGCTTACGATTTAGCTGCTAGAGTTATGCACACACGGACAGATGCTTTTCGTCAAGTGCCTTTTCAGTATCAAGGACTCCCAAAACATGGATTCCCACTACACAATGTCCTAGAGGAAGTAATTTACTGTATACATGGGCAAACGTATAGGCGCGTATCCACGGAGGGATGAGGGAAATTCCTCCCCTCCCCCCAAAAAAATATTTCAATAACTATTGACTTTATGGAACTTTCAAGTAACTAGTGGTGCTAAAACAACACTTCTTCGTCGCCAGTATTTTCGCGCAAAACTACGCGAAAAGTACTCAAATTTTCGAAAAATTGTACATGATCTTATTTAAAAATCTATCTTTAAGGAACAGATTTCATTAAGGGAAGAATCTCTATAATATTTTTGTTGTAGGAAGCCTCCGAAAAAATTTTCAACTTTGGCAATTTTCCAAAACTTAGGATTTTCAACGAACATGAGACCTACACCATTCTCTTAAAGGTTCTTCATCTATGCAATAACTTTCGCAACAAAAATGCAAGGGTAATTTTTCTGTGCCATGAGCTAGCGCACCATTGGTTTGAGTGTCGCCCTGTCACCGCTCCCGATAGCCGATTCCAAGCAATCAGAGTGAGGCACTCGGATCAGACCACCGTAATTCGCGTGTGAGGTCCCCAAACACTCCCAGCTCGAACTTCGAATGGCATTTCGCCATTAACTTCCATTCGAGCTTTTACTCAGTTCATACTTCTGACTTGTGCCTCGACCGTGACTTCAAAATTCTCACATAAGACTTTGCGTGCCGTAGATGAACTTCTACAATAGTCTTTGGGCTTCGAAGATGCACTCGCCGTGGCTTGCATCTCGAACCCACACGTGGTACCACTAATGTCTCAAAGACGCATTTACATTTTTTAATTTCGGCCCTAAATTTGTGCGTAGAACTCCATCCTCTGAGTTCACTGTAACTTGTTCTCAGAGACAGCTCACTTTCACCGCGTTCTCGCCTGATTCGCGGGGCGAATACAGCTGATCGCCATGTTAACGTGACATCGCGGACGCCATAGTGGCGTCCGGCCTGGGTGACGTCAGAGACATGCCCGCTTCCCACTAGAGATGGGCTTAACAGCTTTTCTTCAATAACTGTTATCACAAAAACAGCTGACTCGTAATAGCTGTTATTAATAACAGTTGAAAAATCAGGTCCATGACCAGCAACCTAACATGACCGACTGCTAAGAGTTAAAGCAGTTGTAGCGACTGTTAAGAGTTAAACCACGCAAAACGAATAACGTTGGTAGCATCGTAAAGCCTGTGCAGCTACCTTACGGCGCTTCCTTGCACTACTTTCCCTAACATGTTTGGGCAGAGTAGCAGCTGATATGAGCGAGAATGGATGAACTGCCAAGGATGAATAGTAATTCATGTAATGTGTAGCGAATGTGTATAGAATATTACTAAAATGAAAGTGATTCGGGTTCAGATTGCAAATATTCTTTCAAATATGCAACTTGTGCATAGTGAAGTGACGAGTGCCAAAAATAATGAGGAGAAACAGTGTTTTTGCTTACCTAGAGCTAAAGTGTTAATGGCTGTCGAATATCAAGTATTATAATGTGAGATATTTGACCGTAAATCATTTTATTTTATCGGACGTAGGGAAATATTAGTTGATCTCACATAAGCAGCAATGGAACATAAATAAGTTACATATTGGACGGACTTAATTTAAAGGACAAACATTTGTTGTAGTGAATACAATAAAATATAAAAATATTGTGGCACATGGTGCGTAATAATGACGAATTATGTATTAATGAATCTATAATTTGAACATGGCAAATCATGATTGATTAGCTGCAGTGAATTGTTATCGTACAAAATGGTTGCCACAAAAGCTTGTAGTAGTTCGTATTAGGCCTAATAGGTTGCAGTTCTATGCATTTCAACCGATAATAGCCAATAACAGGATAAACGAAATAATTGTTATTTCGCGTAAGTTACAAAACGTTAACGGTTAACAAATGCTTTCATATTAAAAAGAGAAAATTAATCATTTCACGAAAAAAGTAATACTTTGATCACAAAAGGAATTAGAACATCGTGTAAAAATAAACGTACTCTACTTTATTTCTAAACGTCATGACGTATCTCAAGATTTCCTTATCTACTTTAAAAAATACAAAACATTGTTACGAAAAATCATAAGCCAGGCTAAAATCATGAAAAACGATCAGGATATTTTGAACTCAAGTAATAAAACAAAAGCAATGTGGAATATAATAAAAAATACTACCAAATCAACTAGAAAACCCGTTGAGAATGTTGTTTTAAAATATAACGATATAAATGTGAACGATCCGGCAACAGTGGCTAATCTCTTTAACCAATACTTTTCGAGAATTGCTGCCGATCTCACTAAGGGTCTTCAGGTACAAAATTCAAAAACAGACAGTTCACCCAAAATTTTAGACACAATGTTCGTTTCCGAAACTTCTTCCTATGAAATTCTCAAAATAATCGGTATACTAAAAAATTAATATTCGTCCGGTTTAGATGAATTTCCGGATTCTTTGTTAAAGACTTGTGCGTATGCCATTATACACCCGTTAACTCACATATTTAATGCATCTTTATGCACTGGAACGTTTCCAGATATTTTCAAAACAGCTAAAATTAAGCCGCTTTTCAAAAAAGGCAACAAAAATGAAATTCAAAATTATCGGCCCATTTCTCTTCTATCAGTTTTTTCAAAAATATTAGAGAGGCTTTTTTACGTACGAATGGAAACCTTTCTCACTAAACACGACGCGCTTTCAGATTGCCAACATGGATTTAGAAAATCAAAATCAACGGAAACAGCTATATTTTCTTTTCTTAAAGATGTCGCCTCATCATTGGATCAAAACGAGGCACCTGTTGGATTATTTTTAGATCTCTCAAAAGCTTTTGACGTCATTGATCATGACATTTTACTTTCCAAATTACCTTCATATGGAATTCGTGGTATTGCTCTAGATTGGTTATGTTCGTACCTTAAACAACGATCTCAGAGAGTTGAAATACCTTACTGGAATGATGGAACATTACGTACGCACCTTTCCGACTCTTTGCCCGTTGCATGTGGAGTTCCTCAAGGATCGATTTTAGGGAGTTCCTCAAGGATCGATGGGATTTAACGCGTTTTCCTGTTTCTAGTGACGCGGTTTTGGGAGGAAAATAGGAATCTCCAAGACGCCAGTCAAACATGTACGAGCTTAGACTATATTCACATACAATACATGTACATTACTTTACAACACTTTGCCAGATGACATTAAACGATTAAATTCAATAGAAAAGTTTAAATCCCAAGTGAAATCGTTTCTGCTGCATAACTGTTTCTATACAATTAGGGACTATACTGAGATATACCAAAATTTTCCTCTCTCTACATTTATATCTGCTAAAGATCTTAGCGTCCGGCTTGCTGGGTCAATGGGTCACGATATATTATAATCCTTATTACCTCTATAATGGATTATAGGATCCGCCGACTATACAGCGCAGCTGGGAATCTGAAATAGAATGATTCTATTCCTAGTTCATTTCTGTTTGGATTGACTAAATGAAAAATCACTTTCTTTTCTAAAAAACAAAATTCAACAAAGTTTATTTCTACGCTTTTAGCAAACAATTGAGTGAATTTACAATTTTTAGGCCTTTGATCAAGATCTCTTTCAATTTACAATTTATACCGCGGTTAACTTATCTTTTCTTCGTTGATGTCCCTCGTAGACTTCTCAGTCGAAATATCTTGCGAGCTTGCCGTAGTCCAAAGTTCCACGAAATCCTCTTCTGCCCTATCCAAGCTGGTCTCAAACTATCAAAATTATCAGTCCCGATTACGTCCTATGACATAGTCCGAACTCGATTACCACTCCCGACAAAGTTCCAATTTATACTTCAATATTGCTTCCACATGAAAATCCCAGCCAATCCATACGTTCGTCCTTTTTTTTCATAACATTTGACCGTCCTTCTCTCACCCAGCCAATCCATACGTTCGTTATATTTTGGTGTAGCTGACCTTTTGATCGTCTTTTGAACTTCTTCGCCCAATCCCAAATTTTCTACTTTCGGCATCCAGAAAACTCTTAATGCATTTAGAAAAACAAAAACTACATTGTTTATTCACGGTCGTTGCTAAGCTCTAGCTCTCGTGATATTTAGTAATGCATGTTCCACCATATTGTCTACAAATAAATGTTAGTTTATTTTAACGTGACATATCGGTATGTCACAATACTGAGCATCACAAGAAAAGTAACATTAATTTTAACAATGATACATAATGCATTAATTACCATTTGGACTGTATAAATGAGTATAAACAACATATAACAACTATTGTACTACAGCTTCCGGGTCTCCTAAATTAACTTTGTAGAAACGACAGCTTTAAAGAACAAATTATCGACGTTTTTGCCGAATGAGAAAACCGATGAATGGAGCTAATTTACAAAAAAAAAATGTAAGATAAGATTTTCAGAATACCCAACTGCAATGCTCTACCTTTCCACTGATACCAGGGTAATGAAATTTTCGAAATAAAAGCCTTTTATTTCGTTATGATCACCACTATTCTGCGGAAGATGGAACGTTGGGATTGACAGCTACCGAGCACATGGCTGTTGCCAGACGCACAAGCGCGGGATGTCTACCGTCTTCTCTTGAACTCCAAACATCACTTAACGACGCAACACTGCGGCCTTTTTCATTGTAAATATGCGAGCACATTTCTAATTAACGTTTTTAAATACAGTTCAACATACAGGCCAAAAGGATCCATGGAATTAAAAAATGCAATATCATGGTATAAAATCGAGGTACCAAGGTAAATTGATATTTTCGAAGAAATACTCTCCGTGTTTTTGGTAGGTGATGAGGTACAAATACAAACAAGTCAATTATTCATTGGAAAGATACCACTTACGTCACTTTCACAATCACTATTTTCAGCAGAACTGTCTTCATTATTAAAATTTCCGGAGTAGAAATCTATAGAGTGACGATGTGCCCGCCATATTTGAAGGTTTTTGAAAGGACAATCGCCATGTTTTTGGGGCTATATCAGAATGTTCTCGTAATGGTGAATTCGATCGAAGAAGATTCCATGGTGGAAATGTGGAAGAAGAATCCACGAAGATTCTATCATATTAATAATCAGAACTGTAAGATTCATCATATTTTTTTAAAATTCAAGTGTCACTCCAAAGAAAATACAAAAAAATGAATTTGCACTACGAACGCCGCCGTCGTTAGCCGAGGTCGTTTACTACGTTCCGTGAATTCACAGAGGTTAAGCGAATTCCCGGTTGGGTGACCGGCTAGAAACCTCGGGATAGTAAACTCTCTGCTCGGGATCTAACGGCGTCGAGCCCTGGCCGAAGGGATAAAAGGCACTGAGTGACTGTGACGTGACGAGACGAGACTTGACTAAGATATAGTAATTCCTTTCCATTAGTAACAGAGAATTACTCCAAAGTACTCAAATGCAAAGTGCTGGAATTAAACCAAATTACTCAAAAGCGCTCAATGCCCAACAAGGGTTGAGACGCGTCGCGTCAACAATGACGCAACAAATTTAAAAAAGAACGCGGCAAACTTAAACTTATTTCTTTAAATGAATCTAGACTAAACTCAGCAGGTGTTAAATATTACAACTCTTCTAAATGATAGAATCATCGTGGATTCTTCTTCCACATTTCCACCATGGAATCTTCTTCGATCGAATTCACCATTACGAGAACATTCTGATATAGCCCCAAAAACATGGCGATTGTCCTTTCAAAAACCTTCAAATATGGCGGGCACATCGTCACTCTATAGATTTCTACTCCGGAAATTTTAATAATGAAGACAGTTCTGCTGAAAATAGTGATTGTGAAAGTGACGTAAGTGGTATCTTTCCAATGAATAATTAAATTGTTTGTATTTGTACCGCATCACCTACCAAAAACACGGAGAGTATTTCTTCGAAAATATCAATTTGCCTTGGTACCTCGATTTTATACCATGATGTTGCATTTTTTTAATTCCATGGATCCTTTTGGCCTGTATGTTGAACTGTATTTAAAAACGTTAATTAGAAAAGTGCTCGCATATTTACAACGAAAAAGGCCGCAGTGTTGCGTCGTTAAGTGATGTTTGGAGTTCAAGAGAAGACGGTAGACATCCCGCGCTTGTGCGTCTGGCAACAGCCATGTGCTCGGTAGCTGTCAATCCCAACGTTCCATCTTCCGCAGAATAGTGGTGATCATAACGAAATAAAAGGCTTTTATTTCGAAAATTTCATTACCCTGGTATCAGTGGAAAGGTAGAGCATTGCAGTTGGGTATTCTGAAAATCTTATCTTACATTTTTTTTTTTTTTGTAAATTAGCTCCATTCATCGGTTTTCTCATTCGGCAAAAACGTCGATAATTTGTTCTTTAAAGCTGTCGTTTCTACAAAGTTAATTTAGGAGACACCTTTCGATAGCCAGGGTACTGGAATGGCCGATTATGATATTTCGCATGGAATTTCTCAGGAATGTCTTTACTCTCTTTAATGTAATCATATTTCTTTCCCGTAATGCTGTAGATAAAAGGTAAGTTAGACTGAGTTGTATCAACCGAATCGTCTCTTGATATTTTTTCTAGGCCAATTTCTCTAACGAACTTCAACAAGAAATCTGCAACCATATATTTTGCATTATCAGAGACATTTATTCCATGGAAGCAAGGGAAGCATTGCTTCCCCCTTGCATCATTTCCAAGGATATCTTACATTTTAATACCACTTGACTAATTTAAAATCATTTACTGGTCCAAGTCAAAACAGTTTAAATTGGGCGCGTCCTATCTTAACTTTTTCAAAAGGAGCAAAGGGGGGGGTCTTGCACATCGTATCCGACTTTAGCCAGTGAGCTTCAGACACTAGTTTTCGTCACAATATTAACGAGAATTTTACATCCAGCCAGGTACCAAAATTATCACCTCGTTACAAGACAATGAAACAGATTTATGAAGCATTTCTTTTAAATATCGCATCTTGTACACCGTTTTACTTGTGGTTGGTTACTGTTGCATTCTTTGAATCACTTTCAAAATGTTTCTTGACACTTCTCGCTCTCCATGCAACATGGCGGCCAGCGTCTAGTCTGGCTTTTCAAACGGAGTGCAAGTGCTGTGGTCACTTGATTCGTGATGCAAACTGGTGATGCGCAAATCCACCTAAAATCGGTGCACCGGAGCAGCCCATCCATGTACTTCCACCATGAAAATGAGCATGTAATTATTATTGTCATCAATAGATAGGACAGAGTTCGCCTGTAAAGCTCGTTGGAAGCACTGGGCTGACTGCATCCAGCGTCTCATAGGGAATGTTGTGATCAGCAGATATTCTATACTGCGGGTTTTACAGAGCTGGACCTCATGGTCTCTGAAGGCCCGTCACTACGGTAGCATTTATGCACGGTTTTTCACGTTTTTCTCAGTCGAGCCGCTAGAGTCGCTTCATCTGCGGCACTGCTTGATACAGTCGCGAGCATGCGACACCTAGAAGCACTACTGAAAAAGACGCGAAAACCCGTGCCTAAATGCTACCGCGGTGACGGGCCTTCAGTGACCTTGAGGTCCAGCTCTGAGAAACCCGCAGTATAGCGCGTGTGGTGAGCGCGCGCGGGCTCATTCAGTCGAGCTCGCCTTTGGAATCAATCGGCCAGGTGTATACAGCGTGACTCATTGCGCAGTGTGGTAGGATCCGCATGTTCAGTGTTTAAATTATCCATTTGTAGTCATATCCATGTGAATATTTAAAAATCTTCCATCTGAAATATAATTGCTTCCCTGGAAAAACATTTCACCACACGCCACTGTGCTTTATCAATACATACATTTGTCAGATCATTTTAAAGCTGCTCATTGTCAAAGAATGAATATTGTTTTATCAGGAAAAATAACTTTTCTGAACAAAAGGACGCTTTGTAGATGGAAAACTGCTTTTCGTCAGGAAATTCCATAAAATGAAAGTTATCGAAATCTTGAATCTAAGTCACTACTGTATCAATAATTTTAAAAGAAACCATTTTGTATCTTTGAAATAATTCTAACATTGAAAGTTCATTCATGGCCATGTCTGCTTTGATGCAGATTTCAATAGTATCTTCATATCTATCACGGCATATTACTACATATTTATACTATTTCTATTTCTACGGCATATTACTTGCCTCATGATTTCACACTTGAGCGAAAACTGCATTTCGTTACCGTGAACCGTTCAGAAATTATGGGACTGGAACATAGTCAAAGGGACATTCTCTGTAACACTAAATCTTTAGCTTCATTAATTGTTTCATTAAGAAAACACGAACAAAAATCACACAAAAACTCTACTGTCCCACAATGTCAGGTGATGAGTTGAATTTGCCAGGTCGAGACGTGGACGCGCATCGCGGTACAAGTTCGTGCCTCCCGGGAACCTAGACTCTCTTCGGCTCTCTGCCCAGTGAGTGGGAGTGAGAGGGAGATAGCGCGCACCCTTTTGTGGGCATGGGCGGCAGAGCTAGCCGGTGTCTATCCACTTGCAGGCTCCTCGCTCAGCTACCGGCCTCAAAGAGTTTCTGCGGCCCTGCTAATTCCCTCGCACGTAAGCGAGGAAAAGGAATTGAACATATTTAATTTTCTTCAAATATTCAGAAAAAGAATATCGAAAAATGGCACACAACGACAGATTTCGTTGAAAAATAATTTGAGTATTCTAAGGCTCCCAGATTACCCTTGAGCTTCGCCACTGCCTGGTATATATTGCAATAATGAACTATCTTACACACACACACTCACACTCGCACATACACTCACCCCCCCCCAAACACACACACACACTATAATACTCTCTGCACACACGTATTCACAACGACGCTCGCAGAATTAATTTTGTTGCTGCTGGGAAGATCACTGCACACACCGTATGCCAGGGAGTATATATCTGTATGCCGAAATAGGATATATACAGCCGAATACAGCTGTATTAGTATACTCTCTGAGCTGTATGCAGTAGAGGGACTTCCTTTCAAAACTGTCATCGTTACACAAAGGACTCATCAAATGTACGTTTTTAATCGACAAGCCTAACATCAAATTAAAATAAATTCCCCAAACATCTAAATAATGCATTCAATACAGTCAAGAATTGTCTGACCTTGTGTTCTTTCAGTTACGCGAAATTCATAAAATTAAGTTGCAGCTAGTTTCAGACGAAGGAAGAAAATCGGTATTCCCATCGGACGCCGCGCTCTGCGGCCAGCCCCCTCCCCCCCACCCTTGTGCCCTGTGACATTACCACCTATATTTTTTTTCTAGCGTGGTGGCTGGGGGTGGTGTCTCCAAGATGGAATTCGGCACGACTTTTTGCGTCTTTCTTAGTCCTGCCGCATGATGTCGCTTGATCGCGACCGCATCAAGCTGTGCTGCGACTCTAGCGGCAGGATTGAGTATGACGCAAAAAGTAGTGCCGAATTCCACTTGGACATACTACCCTGGCCGCCACGTTAGAAAAAACCAATTATAGGTATCTCTGGAGAAGGTATTGGCTGTAAGCCGGTGGCTTGTTGCGTTGGGGAAGCAACACTGATCTAATGTTGAAGCATAGAGGAAAGAATATATCCCTTTTCTCTATGGTTGAAGCATAGCGATGCGTGGACAAAGAATAGGCTTAACGCATTGAAAGACCACTGATTCATAAATCTACAGACAAGGCAAAGGTAAAATTCCTAGATTAATAAAGAGAGGCTTACAAGAACCACGTGGCTGGTTTAGTTACTATTCGTACTACAATTCTTTTGTGTAATCTAAAGGTCTGGGAGCTATAAGATGTATTTTCCCAGAATATTATGCCATATCTCAGGCGGGAATGAACATTCGAAATATACACAACGAGCAGTATGAAGGCTGACTGAATTTGAAAGAATTCTGAACGCGTAGCATAATGAACTTAATTTTGTGTTCAATTCATTTAAAAGGACGTTCCATTTGAGGTTTGACTGAGTTGAGAGACCTAAAATTTTTGTATTAACATCCGTCAATGGTATAACGTTCATTTTCAGTGGAGAACAGAATTGTTTATTTAAAATGGAAAACTGCATTAAAAACGTTTTCTTTTCATTTACTACTAATTTATTTCGGAACTAATTTGATAATCTGATATTGTACTATTTACGGTTTCTTTATTGCAAAGAATGTTCATATTATCCGCAAAGAGAACTGTTTTTCCGTTTCGAATCGTCGAAAGCATATAGTTTACGTATAGTAAGAAGAGAACAGGGCCTAAAATCGATCCTTGAGGAACTCCACGTGCAATTGGCAAAGAGTCGGAAAGGTGTGTACATAATGTTCCATCATTCCTGTAAAGTATTTCCACTCTCTGAGTTCGATGTTTAAGGCACGAACATGACCAATCTAGGGCAATACCAGGAATTCCATATGAAGGTAATTTTGAAAGTAAAGTGTCATGATCAATGATGTCAAAAGTTTTTGGGAGTTTACATGACTTTAATAAAAGAACTATTTATGGACAACAAATTTCATTTGAAGGAAAAACCTTTATCTTCAATTTTATAGTTATAGGAAAACGCCGACAAAATTCAAACTTTTGCAATTTTCGAAAATTCAGAGTTAACTGTGAAAATCGGACCTATACCACCTTTATAAGTGTATGTTACTCCATTCTTACAAGAAATTTAAAGAAAAAATTGTAGCCGTTTTTGAGAAAATATTTTAAATGTCTGGGCTGCTTAATGTAAAATACCCCCAAAATTTAAAGAATGTTTCTCAAAATTTCAAAGCTTCAAGTAGAGCCAGATGGACAGGGGTTTCTTCAACTTGACAAAAATCATACGAATTGTTTAGGCGCTTTTTGTAGTGTTGTTCACGTATATCGGACGGACGGACGTTTTGAAAGAAGAAGACAAAAAATAACACTTTTTCGGTATCAGGAGGCTCCCAAAACGTGTATTCCCGTTGAAATTTCGAAATCGATTTTCCGCAGCCTTACATAACTTGTATGTGGAGGGAGTACAATATTGCGCACAACTTCTTAAATACAGCGAGAAGTTACATTTAATTGTGCAGAAGCAAAATAAGGGGCCATCTCAGCATTTGCTCACAGGCCCAGGGAATCTGGACAAAAAACGTGATCGAGATGGGATCATTGGCCTAGGAAATATTACTATACAACAGTCTTCTATCATTGGTTAAATTTTCACATCCCAGTTTTCCTCCGCTATTTTGACAGCCTTGTCAGAGAGGGCAGCAGTTGCAGTGAAAGTAGGTCTTCAATTTCTCTTCGAAGTATTTCCGCGTTTGGAGTCAATGAAATATGTTTCATAATTAAATTAGTGACATTCATAAAACAATAATTCTTGTTTATTTCGAAAATTACCCTCTGTGTCCTGCAACTTTGACTTGACACTATTTAACACGATGCCAACGTCAGGAACGTCAGGTAAAGTTACCCAAAAATTTAGTTTACATCGCTTTTATCACTTATCATATTTCTTTTGCCGTGAATAAAAGATAGAAAAAGAAAATATTATCATCTTTGTATTGTTTTTATGAAAATACCGCATATGTTATAAATATTGCAAACATCTGTTATTTACTTGTAATAATAATTTCTTCCTATGTAATATTGTAGATACTGAGAATTTTAATATCTTTTGCAGATTGGGCCAGGCTATCTGTGGCAGAACTGAGGTTGCAGCAACGATGGCCCCGGAGGCAACGCAGTGTAATAGTTCATTCATCACCTTTGTCTGCTTCGGGTTTGTATTCTTTTGTATCGCACATTGTTTTGGATATTTCATTTCTGCATCTGACATTTGTCAATATGCTTACTAGGTAGACACCCAAGGCGACTATCAGCAACTGGTCTAGCTGTACAGTCACTGTTACGGACCAGGGAGGCTGTTCGAGACCTTCAGAAGCAAAGAGCTGAAGTTGAATTAGAAGCAGCAATTGCAAAAACTGCTTTTGAAAAACGAGCTTTGGAATTGCAAGAGTTAACTTTTCAACGACAAAAGGAATTGCATGAACTGACTCTACAACACAAAAAGGAACTTTTGCAACATCAAAAAGAACTTCATGAGTTAACCTTGCAACAAAAAAAAGAGCTACATGAATTGGCTTTGAAGCAACAAAAGTGTGCTTTGGAAAAACAGCTTTTGGAATTGGAAAAATTGAAGAAGGAGTTATTGCAATGATGATTATAAATGGATATATCTGAACTGCTAGAAATGTTTAAGAAGGTTTAATTTCTGTGAAGAAAAAATCAATTGTAACTTTCATATAAATGTTGAATTCAAGATGCAATTGATCAAGAGATTTGAATTGTAATTCGTGTGAGTGATTCCTTCTTGTGAAATACTTGAGAATTTCTACCATTTTAACAGAAGTTACATTTTTCAATGACATAAATATTAAGATCTGATTTTGACACTAAAGGCAGTTATCCAATTGAGTTTTCAGCATTTTTACTTTCATTAAAATTGTTAAAATATGGTGCTAAATACTGTGTTATAGTATTATTAATAGTTGTTGATTGATCCTATATTCATTTATTGAATAGATAGTATGACCCAGTGGATGTAAGACTGCTTTTTTAACAGAAAACACATTTATGTGGTAATAGCTGAAGTTGCAATTCATGCCAGGCTGAATTTTTAAAATTAAAAATTGAAATTTACATTAGTCCTTAGGAACGCAGTACAACAGTTATTAAGAATTGACACATACTGATCACATCTTTGAATATTGTCATTAACTGTATCCATAGGTGTGTCCCTTGTCCCTCCGGAAAATTTTGAAAGGGGCCATGTAACTATTCGTAATAAAACATTTTATTTCCATAGATGATATAATCCATCCCTAATTTGCCCCTTTTTTTAAGCTGACATTTGGTGAAGAACCCCTAAAAACAATCTGTAAATGGTCTGTAAATGATTCAACATGAAATCAATTTTATACCTATATAAATAGTATTATTAAAATTATAATTTCGTTCTCCTAGAAGTAGTATGTTTTATTTACAAGAAAAATGTCATTTGTTGAAAAAGGGAAAGTGAGCCCAGAAATGTCCCCCCAACCTCTCTTCTTGTATCCTGCGCGAAGCTATGTCTGTAGAATTGCCTATTTATCATTCTCTAATGAGCTCTAGCAGGACTAGTCAAAATGTTAGCTTAAAGCAAAATAATGAAAGGAGAAAAAAGAAGGGGGGGGGGGAGGAAAGGGAAGAAAGAAAACGAAAACACAACCCTCAGAGTTTTATATCCACCAGAAGATATATTATCTAATCAATAACTGTCTTATTGCATTGCATTCTTAATTTCTTCTTTGTAACTACATTTCAGTGTCCTATTATCTTTATAAAAATGAAGAATTGAAGTTGGAATTCTTGTGAATGCTGTGAAGTACACTTGCCAATGACAAATGTGTTGTCTTTTAGAGTTCATGGCAATATGAAACTTTCACTAAACGTTTATTGAAGAAAGCTGTTTCATCAAAGAGTGTTTTCAAGAAAAAAGCATTTTAAGAACTTTTGAAAAGACTTGTTCGAAGGTCAAGGTTCAAGGGTCACAGTGATAAATGTCAGTGAAAATCTTTTAACTGACCTTGTGTATTATAAAATTGATATTTATGTTTAATTATATTATTTGTTGCATATTTTATAATATAAATGTAGTAAATTCTGGAATATTATTTTTCAAAGACGTATTTCGTGAATAGAATTATTCTCTGAATAAAAATTTGTTGCATTATAGGTAGTGTAATGCATAAGCATTACTTGTAAATTAAAATTTAATGTGATAAAATTTTAAAAAAGTTTCAGTTGACTTTATTTCATTTCTGAAGATTATGGTAAATGATACAACTCCTATGCATTTTTCTTGCACCTGGTTTTGATATCAGAAACCTGAGTTCTATCACAGTGCTTCATTTTCTTCAACTGCCCAGGTTATCTTTTGTGCCTTTGACTTCGTTCACCACAAACATTTTAAGTCCTTTTTTTGAGAGTAGCATTCTTACATCACAGTAGTTACTTTCAAGAGATATTGTGTCAGTGTCTTTGTGAATCAATTAATTCACAAATTAATTTTATTAAAATAAAAAATTGAAAACACAATAACATATAGTTCATGCAACTTATTTCAAATTTTGTTGAAGAAACTCTTGCTGTGTTTGATAGCATATTTACAGTCTAATTTTAGAGCATGTTAACTTATTTGGTAAAAATGAAGGTGCTGTAAAACGTAAGTTGGACACCTCTTGTGACCCTCAAATGTATCCAACAAAGAGTAGAAGACAGAATAACATAAATGCAATAATACTGAATGATTTATGTTAATAGATTATATTCTTAATATCATTTACAAACAATGTTAATTATTTATTATTATTAAATTTTATTATTATTATTATTATTATTATTATTATCATTATTATTATTGAATACTGCAATAAACATTTTGAATCACTGCATTTGGAAAAAATCAATCAGGAGACACTGCTTTCTTTTCTGTACGGTGGAACAACCGCATTCATCTTCAATTTTGTGCTGCAGTGCAAATAAAGTTATATAGAGAAGAATAATTCAGCTATATAAGAAATTGCTTCCTGATGTGAAAGTGTTTCTTGAGCTATAGTTTCCTCTTCCTCTTCTTCACCTGGAGAAGTTGGAGATAAGCCCATCACATTGGACGATAGTGGCAGCAGCACCTTCGCTTCCCAGAACCGACCTTGAAGAATTCCAGCTGTGGCCAGAAGTTGCCCCAATGACCAGTTGTGTGAAAATCCCCCTTTCCCAGCACTCCCCGGCACTCGGAATACAACCCCATCAGCAAGCAGTCAAAAGAGAAAGGGTTGGACGTATCCAACTTAGTTCTGCAAGAGATGTCCAACATCCAAGACAGAGAGTAATTTGGACATGCTAATGTATTTTGATATGACTAGTTTCATAAAAGTGCCGAATTTAAGGTGTCCAAGATATACAGATATCCAACTTCACAGGTTTTACTGTAATTTCAAATTAATAGTCGAGTTTGTTTTTGTTCTCTGTAAGTTAAATGCTTGTTGTTTCCCTGTGGAATTTCTTAACTGACATATCTTTATTATTCAAGCTTTCCCATTACTTCATTTTTTATACAATAATAAGTGTCTACCATGTTTGAAGCAATGTCAGTGAATTTTCTTCCCACTAATTTGGATTGATCATGTTTCAGTATGGAATGCAAATATGCCTCCTAATTTGTAGAATATGAATGGATCATCAATTGGGAATCTTACTGAAATAAATTTTCAATCACACTGTTCCTAAAACTTTATTTTTCTTTGATTCCAGAATTATAAATTTTTCATTTTTAAAGTAGTAGTTTTCTAGTTGTTTATGTTATCAGCCAGTGCTCTTTTGAAAACAATACTATTTACTTTCTTATGTTGCTATCATTTTCAAATATGTTTGGTTTCTGGTTATGTGAAATATTTCATATAAAGACCTTATTTGAAATATTTCAAATAACCATAATATTTCGAACACTCCTCTTTAGCATAAATAATGCAATGCTTAGTGTTATATTATGCTGGTAGATTTTTTTCTTTTCAACATTTGCTGAAATAATTCCTTTTATTCAGTCTTACAACAATACATAAAAATATTAACAATTTAAATTAAAAATATGAATAAATTAAAAAGTTATGATGCATTAAAGTTTACAGTGATTGAAAATATATTTTCATCAATGATATATTGATTGAATATTAGATTACAAAGAAAATATTTGAAATTGATGTATATTCTAGAATGCAATTAACTTGATGCATTAGGTTCTCGCCCGTATTGTCCTCCATGACAAAATATGTACTAGTCACAAACTTTCTTGCCAATGCTTCCTTCCTTCTTAATGTACATCTTAATGTTAGCTGCAGTCAGGATCACCATCAATTCTCATTTTAATTATCAATATATCACAAAATTATTAAAAATTATTTTCATTGTCTTACAATTTATTATTACTTTTTGTAAATGGTAGTGAAGTTTGCAGGCGTTATTAAAAAGGTAGGGTTTGAATGTGTGTTGCAGGGCAGAGAGGGA
The DNA here is from genome assembly GCA_964035755.1 of Teleogryllus oceanicus. Taxonomy (NCBI): domain Eukaryota; kingdom Metazoa; phylum Arthropoda; class Insecta; order Orthoptera; family Gryllidae; genus Teleogryllus; species Teleogryllus oceanicus. Next base: position 33,280,403 of record CAXIVR010000011.1, on the reverse strand, counting down.
GTATTCAAAATGTCCCAAATACGCGTTATGTAATTTTCGGACAGCTCCTAATCTCCGGACTTTGTTGACATAATATTAAAATATAACTGATATCAATAAGATATATTTCGAAAAAAATTTAATGTCAACTACAATGCTGTAACATAGTGATGCTTCCTATTTTATTTGTTGTAGATTACGATTAATATTTTTATTTTCTCTTTCCACAGTATTGAGAAAGTTAGTATGTAATGCTAGAAAAATTCTGTGTCGAGGTTCTAACTGTAATATTACGACAGAAAAATTTGGATGTCCTCAATACTGCCTAAAACCAAAGCGTTTTGCCGAATAGCGAGTTTTTTAAACAAATTCGGCAAGCGGCTCAACTCTGATGTCGAGAATCGAGAACAAATTCTCCATCAGATTGCATCCAAGAAAAAGTTGACAAACTCGTTGGAAGCTGAAGTGGCGGACAACGGCTGGAGCAGGAAGAAAGTGATTTTCCAATCCTTATCTTCTGTGGACTATCCGGAAACGACCCAGACTGATTTTAAAATCTTCACCGGGACCATAGACATATAGTACTATATGTCTATGACCGGGACGTATCAGCACCCTCTCCAGGAGTGGAGAGGGTGCTGGACGTATCAGTTGAAGCAGTATCATATTTTCCCGAATTATTGGAAAGGACGTTTCAGTTGCAGTACTTGAAGAAATATTAAAACTCGTAAAATTCCAGGTTCAATCACGACATATTAAGTCGAAATCCTATTGGTGTTACATCGATTAGAGAGTAGAGATTTTGTGCACCCTCGAACGTTAAAGCACTATCGATCTGCTCATGCGCAGGTGAAGTTTTGCATCACTTTAGTGGATCTGCGCATGAGCAGAAGATCGATACTGCTGCCCGCTAAGGCATGCACATAGTCTCTAGAGAGTTTGTGCACCCTCGAACGTCAAAGCACTATCGATCTTCTGCTCATGCGCAGTTTGTTTCGCAATCACTTGAGCATCTGCGCATGCACAGAAGATCGATAGTCGGTCCGCGAAGACGGGCACAAACTAGAGAGTAGAGAGTTTGTGCACCATCAAACGGTAAAGCACTATCGATGTTCTGCGCATCCCCAGTTCAAGTTTCGCATCAGTTTTGTGCATTTGCGCATGCGCAGAAGATCGATAGTGCTGAACGCTATCAGAAAGTACGCTTCTCATTATATCTCTGCAACAGACTGCCCGAGGAGGCTGATTTTTTGGGAATTAAGTCATTTTTTTATTCTCTTTCATATGAGAATCGCGATTATCGATTTGGTTTGGGGTCACTTTTCACTCCCTTATCGGCTCTACCCTTTTTTCTTTAAAGTTCTTGTAATAAATATTTATGGTAATTCACAACAAATAAAATTTGAAACTTCACTGTATTTCAGCATCGCAGTTGAAATTGAAACTTTTTGCAGATATATCTTATCGGTATAAGTAAGTTATATTTTACTATTATTTCAACGAAGGTCTGAAATATCTGAAATATCTCACACCACCATTAGCCAAACGTGTTTTAAACTGATGGCAAAATAAGTAAATAATGTTGTGATCAAAAGGATGGTGGCTGATAAAATCAACTTTAACCACTACTACTATTAACTCGTTTAGTTCCACCGACTTATGCGGCTCAGGGCATCAATTAATGATTGACCAGGAGGTCCTAGGGTTCGAATCTCGACGGTGGCACTAGTCACATAGGTTGAATTCAGCCACTGTCTAGAGAAGAATTCTAGCGGCCGGCAGCTCTAATCGGTAGTTTTCTATAGTTTCTCCAATCAGCAGCAGGCGAATGCCGGAGCATTACCCTAACAAACGGACTACGGACCGCGAGCGATCTTTCCTTCCTCTTCCTTGTCTTATCTTTACCCTTTCAGACACATATACACGCAATACATACCATACATGCCGGGAGCTTAGAGTTTGTTCCGCGTGGAGTGGTATCCCGTTGGTGGGAAATACCTTGCAAGCTGAAGGGGAGGTCGGCGCCAGATCTAGGCATCCAGTGGCGGAAGATCACCATCACATCCCGCAACGTACGGGACTAATGGCCTTGGCAGTTGACGCGCCTGGAATCACTAATCTATCTTTCAGTCCTACTTAGTCACCAGGCTTCATTATAGCGGATTCGGTGGTATAACGGTCAGCGTACCGGACTGTTATACCCGAGTTGGCGGGTTCAAACCCGATCGACGCCGTGGACTTTTAAGGGCGAAAAAATCCCTCGTACGCCTTCCTTCCGATGGGAAGTAAAGCCGGCTGTCCCATGTAGTAGATTTACAGCATGTAAAAGATCCTCAAGCCTAAAAGAAGCCTCTGGGCAAAATTGAGATCCGCCAGTTTCGTCGCCCAGGAAAATACCTCCTTTCTCCGCTAGGTGGTGAAAGGAGCGTATCGAAATTTGCGTGGTTAGACGGAAGAGCGGGCCTTATTGCCCAAGTCTCGCCACGTAAAATAAGGCATTAACTAACTAACTTTTTTTTTGGTTTGATTTTACTGTTTACTGCTTGGTACTAATTATATTGCTTGAATACCATTTTAATAACTGAAATTTCTTTGCATTTCTGAGATTTATTTGAATAATTTAACAATAAATCACAGCATACAGGCTATATTTGTTCTGTGGATTTCTGGACTAATTTTTTGTTGAACGAGCACAGAATTTCTCTGCGATGGTGAACTTTTGAGGTAAATGCATCTTCCGTTTTGGAGAATAATGTTTGTTTATAGTAGAGAATATCACAATATAGTCGACTCCAGTTACAGTGAATTCGGATATAATGAACCCTCGGTTATAGTGAACTTGTCATTGCTTCCGTTTCATTTACATTACAAATTAGCACAAGAAGATTCGATTATACTGAACCTGACTCTCGGCTATAGTGAACGTAGGAAATAAGTGTTGGAAAATAATTGCATCTCGTATGTTATTAGGCGAGTTGAAGGACTTTCGGAGATAGGGACGGTGTTCCAACAGAGCAAGAGGCATTGAAAGGTATGAAGACTGCACTTCGATACTTAGAGACAGAGGACAATGCAGAATCAAGTATGGAGAGAACATAAGCTCTAGAGAAGGATCTAGAGAAATTACTAATGAAAAAGGTACCAAGCAAACAATTTAAAATAATTGATTTTTAAGGACAAATAAAGATATTGAAATATTCAGTTCGTGCTGTTAAAGAATTTTGCTGTACATCTGTGTTAATAAAATCAATAATTGTGGAGAAAATTCTATTTAATTTTGACGTCATCGGATATAGTGACCCAAAACTATGTCTCCAAAAGTTCACTATAACCGGAGTCGACTGTATAAGGAATTATGTAAAACCTTTGGAGATATATGCATGGGAAATATGTTGTTGCCATTTGGCTACAACGGGTACATAGACTTTCAAATGAAGGTTCATTCGTATCCGTGGTAACTGCGTTTAGGAAATAATATAAACATAATTTGAAGCCAAGATATTGCTTTTTATGGTAATAGAATTGAATAAAAAAAATAACTTCAGTTTCTTCTTTGAGATAGCAACGACTCTGTAGTGATCTGTTTTCTGGTAGAGATGATAAGGCTATTGACACTTGAGAAACATTATGGAATTCCGTACCGATGCCGAACGAAAATAACGAAGTTCTCGAAATGCATTTCGGAACACAACTATTATAGATTCAAATCTTCATTTGTTTACCTGTATTTCCGATCTAGTGCAAGATAATATAAAAGTACAGAAATGGATTTATATCTGGAAGAAATAAATTATATTTCTGATTACAGAAAATAATCCCTGACTCCGAGATCCGCTGGAAGCAGTTCAAACAACTCTTATCATTGTAAAAATTATTTAATGGCTTTTCAAGTATTAAATGGTTAAAATGTATGGAATTATGCCCTACAAACCCAAAGACCGTATTTTATAATTGACGTAGCAAAAAAGGCTAATTTGACTGTATTTAATTCCCGTACAATTTAATGTATTAGGTCCCTATGTGTCTCTGGTAGCCATACGGCAACATTTCATAAAAATAACTAATTTGGGGACTGTAGTATCCAATCAAAGGCAAGAATTCATAAAAAGATTTTTTATTCAAAGACACGGTACAATTGCCGAAGTTCCGTATCACAAGTAGAGTGTACCAAAAGAGAAGCCGTGTCACCGTTGAATTGAATTGAATTGAATTAAATTTGCCTTATTTTACGTTGCGAGACTCAGGCCACGAGGCCTGCTCTTCCGTATGACCACGCCAATTTCGTTACGCGCCTTTCACCAACCACGGGAGAAAGAATGAATTACTTGGGCGACGAAACAGGCCAACCGTTGACCAGAAGAAGTCCCAAAATCCGCCGAGTCGTCGAATATCCACTAGAGAGTTCCTCTTACGTTGTACAGGTCGTCGTTGTATCCTATCACCACTCTTCACACCGCAAGTCACTCGCCAGAACCCAGTCGCTAACACCGTTGCTCACTGTCTGTCCTGGCGTCGGGTCGGAGCCCTCTTATAGCCCGCAAGGGCTCGCCGAGTAGCTGCGGCGTAGGGGCGGTGGCGAGTCCCTACCCGCTTGCTCGGGCTTGACGGCCGCGCGCGGACAGCCCAGGCCGGCCCACAACGGTCGCCTTCCTCTCGCCGGGGGCGGTAACGCCCCGCTGACGTTGCTCGGCGGCGGCTCTTCCAAATGCGCGCGGGCGGTCACGACAGGAACAAAGTGGAAAACTTGTGTTTGTCTTCTGATGCTCCCTTTCATCAATTTTATGTCTTCAGTATTTGTTTCTTCACAAAAATTAATTTAGGTTGAAAGGGTTAGAATGAAAAATGTATATGTGGAAATGCTTTCTAAATTTTGGCAATTAATTAAAAATTAATGGACAGTTTCGATCGACCTTAATTTAAGTTGTGTATGCTGTGTTGCATCAAGCCAGCTCACACTCGTTTCTCAACGAAAATACTTGGCAATTAATTCCACATTCGCAATTAGCAAAAAACCATTAAACGTTTCCGCCGTTCGAATTTAACTTAAACGTGTGCTGGCGTGGCGTCAAGCCAGCTCCCTTCCCTTTTCACAACGAAAATACATTGGTTATGTATTGATAATGTGGGGATAATACAGGAAAAGGTAAACTTTCTAAAGAAAACAGTACCAATGTATTAACTTGGCTATCCGGGAGACGCCGCGTCCAGGGCACAGGTGCCAACGTTTCGGTCGCCATTCTGCGACCTTCCTCAGGGCGTAGTACTGCGCGGAGATGGGCTACGCACGGGTTTATAAGCAGTTTCTCTCCGTCCGCTGATAGGCCGGATGATCAGCCAATGCGGAGAGAGAGCCCATCTCCGCGCAGTACTACGCCCTGAGGAAGGTCGCAGAATGGCGACCGAAACGTTGGCACCTGTGCCCTGGACGCGGCGTCTCCCGGATAGCCAAGTTAATCATGACTCCGGCCGCGGAAGCCTACGCTCTCAGTACCAATGTAGTTTACAGAATTGAATGTGACACGTAAGGCAGTGGCATAACGTTCGGGCTTGTAATGCGGGCGGGACCAGGTAAAATAGGACCTGAAGATTTTGCGATTGTAAGAAATATTAATTACTTGATACGACTTCTGATACTTTGCAATAGTTGATGCGATAAAAGATGAAATGCAGCATCTTCCAGATCACCGATTTTTTTCCGCTTCAGTATCTTATGAAACCATATTTCTAAATAAATAAAGGCAAGCGATTCATTTGTTATATAGGTTTTATAACAGTTTTCATTTCATAAAATTAAAGAATAAAGGCAGATTTTTTTTCGCTATTGGTTTTTAATCATAGACTGATGAATACTTTTATGGATAATTGCTAAGGGATATTTTTATTATTTAAGATACTACACTACTTGTGTTTGCTACAGACAGACACACGCACGCACACACACACATATACACGAGGGCAAGTCAGTAAATAAGTCGCAAGCGTTTGCCGTATACCATTTGACATTTCGCGCGCAAGTTTCGCCAGCTGATGGCAGCATATGTATGCTTGTCGTACGACATCTTGCAGACAGTCAGTCCGAGGCTGTTAGTGCACGATAGCACATATGTGTTGTGTACACGAGAAGAACAGCGTACAGTTGTACGTTTTTTTTGTGGGCCAAAGGACTGTCCACAGAAGAAGTGCATCGTGAAATGCGTCCCGTCTATGGTGACAAATGTTTCTCACGGAAAGCTGTGTTCAATTGGATCCAGAAGTTTAACCGTGGAAGGAAAAGCATCAGAGATGGGAAGCGTCTTGGTCGTTAGCGGAGGTGTCAACTGCAACCACATTGCAGCGTGTGGATCAACTCATCCGTAATGACAGGCGTGTTAAGATTGATGACATAGCGCGTGCTGTAGGCTGTTCACAGGGAACCGCATGGAACATCGTGCATGAACAGTTGCAGTCTCGTAAAGTTTGTTCACGGTGGGTGCTCCGCCAGTTGACTGAGCAACATAAACTGAACAGAATGGGTCTGTCCTTCCACCATCTCACTCGGTACACAGAGGAAGGAGAGGACTTCATGGCACGAATTGTTACGGGGGACGAGTGTTGGGTTCACCACTTTCAACCAGAATCCAATCGTTCGTCTATGGAATGGAAGCACACCGCCTCCCCAACAAGAAAAACGTTCAAGACGATTCCATAGAGATTTCTGCAAGATTTTGCTCACCGTGTTTTGGGACGTACGGGGAGTCATACTGCAGAAATTCCAGCCTCATGGTCAAACTGTGAATGCCGCGCTGTACTGCACCATTCTGCGGGAACTCCGACAGGACATTCGCTGCAAGCGACCTGGACTCCTCTCAAAGGGTGTGATTTTTCTGGATGACAATGCCCGCCCTCACACAGCAAGACCAACGCAGGAAGTTAGGAACATTTCATTGGGAACGCTTGGAACATCCACCGTACAGCCCTGACTTAGCCCCCAGTGATTTTCATGTTTGGGCTCCTAAAAAAGCATTTATTTATTTATTTTTACGTCAAAAAACAGTTAAAAACTGCGTATGACGTGCTATGGGGAAAAGTGAATTGTGTGCACATTTTCAAAATTCTGTGATCCCTACACTAAGTCATATACTACTTAAATTTTGAATTTTGAAAGGGAGAAAAAAAACTCCCATATAATGAAATCTATTTTCAAGGATAAATAAGCAATAAATTTTGGCTCTTATTACTTCCTTTGGGTGGCTGTCATTTTTATATAGATGATGCCGTAATCTATGAAGTTACACGACAGCAAACAAAGTACTTCTTTGCTGCTGGCTTTCAAGGACTTGTAATGAGATGGGATAAGTGTTTGAATGTACAGGGTGATTATATGGAAAAGTGAAATAAATGTCAGAAAGTTACTTTGATTATTTTTGCCTCAATTCCGTTTTGTGACTTATTTATTGACTTGCTCTCGTGTATATATATGTAAGGGAGGTATCCCTAATCTAATTAAATTTGGCGCTTAAATCGAATGATGAGTGGATCGATAAGGCAGATCTCTAACGAGACGCACGCGTGGATGTTAGAAAGAGTAATTGATTCAGAGACGACACAATGTCGCAAAGATTATAAACTTGATCAAGAAACTACAAAGTAAATAATAACAAAGAAACAACATTTAATGTTATTATTGAATGTTGTTTTGTAATGTATCTGTTCTTCTATTAGTTAGAAATAATAACATGAACACTTTGTTATTACAGAGAAACAATTCGTGTTATTATTTCTAACTAATAGAAGAACAGATACTATATATATATATATATATATATATATATATATATATATATATATATATATTGGAAGAGAGTTGGGCAAATCCGAAAAGCTAGCCCAAACCTAAGCAAAACCAACTAGTGCGAGAAAGTCTGCCAGTCAACTAGAGCGAGCGCGCACCACCGCCGCCGCGACGTGCGTAGTAGTAGTAGTCGTCGTAATCATAGTCGTAGTGGTAGTGGTAGTTGTAGTGGTAGTAAAAGGAGCAGCAGAACAGCAGCAGTAGCAGATAAGATGCAGAACAGCCGCAGAACAAAACAGGTGCAGAAGCAGCATCAGTAGTAGCAATAGTAGTATTAAACCAAAGATATGGATATCTAGACCAGATGTCTGTTCTAAAGTCTCCATAACGCCATTACTCTGGAGCCGTTTGTAAAGAAAATCTTGACATTTTCAAGCGTACTTTGTTTTGTTCTATCAAAACGTTGAATGTAAACATTTAGAACCATTGCTGGAAAAATTTTGAAAATGTCGTTGGAGCTTGAAATGAAGTAAAGGATTCGTATCAAATGCGCAGACGGGCTGAGTTAACTCAGGAAAAGCAACTGTTGCTATTGCAGTCATTCTTTCCGGAAGATCCTGAACATGAGCGTGGCGAACTTTTGGCATAAATTAGCTAGTTTGAATTGAGCATCTGTGTGGAGGAAAATTCTAGCTTCAGGATTCTCTGATCGGTAGTTTTCCGTTGTTTCAGCGATCAATACCAGGCGAATGCCGTACCAGAACCCTAACAAACGGGCCATTGAACGCGCGAGCGATTTTTCCTTCTCTCCTTGTCCTCTCGTCTCCCCTTACACACAAACTACTTACACTTACACTCACTACACTACCGCACATGTCGGGAACTTAGAGCTTATCCCGACCGGAGAGATGCCCCTCTGGGGGAGATACCTGTGGAAGCGAAACCTCGCAAGCCGACATATATGTTGGTGCCAGATATCTCGTTCCAGCGGGGCAGGAACGCCGCTTATAGCACGCACTACACTCACGTGACTATTGACCAAAGTAGTTGTCGCGCCCGGATCCACTAAATATTCTCGTGACAATAGAAATGAACATTATAAAATAACACTATTCGTGTTGTAGTTATGAAATATATAATCAGTTTATTATAAAGAATGGTCTCCATTTTTATTCAAATTTGTGTGTGGACTCTGCCAGCAGCTGGCGAATCTGTTTGTTCAACATGCTAATGAGGTGGTGATCCAGAAAATATGTCCCAGTATTTAATAAACAGTCACGTTGTTGCACCAGTTCTTGAAGTTTGAATTCCACCGATGATTTCTGAAGGTCATTACCTGTTCCTTTTTTCTGAAAACAAAAGAAGAATATAATCAGCAACATATACTAACTGCGTTTGATGGAGTGTTCCTACAATTTCACGGAATCTAAACACGGGTGTAATTTGATTCTTTTTTGTCAGCAGTAACAAGTGAAAACACAAATCTAATATATATTTTTAAATTATTTGCGGCGTACATTAAAGTAAATTTTAGAAGAAACATGATCGAAAAGTGGTTTTCAGTTCAAAATTTTATAATTGTCAAATAAGAGTGTTTACTGCTCCTCCTTCATCACAGATTTAAATACTAGCAGTGAATGGTCAAACGTACAGTAACTGGAAAATTAATAAATACAATTAAACAAATGCGCTAAGTGTGTTCCTTTTCTGTCAACTCCTTCCCCCTCGTTTTCACTCCTGCCTTACACGTGAGAATCCCTTTCCCCTAATTGCGTACGTATTTCTTTGAATTATCTTGTTTTTATTATGTACTATTGAATTTAAAGTTTGAATGTGGTCAGACGAAAGAGCAGGTAAAATGACCTCCCCACCAACAAAGACTATTTATTTATTTATTTATTTATTTATTTATTTATTTATTTATTTATTTATTTATTTATTTATTTATTTATTTATTTATTTATTTATTTATTTATTTATTTATTTATTTTCGTATTTATTTTATCGATCTGACTGATGACGCGGCCCGTTAAATTTGACATGAATATTTTGAGTTTTGGGGGTACTTTATAGGAAGCCTCAACAACGTTTTCAAAATGTTCTAAAAATGGCTGTAAATGTTTCCCTCGGATAGAACAAAGATGCTTCAAGAAATGACGTAGATTGCATTTTCCGTTGAACCCCTAAATTTTCAAAAATTGCAAAAAATTCAAAATTTATCAGTATCTTCCTACAACTACAATATTGAAGATGAAATTTGTTCCTTTATGAAATCTGTTGATCAAAAACAGATCTTGAATTAAGACTATGTAATTTTTTTAAAAAAGATAAGTGGTTTTTGCGTAATTTTGTGTGTAATTTAGGCTATTTTAATTTTTTAAAAATTATTTTCTGAATATGTCTCAATATTTTCTCATTAATTTTTTTCTTATGTGTACCCAATTAACGGCAAAGAAAACGGTACTGGTCTTATTTTCGACAAATCTCTGTATTTTCGAAAATTGAAAAATTTGAAATTGCAAATTGCGCTTTGTTTGACGAGCTGTCAATTTCGAAAATGGCATCGCGGCTGCAGGGCGATTTGAAATCTAGAATTCTTTTCACTGTTGTTTGGTGAACATGGATGGAACGAGGAGGCTTTATTTATTTAACCTTAATGTTAAAATGTCTCTACGTACAAAGAAATGGTCTATTCAAATATATTATAGTCGGGAAGAAAATATATTCAGTAGAATGTGTAAAACAAGTTAAGGTTTTTACAATGGACATTAAGTGATGACACCGAAGTAATGTATAATTTGAATTTATTTGACACAACATACACGTTGAAACGATGGTCTAACGTTTAATTACATATACGCTAAAAAAGTATTCGTAATACATAGTGCAATCACAATGATGTTCTTTCATTATGTAATGCGTATATTAAAGGATTTGGAACATGACATGTGATGAAGCAGATAATATCCTTATGAAAGGAAATTGATTTAACTCAGAACTAACTCGTACACTTCTACTTTAGAAAGGATTATTTGGATGATTATGGTATCCAAAAATTAGAAGATCACTTCAATGTAATTAATGAAATATTTTGTGAAATTCTCCTTTTTTTTCTGTGCTATGTGCTACAAATGCAGTCAAACCTCGATATAGCGCCCCTCTAGCGATATAGCGCGGAATATTTCCGCCACCTTCAGTTATCACGAAACGTCAAGAACATTATCAAGACACGTAAAGAACTACTTACTAGCAGTATACCTCTCCTGATCTCGCTCGCTTTTCCAGAAACTCCACCGGTTGTGAACTCGCGAGTGGCCCGTCTCCCTCACGGACTTGACAAGCCTACTCTAGGAAGTGTAAGGAAGCAGTCTTGTGGACTTGCTGATAGTGTGTGTCCAGCCTGATGATCAAGTGAACGAATTTGAATGTAAAAGAGAAGCATGAATTGGGTGCTTAAACAGAAGAAAATCCTTCTGCTAGTCTGCAGAATATTTTAAATCATTTTTCAAATCAACGGCGTGAGAGATATTGAAAAAAATTACATTTGCGTGTTTTTTGAAAAAGCAAAAGGATACAGAAAAATAACATATGTCATTTTAAATAGTGCATTTAGCACTATCCGCGCCAAAATGTCAAAGAAAAGCCGTTTTTGAGAAAATGGCATTTGAGCGTTTCTGAAAATGTGGAGTTTTGAACTAATTCTCACAGAAAACTTTTGAGTTTTCGAGAAACTTTATAGATATCATTTAAAGCGTATGTACTCATAAATGCAATGATGTGTACAAATCGCCGGTAATGTAAATACTAACAACGCAAGAGATGTCAAAATATTACATGTGTTTTTTAAACAAACGAATAGAGCAAAATCGAATTTATATAATCTGTTACAGTACATTTAGCACTAACATCACACACCAAAAGCTTAAAGAAAAAAAATTTGAGCCGTTTTTGAGACATTTTTAAAGTTTTCGAAACAATGTACGTGATTTAAATGAAAGAACTAAACCTGGAGAACAAATTTCATTAGAACGAAAAATCTCAATCTTCAATTTTATAGTTGTAGAAAGACACCGAAAAAATTTCAATCTTCGGCAATTTTCGAAAATTGAGAGTAAACAGTGACAAACGGATATATGCTACCTTCGTAAGTGTAAGTGCAAGACCTTAATGAAATAAGTAATTATGGAGAAAAAAATTTACTTGAAGGAAAAAGACATCGAAAACGTTTTAAACTTTTGCAATTTTCGAAAATTCAGAGTTAAGAGTGAAAATGGGACCCCTGCCTCCTTTATAAGTGCATTTCACTCTACTCTTACATTTTAAAGAAAAAATTTGAAGCATTTTTTGAGAAAATTTTGAAAATGTCGCAAGGGTTTCGCAGAGCTTCAATTGAGGCCAGATCGACGGGGTTTTATTGATTGATTGATTTTTTCGTGTTTCCGGGCGCGTCAACTGCTTCGGTAATTAGTCCCGTTAGTATAGTGCATGTTTTTGTCGGGAGATGGCGATGATCTTCCCCCGCCGGATGGCGAGATCCGGCGCCGACCTACCGTCGGCTAGTGAGATTTCCCCCTAACCAGGACTCTCCACGAACGGGGCACCGCCCCAGTCGGGACAAGCTCTAAGCTCCCGACCAGTCTCCCGGAATATGTGGTAGTGTAGTGCATGTTAGTGTAAGTGTGTGTAAGGAGAGGATAGGACAAGGAAGAGGAAGGACAGATCGCGCGCGGTCCGTGGCCCGTTTGGTAGGGTACTGCTCCGGCATTCGCCTGGTGTTGATCGGAGAAACCACAGAAAACTACCGATCAGAGCAGCCGGCCGCTAGAATTCTCCTCCAGACAGAGACTGAATTCGACCTAGCTGAATAGCTAGTGTCGAAAATCCTGCCGCCGTCAGGACTCGAACCTAGGTCCTCCCGGTCAGAGGCGCTGCAGACGGGGGTTTATTCAGTTTGGAAAAAATCCTATGCATAGTTTAGGCGCTAGTATTGTGCTCAAACGACGGACGAACAGACGGAGAGAAAGGTGCACGAACTTTTTTTCTTTTTTGGAATCAGGGGACCTCAAAACGTGTATTTCCGTTGAAATCTCAAAATCAATTTTCCGCAGCATTACAAAAACTTTCTCTCTACTTCGAATATCGTATACGTACGTCCGTATACGTGAAAGTTATTAATGGTGCTAAAATAGCACAGACTTTTTCACCTTCAGTAACGGTTATGTAATATACAGCAGTTTCATATTTTTTTGAAAACTGCCATGATTTCACTCAAAATTTTTTCATATTTTCTAAAATTGTACATGACCGACGACCTAATGTTGAAGAACAGATTTCGTTAGGAAATAAATCTCTATCTTCATTAATGTAGTAGGTAGAGGAGGTCCGAATTATTTGAAAGTTTTGCAATTTTCAAAACTACTCTAATCCGAACTGCAAGTGTAGAGCGCCTGCTGAACTGCTTACGGGTGAGTAGCAGCTGAGAGGCGGCGAAGTGTCTTCGGGGGCGTCGCCATCAGGGCCCGGTGAGGGAGGTGGCGGCGGCGGGGATGACGGCGGCGGTGACGACGGCGGCGGCGGCGGGGGCGGCGGCGGCGGTGAGGGGCACGACGCAGGACGGCGCCGAGGCTCCTCGCAAGGGGGCAGCATTCGCCTGGAAACGCACGCGCCGCTTCCTTTGGCAGATCGCCACGCACACTGTGAGGTCTCGGGGGCCTTAGATCGGAACGTGTCTCAATTCGGTGTTTGAATTCTCGAACCCAGGTGTTCCCAACAGGGTCGGAATCGACATCCTGAGGGCCGATGAAATTTAGAGGGCCAATGATGTTAAAGGGGTCGATTGGGGGTCTCTATCCGAATATGAACCGGCACAGAATTAATAGGTATAATGAAGATCTCAATGATGACAAAAAATATTAAATGAACTTGATAATTTTTTCTGAAGGACAGCAACAAAACATACAATAAAAATTACAAATCCTCTTCTCATCTTTCAAATTCGTCGTTCCTCCTTATTATGCGATTTTTCTAACCGTGCGTCTGGCACAACGACCCTTTTGACGGTTTCATCCAATCGGAAGCTTGAACGTCACCATAGTGACGCGTAAGGTCCCGAATGGATGGCACCGTATCAGCTGATGAAATGTCAGACGCAGCAAAGTAAAAACCGCTGTATAGGATCAGGGGTGCAGCTGGTGCAGTGCAACGTAAGTAATGGACCTAAGTAACGATTTCCGTAAGTAATCGACCTTTCATAAGGATCCCCGCGGACGAATACCGGCCAGCGGCGTCTCCTCACTGTGGACCCAGGGCGTTGGTAATCAAGGAAAGTGTTAACCTCCACACTATTCGCTTACTTATAGTACCGGCAGCATATAAGCGACCCTGACAGTTCGATGCGCTGTTGCCACGCATGGCTACGCACATGGCACCAACTTTGTGAGAGATAAATGAAATCTCAAAACATTAACACTTACCGACAAACGATAACACGTCTTGATATCATGTTCATAATCTTAGCCACAGCTGAACCTTATCGCTTCCCAAACCGCGTTCAAAACTTGATGCGTGAGCTCCGGGTGGCTTCGTTCTCTATTGGGCCTATCCGCAGTGCAGCCGTAACTCAACCCACATTGTCGAGAAGTAATGCCATTCCGCCGTTTACCGTTTCTGCCTCAAAATATTCGCGAAAACATACAAAAATTCAGATCCTCTTTAACGCTACACGTTTGCCCGATATATGGGGCGTAGCCCTCAAAACTCTCAGCTTTGGACCATTGCACCCGGCGCTCGGAAGTCCCAAATCAATTGGCCTGGCACGCATCAGCAAAGGTGCATTTCATTCGCACTGATACTGTCGATGACATGGATTTGCGCGCTTTTCGGACGACTTCGTGTGAGACAGATTAATGGCAACGCTGAACCCTGGCTGTGAGAAAGTAAACAAATCCTCGCAAGCTGATTGCTTCAGAGCAGGCCACGTGGCAAGAGAACTGTCAGAGTCGCTTAACGCTGCCGGTACTGTAGAGTAAAATTAAATTATGTAAACAAAATTCTTATTTATTTTACATTATGTTGGAAGAATGGGGGAAAGATAGTCGCAAAATAAAAACTTTGAGGATGTTGTATTTTCTATTGCAAAGATTGGAATAATATATTTTAAAGTATTTAAAAAGATATGCTGGGCGCTTTTCCCATTCTTCGGTTCTCGTTTTAAAAATTAAATTCTGAGATATTATCAGGTTAGGACACAATCGCCCATTACTCAATTACTTTTTTCTTTTCGTCATACGAAAGGAAAGAAAAGCAATGATTTAAAACTATTCTTCCACTTTTTCACCATCATCACCCAAAAATAATACTAGTAATTTGATGAGTATCGCTAAAGGCTGCAAAGCGCAACGGAGAATATTACAATCACGGACGCTCGCTTTCCAGCAGGCTGTTAAATGGAGATCCAACAACTTGGCACGCTTTGCACTTCAGCAGGGAGACGTCGCGCGCAATTGCTGCCGCCTCCCAGTCCGACCTGAAGGCGTTGGAGCCATTCGCCAATGGCCTGAGCTGCGCTCGCACAATATCTGCGTTGCATAGACTAGCTGGTACCGATATATGACGCCGAGCGCAAGGAAGACCAAATGAAATAATAAATTCAAAGAATTTTTTTTTGTTTCCTTGAACGTTAACACACGACTTTGCACCCCCCCCCCAAAAAAAAACAACGCCACTGATATTGGCGAAGTATAAAACAAACTGCACTCTTATTTTCTCCTCTCTATCCTAGTATTATTACCAATTAGATTTCAAACTTATTTCCACACTTATTACGGAGAGAGACCCTTTTCAATTTTATGCACTGGGGCATTCGAAATTCTGGCTACGCAACCGCTTAGCATGTTTAGAAAAATCAACAAATAATAACTATGTTTTGACAACGATAGTCGATAGTGGAAGAAAATACTCGCTGCTATACGCACTGGAGAAATGTTAAGGCTAGAAATGTTAACGTGCAACATTTTGTAATCATTGCACACCAATGATCAGAAACTCCGCTTCTCGGAATCGGAAGCATCTTCTATTATTGTAAATCATCTACATATTTACCATAACAGTGGTGTACGAAGTGTTTTTTTACGACATTTATGAGTAATTCTTTGCCTTCTGAATATGTATGATATGTTATAGAGAAAGGTGGATGAAGCCGGGAATTATTTCAAATAGATCGATGAAAGAAAGAAGTTGAGAATCCCTGCTCTAACGATTCTTCAAGTGCTTTTTCATTTCCCGGCCACAATTGCTTCTGATGGTACACAAGATTAAGTGGTTCCATCTAGAGCGGTAGAACACAAATTTCAGGCTCGAATGTGTTTCATATTGTCAACATTGAACCTAATTATTTATTTTTCACTGCACTCTATTACTCCTTATTAAATATTTAAAGCGTTCTACGTTCCTTTTCAATGCGAGAGTAGTTTTTCCTAAATTATTAGCTAAATCCTGACCATTTTCCATAAATGTCTAACGAATTTCTCAAAAACAAGTTGAAACTAGAGGTGCTACAGAATGACACAGACTTTCTCATAGTAAAGTTTTCTAATTTCCTTGGTGCGGCCTGTCTTAACGGTAACCCATCTTCTTGCCGGCTGCCATATATCGTCACCCACATACTTTTTTTGTATTTTCTCAACTTTTCTTTTTTGCTAATAGTAGACCCGAAATATACCTTCAAATATATCAACCAAGAGTAAAAACTCGCCCTAACTGGAAATTTTCATTGAAAAAATTGAAGCCGTTTTTAAGAAAATGGCGATTAAGCATTCCTGTAAATTTGAAATTTGAATCTCTTTTTCACAGGAATCTATTGAGTTTTCGAAAAACTTCATTTGAAATCATTTGAAGTACTTCCACTCACAAATGTATACAATCTTTAATGTATACAAATCGATAGAAATATACATATTAACGGGGTCAGAGATTTTTTTTAAAATTACATTCGTATACATTTTGAAAAAACAAAAGAATACACCAAAATGGTCTTTACGTCATATTAAACAATGCAATTAGCTGTCTCAATTGAGAAAATTTGAAGTAAAATTTGGAGCCTTTTTGGGGGAATGTCGTTTGCGCTTCGAAAATGCGGAATTTTGAGCTCAATTTCACATAAAATTATTGAGTTTTCGAGAGACTTTATTTGAGATTATCTAAATCACATGTACTCATAAATACATTAGTGTGAAGAAATCGCCTCTAATATAAATATTACCAACTTTAGAAACAAGTCAAAAAATTACATTTTTGTAATTTTTGGAAAAACGAAAAAATAGACCAATATAGTGTTTATGTCAAGGGATATTGTGCATTTGGCACTACCTCTATCAAAAAGGTTAAGAAAAACATTGAAGCTCTTTTTGAGAAAATCTTGTTTTGTTACTTTTTAAAATTGTAAATATTGCACGCCCTAGTGCACAAAAACTACTAAAATTTCAAAAAATGTACTTGAAGGATGTAATGAAGGAACTAATTATGAACAACAAATTTCATTTGAAGGAAAAATCTCTGTCTTCAATTTTATAGTTTTAGGAAGACGCCGAAAACAATTTAAACTTTTCCAATTTTTCGAAAATTCAGAGTTAACTGCGAAAATCGGATCTCTGACCCCTTTGTAAGTGTATTTTATTCTTTTCTTACAATAAATTTACAGAAAAACTTTGGAGTCGTTTTTGAGAAAAGTTTGAAAATGTTCGGAGAGCTTCATGTAAAGTACCCCCGAATTTTAAGGAATGTTTTTCAAAATTTCAAAGCTTCAATAGCTTCAAAGCTTCAAAGCTAGATGGACAGGGGTTTCTTAAATTTGGAAGAGATCGTACGCATGGTTTTGTCGTCAAGCATATCAATAGATTGAGGGTGTACTTATCAGTACTTCGTACTAAAAGATCAGAGTTAAATGTACAATTCAGCATTCAAACAAATTTTATTCGAAATGTCTATTATCTGGTTTATTAATAATACTATTTCAAACAATAAAGGTACAAAATCAATGAACTCACCCAAAGTATCTTAACTCTTCTCTGTTGTATTTTATTTGCATGTTTATTTCGTCTCTGTATTTGGACTTGATGTTGTGTATTTCCCGCATTGCTCTCGCCCATTGCTCTTTAAAAAATATTTTTGACCGATAAGCTATTTCGTATTTCTCTTCGGCTAGTTTCTAAACAAATAAGATGTACATATAAGCTTGCATACGTTACAGTCGAAATCTGCAATTACTGTATACTAGTATCACCTAGTGGAAAGTATTTTTTTTAAAAAGCTCCTTCCTGAAAAGTAATATTTATAAATCAAAATTAGCATTATCCGTGTGACGAAAAATTAAATTTGGCTGACATTATCTGCTAACAAGTAGCAAAACTCAGTTTTAACTGAAATGGAGAATACGTCTTTTAGGCTCAGATAGATAGACAAAATTATGATCGTTTCGGAAAGAATACACGTTTTCGGTATTAGAATGTCCCAGAATGTAAATTTATGTAAACATTTTGAGGTTGACTTTTACATGAGTACTCACACAACATTCTTTATAGTACTTCTTATTCGAGAAAGCAAGGTTTTACAAATAGCATCCTTAATACAAATTATAATTCTAAATTAAACTATTGTGTAAATTGACATTCTACGTTTAATATTTTGTCACTCATTTATTATAAAGAGAGGTATTCGAAAAAAAATTAGTATGCAGAGTGAGCTATTTCATAAAAAAATTTCAGACAAGAAAGATCCTCAGAATATTAGCAATAAATGATTCCCTCGGAAGCACAGATTCACATAGTTTTGTAATTTTTCATTTTTTCTCCTAGCCTATGTCACCGCAACATACAGTCTGTCTCCGAATAAATGACACTAACTTTTTGGGGGTCGAAAATTACAACATATTTTCCAATGAACATATAGTGTGAAATTTCTTACAATGGAGTTATTTATATGATATTTGTCCTTGATTGTCTGGCAACTTCTTATGCACAGTGTTTTGCAGGTCATGTTCACGATGTCAAGATTTCAGGTACTTGCAGAATACCCGTGCATAGGAGTCTCCTAACTTTCAGGGAGAAATAACAAATGTGTGACTCCGTTGTCTATTTCCCACCATACATCTTTTTGGGAATAGTGGTCATTTCGATTTCTCTATTTGCCCTTGAAATTTGTAACATTTATTCTGAAATATCAGTGGTACGCCTTTCGTAGTCTTGAAAGGCTGTCGGAGGAACTGAGGTCTTTAGCGTCAATTACGAACAGCGAGTGCATTGCAGTCCTGACGACCAGCCGGCGAGTTAAGGTTCTGACGGCATAAAATTGGGTGCGATTGCAAGTTGTGCACTATACAGACTGCTGTTATTTGAACTCCAATTCCGCCTATTCACAAATTTGCATTTTCGTCGTTTGTATCCGAAAAAAGTAGGATTCAGCAACATCCTTGCACAACCCTCGGGACATCAGTGAAGGAGAGAAATCGTCAAGAAACTACTGTGCAGAAACAAAGCGTTTGTCAGCGAAATGAAATATTTGTCCATCTAATTGAGGAGAAGACAGTGGTGTGTTTATTTTTTTCCTGATTTTCACCAAGGATGTTTATAGAGCTCGGTTTATTTAAGTTAGCTGTAAGTAGAATAAGCTTCCGTAGATATTTGCCATGACAAAAATTAAAAACATTATCTAAACGCTTTAGACGTTTGTATGAACGCAAATTACACGAGATACTTACAAAAAAGTTTGTTTCCTTTTGAAACGACTTTTAAAGAATGTTCAAATGCCATTATTTCCCGATTAGTATTAATTTGTCTGAGATGGTCGAAAGAATTGGGACAATGACTTTCAATTTAGTCAAGAATTTTGCGTGTGGAACGAGGAATTCATTGCTATATTCTGAATACATTTTAATTGGAAGTAGTTTTTGAGTTACTGTAAATCCTAACGTTTTAATGGAAAACTGTTTTTTTGTGGCATCTTATCCAAAAATCTCTTATTCTTTTACTTCCTAATTTGTTGAATGCCATATTAACTAATAGGCTTTCAATTTATCGATTAAATCCCGTTTGAAAAATCATAATAAACTAATTTAAATTATTAGCACATTAATCAGCGTAATTTAAATTATTAATACTTACTAGATCTTTCAAGATACCGGCTATCTGATCTTCTGTCAAACTGTTCCTCTTTAACTTTTCTAATTCTTTCTCTAAGTCTTGTTTCATCTTGAGAAGATGGTCATTTTCATCTTCTTGTAATGCAATTTGATCTAAGAGGTGCTTATTTTCTGTCTGAAGTCTGGACACCTGGAATGTCGAGAAATGAATTGTGAAAGGGGTCTGAAAAATGATATTAATATTCCCTCGAGACGTTTTGTCAAGGAAGATCTTATTTTTTATCTGAAGTATGAAAATCTAGAATGTCGAGAAATTACAAATGAAAGGACGTCCGAAAATGGTGTAAATATTCTCTCACGAAATTTTTTCATCGAAGAAAGTAAGCAAGTAAGCATCTGTACTCAAAATGGAACGAAGAGGTTCTCAGCTCGATGATGCTAACGCAATAATTCCTTGAACTTACAAGTAATTTTTATTATTTTTAAAAGCATTATTCCCCAATGATTCCAGAAAAATCATCATGAAAATGGATGTGGCTTTCCGGAATCTATGCGAATTAAGCACGCAAATCACATATTACGGACAAAAAAGTTGAGGAAGTGGCTTGCAGTGAAGCCAATCAGACCAATCATTTGAATGGCTTAAAAAAGAGAACCAAGGACTCAAAATAATTAAAGTAATTAATGTAAATATCATCCTTAAATTTACACTCCTGAGTATCAATAGATATTTAAGTATCTAGGGCTTTAAGTAGACGTGTTTGTTCCTCTGACGACTTCCAACCCCTCGTGTCAGAGATACCCGGGTTTGGGAGCCTGCCGGGTTTGGGCAAAACGTAAGTAACGTCTTTGGCACATACAAAACTGTATGGTTTACTAGCTCATTGCTGACCCAAAAGAAAATTCGGAATATTTTAAAAATGTTAATCCCTAGAAGTTCACTATAACCGGAGACGGCTGTAGATGCTTTCAAAGGCGAGTACGTTCTACTTTTTTCTCGATAAAATCTAAAGAACTGGCTGGGGTAGGACCAGGCCCTTTGCGACAGGCATTTCAAACTTTTGAGAAAGTTAAGAGGGCGTATACAAGCGGGAAATGCAAACTCATTGAGAAAGTTGGGAATTAATGTGAACTGGGAAAGGAGAAGAAGGTTTTGATGTATACTTTAGATCGCGAGTCTGCGTACACAGGTATTTCCACGATACGTAGGATAAAGACAAGAAGAGCTAACGACCCTTTACAATCCCCAGAAACACCCGGTAAAGAAAGGTAACATAACAGGAAGCCAATTTATCATACCCTACGTAACTATATTTTTTACGAACTTTTTCCACCAACTTTCGACAGATCTTCGAATTAAAAATTGATTTAGAGTATTTTAAGTTATTAAAAATATTTGTCTTTTTAGTTACTATTTACAGGTAGGCTGCTAGCACAAGCTAATAACATTTACAGTTCATGAGAACCCGAGAGAGGTTTCTCAGGGCAACTCACTGTAGTGCTTCTGATCGGGATGTCCTAGGTTCGAGTCTCAATGGTGGCAATATTTTTGACACTAGCTTGTCAGCAACCTCGAATTCAGTCGCAGTCTGGAGGAGAATTCTAGCGGCCGGCTGCTTTGATCGGGAGGTTTTCCGTGGTTTCTCTGACAAACACCAGGGGAATGTTGGAGCAGTACCCTAACAAACGGGCCATTGACCACGCACGATCTTTCCTCTTACCTGTTCTCTCCTCACCCCTTACTTACACCAACATGTACTTCACTCCCACACATTCCGGGAGACCGGTCGGGAGCTTAGAGCTTGTCCCAGCTGGAGCGGTTCCCCGCTAGTGGGAGATACCTGATTAGGGAAA
Source organism: Teleogryllus oceanicus (assembly GCA_964035755.1). Lineage (NCBI taxonomy): Eukaryota > Metazoa > Arthropoda > Insecta > Orthoptera > Gryllidae > Teleogryllus > Teleogryllus oceanicus. The sequence goes on along the minus strand of CAXIVR010000011.1, from coordinate 33,258,666 downwards.
ACTCCGCTGGGCGACGGTAGGTTGGGCCGGATCTCGCCATCCAGCGGCGAAAGATCGCCGCCACTCCCCGATTAAAACATGCACTACACTAACGGTGCTACTGACTTTAGCAGTTGACGCGCCCGATACATTAACAGTCAATCATTAGATCACGAGGAGTTAATTATAATAAAATAAGATTCGTCGCGTCAGGTAAACAACTCAGTGTGCCATGGGATCCACTTGCAAGTCAAGACATTTCCAGTCGTGCATTACATAATGGGAGGGGAAATTGTAAATTCGAATCTAAGATCTGTCAAAGATGTACGAGAGCAAAGATTAATTAAACTGTAATGAAAAGGTTCTGAATATAGAGGACAAATTTTAGAATTGAATTATCTCCCGACATGAGGGTGCCAGTAGCATGTTTAATATTATTTTCCAGAGGTTGACATTACTTCAAATACTTCAGTAGCCGCCTTTGTAACTAATACCCTCACTCTACCCGCATTTCGTCAATCAAGAAATGCGGATAGAGTGGTGAAGAAAAGTTGCGAGGATATTATCGAATTCGTAATCGTGGTTGGACAGATTTGTTCGTACAAAATGAAAGAATATTGTGAACTTCCTGCGGAAATTCTCGAAAAATCTATGAGTATTTGGTGAAGGTGTATTTGAGAGTTACTCGTATATGGAAAATAACAGTGTAAATTGTTTTGATGAGATGGAGTTTTTAGGTTATTTGCCTCTACTGACGAAAGTTATACGTAAACATTTCAAGGATGTTAGCTGATGTACCTTCTACATCTATTTCGTACCATTACCATATTTTTCGTACTACTCAAGAAGCTTGTGTCTAAAAAAAGGTGATATGCAACTGAAATGAGTGACTAATGGGAATTATAAATTCACGGCGCCATTCCAAAATTGCAATTCAATAAAATAATGTTCATAAAAATTTACATTTCATATTTGAGCATTATGCCATTTAATTATCGTATTTTACTGTTTCTTAAATATAATAAATTGAATTCATAAAAATGTGTTATTTGTTGTGTAAGTAGCGGAGTATGCATAAAGTATTCAATGGGTCCGCGGGGTCATAAAAAATCACAAAGGCCCGCAAGTGTATTATATATGAGTTACGTGTTTTGTTTCAGGTCCATAAACATACAGTAATGAACAAGTAAACCATAAAAATCTTTTTTTTTCCATCGATAAATTACTGTTGGTCTGATTTTAAAGTGTGGTTAACAAAATATATATAGTTCTAGCTATTTTATTACCTCGAGCTTGAAATCATCTTCCATACGTCGAGAAGCTTCTCTGCATTCTTGAAGTTTCAACTGATACTCCACTTCCAACGTAGATGGAGTAGGGGCCAGCTGAAATAAAAGCATATTTTCACAACATTTTTACTCAGTCAGCTTGTGAATTTAGTGTCATGGTAGCCTTCGTTTTTAAAATAACACACTAGAATATTAAGTGAGAAATAATTATTTTTTGCTGGGAAATACCAACATATAAATGTAAACCAACATTCTTCTGAAAAAGTAATAGGCAAACGCCACACGTTTTTACGCAAGAGAAAGACGGGTGTCGCAAAAAAAAACAAACAAAAAAAACAAAAAAAAAAAAAAAAAACACAGCGAAAAGTGAAAAACAAGGAATGGGGCAAGTACCAAACACTGCAAAAAGATTTTTCTACTGACTTCTCGGGATTGAAAATTTTTGTCGCCTTGGGTGAGCGAGCGTGTTATCTGGGCGCATTTCTATATTTTCATTTGATTTCTGAAGTATAGTGTACGTTGACACAGTTAATGTAGAAGAGTTATAAAATCGCATATCTTCTCCCATTTTTGGGAACAGTTACGTAATATTACAATACTACAATATCTTAACACCTCAGCTATCACTTAAAAGGCCAATACAGATCAAACGAAGCGACTGTAGTTCATATCTGCAATTATTTCGATAGCCAGGAACATTTGTAATTTTTTACTTCTACAAACATCATTAATAAATTTACGTTTACGGTATTTGCAGCACATTGCACAAATTCACAAGAATAATTTCATACAAGCTTACCTTCAGTACATCACAGTGAGCTTCCAATTTTTACTTTCTCGACCTTACATCGTAAGAGAAGAGAGCATTGTAATCGTACGCCGGAAAACAACCAATTTTCGGCAGAAAAACTCTTATAGCCGGACCCTGGTAACGATGAGAATAAATCCCCATCCTATGTATAGTAAACTACATAATAATTTAAACCGGTAGAGGTTGCCCATCAACTGATGCCACAGTAAGTAGTGTCTCTGACTGGGAGGTTCTAGGTTCGAGTCCCGACGATGGTAGAATTTTCGATACTTGATTGTCAGCTAGATCGAATTCAGTCGCTGTCTGGAGGAGACTTCTGGCGGTCCACTGCTCTAATCGGTAGTTTTATGTGGTTTCTCCAATCAACCCTAGGCGAATGCCGGAGTAGTACCCTAACAAACGGGCCAGGCACAACGCGCGATCTTTCCTTCCTCTTCCTTGTCCTATCGTCTCCCCTTACACACACTTACACTAACATGCACTACACTACTACACATGTCGGGAGACCTATCGGGAGCTTAGAGCTTGTCCCGGCTGTGCCTCGCGGGTGGGAGATACCTCTTTGGACTGATACCTGGGAAAATCCCACTAGCAGGTCGGCGCCATACAGCGTGGGAAGATCACCGCGTGGATAATGCATACGCTACACTTACGGAACTAATGACTTTAGTAGTTGACTCGCCCGGAATCACTAACAATCAATCAGCTTAATAATTTAACACTCCTTTTTTCCTTTCCTTTCCTTTCATCCTTTTTTCTTTTTCGACAATCAAAATACAAGTTTTCAAAAAATGTTTTAGTTTCCCTATAATATTGGAACTCAGCATTACGCTTAATACGTTTCGTGCAGAGTGTGCCAAAAATGTATACACCCTTCAAGCAAATAAAAACCAGTCGTAACACAACGATGCTGAAATTACACAAACGAAAAATGAAGAGCACTAAATTCCGTGGTGGTAGTCGATATCTTGTGGTAATCCATTATAGATATGGGGATAATCAATCCACAATAATAAAAATAAATAATATGTATTTATTTTATGCCCAAAGTAATTTTCGGGAAAAATATTTTTCCCATTCTCAGTGGGTCTTGCCCAAGCAACGTGGATAACAGCTAAACATTTAAAATAAAACCGGATATGATCCAGTGATGAACCACTAGGGTGGCCGCCATCTTGTAGAGATTTAAATTATATTATATTATTAACGTCACATTAATTTTTGTTATGAATGTCAAGTTAAAATAAACTAACATTTATTTGTAGACAATATGGTGGAACATGCATTACGAAATATCACGAGAGCTAGAGCTTAGCAACGACCGTGAATAAACAATGTAGTTTTTGTTTTTCTAAATGCATTAAGAGTTGTCTGGATGCCGAAAGTAGAAAATTTGGGATTGGGCGAAGAAGTTTAGACGATCAAAAGGTCAGCTACACCAAAATATAACGAACGTATGGATTGGCTGGGTGAGAGAAGGACGGTCAAATGTTATGAAAAAAAGGAAAGTAGTTTAATACGAAGTCTTCGAGGGGTGAATCATGCAGGAGAATTTCATTCTGACCGGCATCGCGCTTCTGAACTGATCGTAGGTTCGTGAGAGGGAACGAGTATAATCCAGATAGTCAGAATTAGGTTATCAGTGAAATTTTAAGGACAGTGAATGATATTGCCGATATTTTCATGTGGAAGTAATATTGATGTATAAATTGGAACTTTGTCGGGAGTGGTAATCGAGTTCGGGACTATGTCATAGGACGTAATCGGGACTGATAATTTCGATAGTTTGAGACCAGCTTGGATAGGGGCAGAAGAGGATTTCTTGGAACTTTGGACTACGGCAAGCTCGCAAGATATTTCGACTGAGAAGTCTACGAGGGACATCAACGAAGAATAGATAAGTTAACCGCGGTATAAAATTCTAAATTCAAAGATATCTTGATCAAAGGCATAACATAAATTCACTAAATTGTTTGCTAAAAAGGTAAAATAAACTTTGTTAAATTTTGTTCTTTAGAAAAGAAAGTGATCTTTCATTTAGTCAATCCAAACAGAAACGAACTAGGAATAGAATCATTCTATTTCAGATTCCCAGCTGCGCTGTATAGTCAGCGGATCCTATATTCCATTATAAAGGTAATAAGGATTATAATATATCGTGACCCATTGACCCAGCAAGCCGGACGCTAAGATCTTTCGCAGATATTAATGTAGAGAAAATTTTGTATATCTCAATATATATATATATATATATATATATATATATATATATATATAACTTTAAATATAAAAAATGAGATTAATAAAATAATCTAATACATAAGAGAAAATTTTTGCAGTGCCATAAGGCAATCTTTTCGGGGTGAATTTAAATTCATTTAGATGTCAGGAATGTTTCAGAGCGAATGGATATCTGTTCCTGCATTTTCTATAACGTGAGTTCATTTTATACTTTCTGATAGCGAATGCCACCTACGTTCTTATACAGTTTTACGCAATTATGCCCTTACGATTCTCAAGAGAACCAAGGTCTTACTTGCCGAAGCCAAATCTCCCCCGAATAGGCAAATTTATAAAATGGTCGGACGTATAGACGGTGTGTTCGACATTTTGTCAGCATTGTTCTTGCGAGATGAGTCATTGCCCTCACCATCACTTACCTCTTTCGCACATAAATCTGTTTCGCAATTTTCCTGGTCTTCAGAAACGTTTGTCGGCAATCCAGAAGAGTGGGATTGTAGCGATTCGTTAATATACGATTCTGAAACCAAATAAAAACATTAAAAATACCTCGTGTACTTGGCATGAAGAGATTCCTCATTTTCATGCAACAGCTAAAAAATGTTAACATCCAATGCCCGTTCACCAGACCCTTGGCCGTGAGGCCTCATAGTGTGAATGTGTGTGTGTGTGTGTGTGTGTGTGTGTGTGAGTGAGAGAGAGAGAGAGAAAGAGAGAAAGAGAGAGGGGGAGAGAGAGGGGGTGTCACGTCCGCGCCTTCGTTCTTAGTTGGGTGGTCTCACGCCAAACGGGAATTAGGCCGACCGGGGGAGAATATGCAGATAAATCATTTCGGTTTTAAAGAAAATCCCCACCGTTTTTTCCTCAGTTAGATGAAGAAATGTTTTTACTGTCATTTTGCTTAGATCAGCCAGAACGAAATAGTTGCTCAGAGAGACGACAAGCGACCCGCGAGTATATCGCACATCGCTATTCAGAAGGAAAGAATTGCTCGGCCATACGAGATGTATGTCTCACATCCTGTTGAAAACTATCGAGAAAGTGACAAGTTCGGTCATGCGGAACGACCGAAATTAAGCGAATTATCTGATAATTGCAATACCGAACTTCAAACGAACGCGCCTCACAGCTGGGACCAGCCAGTCACAAAGCCGGACTGCAGTCGACGCGACGTCGCTAAATCTAGCGCCTCTACATTCCCAAAACACAAACTTTCTGGCATCATAATTTTGGGATAATTGTAACCAGTGCAAACATTTTGGACTACCTCCCAACACCTCGAAATTAAAATATGAAAATGGGGCTGGTAAAGCTAGCATCGCAACTTTCAAAAGTCAAAAAATTTGTAGCCATAATTTAGGCCTAATTTCAGCCTCCACAAAAAAATTTGTGCTACCTCCCAATCCTTCGATATTAAAACATCGAAATGGGGTAATAAAACTAGAACCCACAATCTACATACTAAAAATCCCGCGCCATAATTTTGTGATAGAGACACCAAAGAAAACAAATTCTGCTTTCTCCCATGTCACCCCTAATTCAGATTTCAAAATTACACTGGGAAAGCTAGCACATATTATTTCAAGATCTCTCTCAACAATATATTTTATTGGGAAAATCTCTATTAGTTTAATAAAAAAATGTTAGTGCCTTTTTGAGAAAATTCTCAAAATGTAATTGATTCTTCATGAAAAGGACCTCCAAAAATTAAAATATCCGTTTCAAACTCGCAGGGCCTTGAGCTTCTTTAAATCGATCGGCAATATCAATTTTGGAGGCAGAATGGTTTAGCCGCTAGCGTTGACCACAAACAGACGGACGGATAGAAGAAATTTCGCGAAAAATCGATTTTTCGGTAACAATATTTATCCACTTTTTTGTTACCAGCACCCGGCAATAAGTTTTTCTGTCAAAAATTCACCTTTTCCCGTCGCACAATTACAAAACCTTCTCTTCTTACGAAGTATTACGCGAAAGCTAGTCATATATTCAAAAAATTGTACTTGTAATCTGTTTATGAAGAACAGAGTTTTATAAGGGGAAAATCTCTATCTTCAACATTGTAGTTGTAGGAAGAAAATTTTAAACTTTTACAATTTTGGAATAATCGGTGATTTTAACGAAAAAGACACACGGGCTAATGTTTGAAGATTTCTTAGTGTTATCTAAGAACAAAGTTTTAATGTTTTTAAATTGAGAAAATTTTTAAAATGTTGAAACTTAATGTAAAGTATCCATCAAAGTCAAAATATCCATCTCAAACTCACTGTGCGTTCATTTTTTTCTGATCGATAAAGGGATCTGAATTTTGGAGAAAATCGTCTGAACAGTTTAGGCAATAGTGTTCACCACAGACAGACGATCAGTTAGAAGGACGTTTTGCCGTCAATGAATATTTCGGTCTGACATACCCATAAGACATGGATTCTTATTACATAATGCGTTTGAGGAATTTACTACTTTTTGAAAAAGTGTGTATGTAAATGAGACATGTGACGAGGTGACCCGTGATGGAGTTGTAAGTACGCTCCTCTTTCATCTCTCTGCGCTTGTTCATGTCCGTTCTTTTCTGTAGCACATTCGCAAAAATTAACTTCCATATCCAACTTTGGAAATAAAGTTATTTTTAAACGATTTAACGTCAAAAGCAATCATAACGTAAATGAAACCATTTTTGTACATTATTATTAACAATGTTGGCATGTCGCATTAATTGGCTTTCAAGTAAAATATAAAAACTGACATGAATATTCTGCCTGCACAAAACTAAAGCGCCTGGCACATTGACAAAAACCTATAAAGACCCCCAAGGTATGGAATGTTTACTCAATGAAGAAGGAAGTGAAATGGTACATGCCTCCTTCTTTCCCGTTACCTGCAGGCGGAGTCCTCGGGCGCTCCATGCGGCTCGTCACAATAACTTCCTCCAGGGCCAGCCTCACCTTCACCCGCGCACATACCACGCCTTCCAAATTTTTCAGTTCCACCACAGACAAGCAGTTGATCTGCAATGTAACGATAATGGCAACAATGAGGCAATCTAACCATAATATTGCACAATATGTCCGCATATAATACTTATAGTTGAAGTTGATGATGAATGGAGGCAAGAAGGAAGGCCAACATAATTTATTATTGATTACTGCATGGTGATGTGAATGTTATACGTAGTGAACTTTATTTTTCATGAGGGAAAGGAACAAAGGAAAATCCTGTTTAACAGTTTTAATAATAAATATCCATCCCTGATGAAGACCCACTAAACTGTCAAAACTCAGGCATCTAACATGTAATTTGGTTTTCGTTTAATCATTGACCTCAAATATACTCGAATACATTCACAAAAGAGGAGGGAAAAATAATATTCAGTAATGGGATTGCTGATATTCACATCAAATTTTACATAAGAAATATATGGCCCTAACAATGGCGATCAGTGGGTTGTAAATTAGAAGGGACAGCATTTGTGTTCCAACAAATGCATATTATCTCTCTTCAAAGTATTTCTTGAACGAGGGTTAACTTTAACATGTAGTGTAAGACCGATTTGCAAGAAATAGGGTTTTAATCCTTATCAAAGTCAACGTTTGTTGTTCCGTTTACGCTGGAAACGGAACATAATTGCTCACACAAAAATAAATTTAAAAAATATGTAGTAATAGTATTATTATTATTATTATTATTATTATTATTATTATTATTATTATTATAACGCTAGGCGCAAACAGTACAGCTATCAATTGCAAACAATTTCTCGTACTTTGCAAATATCTAAAAAAATAACATTTTTTCCCATTCTACATTCCTCTCAGAGTTTTACTTCGGGTTAGTACAAGGCGGTATTCCGGTTGCAACGGCGCAAATTATGAAAAATCAATTGCCCCCCGATTTTTTCGTGTTTTCCTCTTAAAAATGTATTCGTTTTCCGTGCATTTTTGCATATATCGTTTTTTTTCTATTTGTAAGAAATACCTGCATTGTGCAGATTTTATACGTTTATGGTATTTAGACGTTTAAATATTTAGACATATTAATCGCTCATTGATCGCTTTTTAACAATTTCTTGCTAACTTGATGCAGGTGTCAGATGTCGCTATATATTTTAAAATGCCCGAAGTTTGGAAGTAACTACGAATGGATGAATCTCACTAAATAAAATTTTAAAAACTTAATTTTTCAATGACAAAATCCGCTCATAGGTTTTGTACCGACAAAGATTATAAATAACGTGTGATAATTGATATAGCCTTAAGAATATTTCATTAAGTTTGATATAAGAAAGGATTCGGTGGGGATAGCTGCAAGGGACCGCAGCCTCTGGGTTAATGGTCCCAATCTCGATCAGGTTTTTCGTCCCGTTTCCCTGATCCTTTGAGAATAAATGCTGAGATGGCCCCATTGTTTTGCTTCTGGACATAAATGTAACTTCATTATCTGTGCATTTACAGTCTTTATCGGTCAATTTACAGTCTTTTAGAATTCATTGGGAAATATATTCAAATTATCGTTGTCGCGGTAGGAAGTATTATTCCTTGACGAAGGACATGATAAGTGATATGAGCCCAAATTTATTGCTGATTTGCCCTTGAAAATAGATTTTATTTCATCGGAGCGAATACTTTCGTTTACAATCGTTCAAAAAGCGCTCTTTTTTATTCACCCTTTGTACAGCAGTAATACCTGCTTAGGGTTACAGGAGGATAGGATCATTTTGGCATTCATTTTCCTCACTTCCAGGGCCCTCTGTATATTAGCGGGTCATAGAAGACCTTATAATATGATTTCTGGAAATGGGAGAAGATGGCGTGGCAAGCGCCA